>JAOTQP010000792.1:10189111-10200212 GCA_026413545.1 Cichladusa arquata
GATGGGATGGGATGGGATGGAATTTAAGGTCCTTTCCAACCCAAACCACTCTGGGATTCTGGGATAAGATTCCTCTCCACTCTATTTCAAGAAGCAACCACCCATGTGTATTTTAATTAATTTACCAAAAGAATTGAAGAACCATTTAAAAGTTCTCTTATCTCTGCTTGACAAGATATGAGCTCACCTTAAACACTACAGGGAGGTGGGATGGGTTTGTTCACTCTGCATGTTCATGGTTCTCCAATTGTCTTAATGCTCCTGGGATGGCAGAGAGGGACAGGGGGTGGTTCCTCTCCCAGAATCATGGAACCCCAGACTGGTTTGGGTTGGAAAAGACCTTAAAGCCCATCCAATCCCACCTCCCCCACGGGCAGGGACACTTTCCCTATCCCAGGCTGCCCCATCCAGCCAGTCCTTGGTGATGGGACATCCATCAAAGCCCTCTTTACTCTTCAAAGAAACGCTCGATGAAAACTCTAAATTTAGCCAACACTAAAGTGACTTCGGCGAGGTTTTCTCAAACGATTGTTGCAGTATTTTGCAACTTCTGTTCCCCTCTGGCTGGGATTCGAGCACCCTCTCCCTCCACCCCCTCCCCACCTCCTGACAGCAATCGCCAGTTGTAAAATAATAGACCATCAGCCAGCAATAATTTGCAATCCAAACAGACTTGACGCTCTCTGACATTTATTGAAACCTCAGACCCTGTTCGCTGGTTTCAGTTTTCCTCCCTTTGCTCTGTTTTTACAGACAGACAAGTGCTTAGATTTGGGTTTAATAATGAGCAGAAATTTCGCCTTGGCCCGGCTTTGCTTGTGTTGGCTGCGGCGGGGCCGTGCAGCAGACGGGCGGTTGGAGTTAATTACGCTAAATGGTGAGAACATTATTTGACCCCACTGGTTTGGCACCAGATGTTGAACATTGCCTCTGAGAAACCAGCACAGACGTCAGGATTTGGAGGCTGCACGGGGAGGGAGAGCAGACTTGGAGCTCGAATCACTTTTTTTTTTTTTTTTTTTTTTGCAGTTTAACTATCCCGGGATAAGCCCGGGACAAACAAAGCCCTTATTAGGGACAGATGACAACATTCAGCTGCAGCCACTCGGGGCAAATTAGGGCATGGTTGTAGTTTTGGAGCTGAATGTATCAAAAACCTCCCCCGAAAAATCATTTTGCTAAATGTACAGCGAACGTTCTGCCAGCACAAGGTATCAACTTTGGTAAATCCTTCCTGGAAAGTGAACTTTACATTTACAGGCCAGACATGATGGAATTTAATGTTTGAAAATGATTAAAGGATTTTGTTCTTTCCTAGTAACAACTGCATTTATCAAGGTGGCAGCCACGGTGGCCTTAAAAAGAGCTGAAATGGAGCTGAACTGCTGAGCTTTCCCTGGCTTGGGTCTGGGAATCCCTCCGGTCTTTAGGCATTAGGATTGGGGAATTACGTGGGGAGATATGGGAGGAGGGCAGTACAAAGTGTTTATTGACCCCAGTCTGTGTTAATAAAGCATTAGAAGTATTACCTGCTCGGGGATTGTCAGGGCACTGCAAAGTTGTCCTGACCTTGGTGGAAAACTGAAACTCCTCTCAGTTTGAATAAACTGTTTGGACTGTGGGAGTGACACCACTTGTGCAGATTTATACACTGCAGGAAAAGAAGTTTAAAAGCTTCTTACCCCCAAAAATGTGTTCCCAACGCCTTGAGTTGCTTGCATGGCAGTGATAAGTGATAGCACTGTACAAATCAGATAAATTTGAATTGTGGTTCTTTCTCCAGCCTGTGACATCCCTCACACTGTGCTGAGCAGCAGCTCCCCTCCACCCCCTGTGTGTCCCTGGGACTCCCAAACCTTCCAGCTCCAGCTCTGAACAGCATTTGGGGCCTGGTTTTTGGGGTGCTGGAGCAAAGCCATTGACCAAAGCCAGCAGAATTCACAGTCATTGGATAATTTCAGTGGTTGGAGGTCTCTGGTATTTTGTTAGAACATCACCACTTGCCTGGAGCGTTATTTCAGGGGTTTAACCATCCAAAATTCTGTGTTCAGCTTTGCTGTTCCTCATTCCCCACGTGACAACACGATCCACGTGCTGTGTCGCCACGCTTGGCTCAGACCCTGAACTGGATCACTCAGGAATCTCTCAGAACTCTTTTATTTCCCTTTCCCCTCTGAGTTTCCTGGCCTTTGAGTGCTCTTCTCCAGCCCATGAGCAGCAGGGAGGTGCTGGTGATGTAACACAACACAGAATGCTGTGATTTGAGTATTCCCACTATTTTCTGGATCAGTGAGAGATTCTCAGCCCCCTTGATCTATCAAAGTCCTGCAGACACCACTTTCCACTAAAAAAATCAGAGCAAACCCACTGGAATAAGTGGAGCTCTTCTGCAATTCCTGCAGGGCAGGTCTGAACAAAACATCCTGGCTGGATTCTGCCATGAGAGAGCAAAACCATGGGACAGGGAGCTGCCTGCCATCCCCTGGGATCCTCCAGGGCACATCCCAAAAACACAGACACACCAGGGCTGAGGACAGCATCGATAGTAAGGGAATGTCCAGGACACAGCTCCTGTTCCCTTTCCCTCCAAAGCAGGTGAAGATGCTCTCAAAACCAGAAGGAATTGCCAGAAATGGAGTTTTCCACCCAAAACTTGGACCAGCATTGGCAGGACAGGAGGGATGTTACCTGGAGGGGTTTTTTTTCAGCAGAGGAAGAGACACAGTTGATCACGCCAGGTCAAAGTGCTGTCACAGGTTATTGCAGGTTTTTTCCCCTCTTTGGGCACTAAATAGGTAATTTTGGACCAGCTGTGTGATTTTCTGGATATATTTTATGCAAAATTGGGTGCCTGACACGTCCATCTGAAGAGTTCTTTATAAAATTTCACAGTCACAGCAAACTGTGAGATGAGAAAAGACTGGATTGGTGTTCTGAGGTTCTCTAGGAGAGGTTTAGGTTCCCTCAAAGGCTTCAACACTGTCTATGATTTACTGTGAACCAGGAGGGACATGAGCTGAAATTTTTAGGAGCAGATTAGGTTGAAAAAATTTATGACAGCATTTAGAAACATTAGACTTGGGACTGCATGCCAGAGCATGACAAAATAGCAGGTAATAACAGATCTCATTAGAACTGTTTATTTAAATTGAACATTAGCCTGTCAGGGATGTTTTTGCTGCTGGATTGGTCTTATTTTCATCCAGATTAATTTCTACCCAATCCAAGTACCCAGAGGTGTCTTCCTAGGACTGCTCAGTGTGTTCATTCCATGAAGTTTATGTTATTTCTAAATTTTAAGGAGAATGTTGCTTTCTATTCTTCTTCATCCACCACCTCTGTGTTTAATGATCTTTGTGTATCAAAATGCAATTAGATTTTCAAAAGGATCCAAGTGATTCAGGCTCCAATGTGCTGTTTCAAAAGGGTTGGCTCACCCTCCCTGAACAAAACACTGGAGTATTTGCTTTTCTTGGTCTTGGACCACAGTTCTTCTGTCTCAGCCTTCACCTTCTCCCCTGTGAGAGTGGAGGGGCCCTGGAGCAATTCCCAGAGAAGCTGTGGCTGCCCCTGGAGCCCTGGAAGTGTCCAGGGCCAGGTTGGATGGGGCTTGCAGCACCCTGGGATGGTGGAAGGTGTCCCTGCCATGGAACTAAATTATTTTTAAGTTCCCTTCCCACCCAAACCATTCCACAATGCCACGACTCTCTCTAGTTCTTGCTCTTAGTCCTTCAAATCCAAAAAGTGTGCACAGAAATTACCCAGACCCAATCCCCTCTCTGGATGATCTGCTCTCTTTTCCCTGATTTTAACCTTTCAATAACAGCTTTATTCTTTCAGCTCATCAGACCTGCAATAATTGCAGCAGATCAGCTGCCACCCCCTCCAGAGAAGGTGCAGATCCTTCCTGACTCAATCCTTGAGGTGCCTGCTGTGCTTTGGGGTTGTTTGAAGCTCACACAGACATCCTGGATGTGCCTGGACCTGCTGCTTGGTTTATCCAGGCCAAGCCCCTCCAGACAAGAGCTTTGTGATTTATTTTCTTAAACAACCACCCGAGGTGCAGCAGAGTATTTACGTGGACAAAGATTAGGCAAATGCAGAAAAACAAACTCCCCAAACAACACAAACAAGCAAATTTTCCAAAGCTGCAGTTTCACTTCAGCACCTGAGCTGTGTTTGACAGGAATTCAGTGCCAGCCCCATCTCCAGCAGACAATAATCGCTTGGATCTTTAAAAAAAAAAAATCATTGGGATGATGTCACCATTGCTCAGCTAAATCTGGGCAATCAGTTGGGTTTTGCAGCTGTGGGGATGGAAAAGTGCTTTTCATGAGCCTGGGCAAAATAATGTTCAAATCATTTCCTACCTTTTATTTTATCTCTACTAATCAAACTGTTTCCTTTTATTATATGAATTTTGTGGGGGTTTCAGCTCTAGAAGAGCATTTTTAGGCTCTTTAAAAATATTCATAGAAGGGTTTATGGATTCATGGAATGCTTTGGGTTGGAAGGGATGTTAAAGATTATCCAGTCCAGCCCCAGGGGCATAAAATATAGGAGGCAACCCTGAGGAACCAACATTCCTGAGGCTATTCCTGAAGCATCTCCAGGGAAAACCAAAGAGAAGGAGAGATGTTGACAGAGAAGGGGCCATTCCAGCTCTGGGGAGGCTCCTGGTGTCCCAGTGCCTTTGATTTCCACTCCTCTGACTGCTGCAGAGCAGTAAAACGTGATGAACTTCAGCAGAGCCATTTCAAAAGGGGTTTCGTGTTCACTCCATGTGCATCCCATCCACCTTTTCCTTCCCCTCCACCTCTTCCTTCCCCTCCCAGCTCCACTCAAACACATCCCAGCCTATCTGGCCTCAGAGGTGTCCTCCTGCCAGAGCCCCATCAGATCCATTCACTCATGACATCTATCCAGGACAACAAAATGCTTTTGATTCATTTGGAAATTCAAAAACTGGAAATTTTGCTTCATGGTTTCTGGAAAGCAGCTCCAGCTGATTTCCCTGGAAATCTTGGCCACGTTCTGAATCCCTGAGGAGCAGCTGGCAGCCAGTCCCTGCTTTATTTGGCTGGTGGCACTGGGGCTGAGATAACCCCAGCCCTGCCATCCTTTTAGGGGGAAAACCAGTTGGAAAAAAACTATTCCAGCAGGTGGAATATCTGAACAGCCTCACCTGCAGGGTCCATCAACTGCAGTGGCCATGGTGACATTAATTACAGAGCTCTGGGGCTCTTAATTCCCCCAGGGAAGGTCTTTTAGAGCAGAATTTCCTGCAAAAATTCTCTTTCTGCCAGGCCTTTGTTTTGAGAACTTCATGGTCATCAGCACCACCAAGTGTAGCTTGTCCTAAATTAAAGAGCTTGTCCTGAATTAAGACAGATACACACTTACACAGAATTCCCTCTCACCAAAAATGCTGTTCAACCCACATTTCTCTCCCTAAATTAGCTAAATTCTAGATTTTTCTATCACCATCATGTTCCGGGCTCTGTTTGATGGTGCTGGGTGAATAATGTATATTTTGGTCATTTAATTACTCTTCTAGTTTGCCCCCATTTTAAGATCTTTTCATGTGGCTTAATATTTGGTTCATGATGATTTCATAATCTCAAATTCACACCCACAGACATAAATCTGGATTATTAGATGTGAGCATAAAGACAATTAGAATGCACTTGGAATTAAAGAAATCCCATTAGATTTAATTCGTAATTAAAGAAAAATTAAAGGAATTTTTAAACGTTTCAACAGCCACCACACTTTATGAACAGAATCACTGCAATTCACTGTTCAAATCTTTGAATCATTCCTCCTCATGTTTCCAAGTGATGGTAACTTCAAGCCACAGAGCTCAGCTGGGTCGTTTTTGGGTATTAGAGAAGCAAATTCTCCTTGCTGCAGGAAGCACAGGGTACAATTCTGTGGCTGATGTTGTGGTGGGGCCCAGCCTGGCTTTTCCTCTCTGTGAAATTATTGTGTATTTTAAACTCTCAAGCACCTGGAAGGAACAAGCCCAGCAGGTACCAGTGGAGGGATGGAAGGGCAGGAGCTTCTCCCTGATTTCCCAACAGGATCTTCTCCCCGTGCTGAGCAGGATTGGATTTCCTGGAGCTGGTTTTGGTGCAACAGGATCTTCTCCCCGTGCTGAGCAGGATTGGATTTCCTGGAGCTGGTTTTGGTGCCAGCTGCCCAGCTGGGAGTGCTGCTTGTTGTGGTGGGAGATCTGCTCCTCAAACCCAACCCACTTATTGCTGTGGCCTGGGTGGGCAGCTCGTCCCCAGCATTCCTGGGAAGTTCTGCTGTTGGGAACAGCCCAAAAATGCTGTGGAGTCCATCCCAGAGTGGTCTGGGCATCAACCTCAGCCTGGCCCTGCTGGGCTGGGATGTTGTTTAGTGCCACGAAACAAATCCTGTCACCTTGGAACTCTGCAGTCTTTGGAGCTGATTTCCAATAAATGGCTTTTCCTCCCCTTGGCCCACTGGAATCCAGCTCCTTGTTCAGCCCTCCAAGGATGCTGAGCTGTCCCCTCTGCTGTGGCACTGCCAGGGATCAAACAAGGTTTGATTCTTTGATTCTATGATTCCATGATTCTATGATTCCATGATTCCATGATTCCATGATTCTTTCTGTGATTCGTTAATTCTATCATTCTTTGATTTTTTGATTCCATGATTCCATGATACTTTGATTCTATGATTCTATGATTCTATGATTCTTTGATTCTTTGATTCTATGATTCTATGATTCTATGATTCTTTGATTCTATGATTCCATGATGATCCACGGGACAGGATTTGGGACAGGGGATGGGAAGAGCACATGAAGAGGGAATGCTGGATTTATGGAGCTGCTTTAATCCAGAGCTCTGCAGTGGAAATCCCTGCCCAGCCAGGCACCTGCTGGGCTTTCCCTTTGGATTCTGCCCTCTCTCCCCTGGGAGAATTCCTGGGGTTATTCCTGTTAAACAGCTCCAGGGTGCCCAGCCATGCCACGGATTTTAAACAGGGGAGAAAATTCCCAAAGGATTTCAGGCTTCAAGCCTGGGATCCACTCATGGGCAGCTCCTCTTCCCCCCTCAGTCCCATCCCAGCTGTCCCTCCCCAAAACCCTTCCTGCTTTTCTGATCCTACTGGGAATTCCAAGGTACCATTCAAATATTTATTCCCAGCATTTCTTCCTGCCAGTCTGTGCCCCTGTGTTGCCTTCCCAGTCTGGATAAAGAGAGAATCCATGGGTCAATCCCATCAGGTGGATGCTGGGACTGGCTGCATGCAAAATTCCATTATTTCTGCCTCAAGCAGAAGCATTTATCTATTTATTTTTTATTTATGAAGTTAGCCAGAGTCAAAGCCAGAGGATGGAAAAACAGGCATGGGAATGAACTTTGCAAAGTGGGGTAGGGAGGATTCTATTCCCTTTAAAAAGCAAAATTCAGCTGTAAAGGTTTTAATAACTGGTAGAGCTGAAGTGGAATCAATTTGCAAAATAACAAAACAAAACAAAAAAAATGCTAAAAAGCAGCTTTTGCCTGCAGTCTGTGCCCTCCTCAGGAATCCCAGTACCAAGGCAGAGTTTCCAAGCTGCCCACTATGAATTTAAGGGAATTTAAGTAATTATTTCAAAATAAACCACTCAGTAATTGTCCTCCCAGAGCTTTAGCTAACAAAGCAACTCAGGGCAGAATGTGGAATGTTCAAATCCTGGAATAAAATGCCCAGGTTTCATTTCATTTTCTTCCTTCTCTTTACCCCAAAAAGATGTTTTCCAGCCAAAACACACCACTTGTTCCTACTAATGAACTTCTGTGTATTTATCCAGATTTCTCCCTGTTGAACATCCCCTTCTACCTGTTATTTTATGCTGCTGAAATTCAAGCAGAAGAAAGGGGTTAGAATTAATTATAGCCTTTGGCTTGGAGGATTAGCCACAGATGTTGAATTATTATTATTATTGTACTGTATTTTGGGAATGACACAAGGAATGTGTGGAGACCAGTGGTATCTGCGAGGAGAAAAAGGAATGTTAAAATCCTGAGAGAACTTTAATTCTCCTTCTAATGGCAATCAATGGGCCTGTTTAGAAAATGAAGAATTATAGTGACAACTATGACACATTGGAGTGGAGGGCCAGGAGTTGGACTTGGATCATCCTTGTGGGTCCTTTCCATGTTCTATGATTCTTTGGTTCTATGATTCCATTATTCTGTAATTCTTTGATTCTATGATTCCATGATTATTTGATTCTATGGTTCCATGGTTTCATGATTCTTTGATTCTTTGATTCTATGATTCCATGAATCCATGATTATTTGATTCTGTGATTTCATGATTTAATGATTCTTTGATTCTATAATTCTGATTCCATGATTCCATGAGTCTTTGATTCTTTGATTCTATGATTCCATGATTCTTTGATTGTATGATTCCATGATTCTATGATTCTTTGATTCTATGATTCTTTGATTCTATGATTCCACAATTCCATTCAAAACCATCTTGCTCTCTGTGTGCAAATGATCCTTTCTAAAATCCAGACCATTTGGTAGCACAACTTGGCAGGAAAAGCAGGGAGGCTTCTCACAATTAAGGATAGGTCTGTAATTAAATTACTCTCCTGCCCATTTTAATTAAGGCTGGATCTGAGCATTCAGCACCTGGGCAGAATCCACAGCACGATTCTTTCACTGTTGAATTAATGTTCAATTAGTTTTGCATTTAGCTCTGGGCATGCTTTGTCATTGTTACAACGAGAAGGGATTAAAAGAAAAGGAAAAAAAAAACTCCCCTGCAGCCAAGGCCAAGGGGAATAACATCAGAAGCCTGATCATTTGTCACCTATGGTCACTCGAAACCATTATTTCTTTTACACACTGTAATTTCAGATAGACTTGTGTAAACAGTGTAAAGATTTATTTTCTCAAAATATCAGAACCACTTAGCGTGAGTCACAAGCCAGATTTCAGGCAGATAATTTTCTTCTAATAGATTTTTGGGTTAACAAGATAAAAATTAACATGAAAATGATTATGTGCTGACTGAAGGAAACCTGGTTTTATTTTGTTCCCTATTTGTTTTACAAGGGAAGTCTTCAAGTATCTTGCAGGGGCAAAAATATTTAAAGTGTTTGCACATGTTTCCCATTTCCATTTTATAAGATTCATTCACAGTCAGCCAAACGTATCTTTCTCCCTCTCTCTTTCTCTCATTTTTTTTTCTTTTGATGCACTCCTTAATTAGCCTTAAAGGCTCCAAAGGTGCTTTTTTTTTTTTTTTTTCCTGTCTGTCTCTTTATTCCAGACGCGGCGAGCGGCGCTCGCGGTGAAGTCATCGGGCTCAAACCCGAGCTGGATGCTCCTCAAAGGCTCAGGGGGTGTCCCTGATCCCTCTCTCTACTCCACAGAAAAAGGAGCAAAGTGCAGATCTGAGGCCTGGCCGTCACTGGCAGCTGAAGGGGCTGCTCTTGGATAAATGTGGGTTTGGATCTGGCTGCCAAATTCCAGCCCCTGGGAAGGATTTGCCACCGTGTTCAGAGCGGCTCCGGTTCTGCCCACAAATCTGGGCACCCCAAAGCCCTTTCTGGGCACCCCAAAGCCCTTTACTGTCCCCAGAGGAGCAGTGGCACCATGGCAGGGACACCAGAGCCAGGTTTTTAAATTATTGAGCCACAGGAGTTGGAGATTGTTCCATCCAAAACAGAGCAGAGCTGAGTGAAGGCCTGAGCCCCTCTGAACTGCTCCCTCCAAACTGCCCCAAATCCTTGTGTCCCACTGCTGGATCTTCAGCCTCTTGGGCCAAGTTTTAAAATTATTTAGCCACAAGAATTTGCAGGAGTTGGAGATTGTTTTGCCTTTTAAAATCTGTTCCAAAACAGAGCAGGCCTGAATGAAGGCCTGAGCCCCTCTGAAGTGCTCCCTCCAAACTGCCCCAAATCCTTGTGTCCCCATTGCTGGATCTTCAGCTCCTTGGGCCAGGTTCAAAAAGTTATTTAGGAACCGATTTTTCAGCAGATAGGGTTTTTTTTTCTCTTTTAAAATCTCATCCAGAGCAGAGCTGAGTGAAGGCCTGAGGCCCTTCCAAACTGCCCCAAATCCTTGTGTCCCATTGCTGGGTCTTCAGCTCCTTGGGCCAGGTTTTAAAGTTATTTAGCCACAGGATTTTGCAGGAGTTAGGGGTTTGTTTTGTTTTTCCTTTTAAAATCTCATCCAAAATGCAGCAGACCCGAGTGAAGGCTTGAGCCCCCTCCAAACTTCCCCAAATCCTTGTGTCCCATTGCTGGGTCTTCAGCCTCTTGGGCCAGGTTTTAAAATTATTTAGCCACAAGATTTTTCAGGAGTTGGGGATTATTTTGCCTTTTAAAATCTGCTCTAAAATGGAGCAGAGCTGAGTGAAGGCTCCTCCAAACTGCCCCAAGTTCCTGGATCCCATTGCTGGGCCTTCAGCCTCTTGGGCCAGGTTTTAAAGTTATTTAGGCATGGATTTTTCAGCAGTTAGGGATTTTTTTCCCCTTCTAAGATCTGCTCCAAACTGCAGCAGACCTGAGCCCCCTCTGAGCCGTTTCATGTCCCCACTGCTGTGCCATCAGCATTGCTCCACATGGAATTTGTAACCACAATTGCAAATACAATTTTACAATTTCCCACAGCTCAAGGTCCCTGTGATGATGAATGTGCTGCAGCAGGGCTCTCGGGGCAGAACTGAACGTTTTTAAGGAGAATCTTATCACGGTGATTAAAGTTTCTTTTCTTTCTGTATTTTGCAAAGTGACCCCTTTTTCCCATCGTCAGAGTTTCAGCACCTCAGGGAATTCCCTCCTCCCATTTTAGCCAGAGAGAGAAAAGAAGGATTTCAAGAAGTTAAGGATTAAGCTGTTCCACTTTCTCCCCTTTGCTCAGCCTCAGAAATCCCTCACACAGTGATGAGTCATTTTTTATTCTATTTAAGCCCATGTTAAGTCAACATCATTTAAGGCTGGTGACTAAGTCTTGAGTGATGTTGATGTAAATGAAATAGGAATAACTGGGACTTCACCAGCACACAGCAATAGAGATTCTCTCCACAGAAAAAAAAAAAAAATTAAAGACACTGAGTT
>JAOTQP010000792.1:10200312-10212570 GCA_026413545.1 Cichladusa arquata
AAAAATCAATATAGATTCTATCCAAATAAAAAAAAAAAAAAAATTAAATACACTGAGTTAGTCCCAACTAGAGAAAGAAATAAAAAAAATAAGAAGAAAATAAATAAAAGGCAGCTGTTTGCAGGAGATCTCAGATGGATGAAAACCAGGACTGGAAAGCTGCCCTTCTCCTGCTGGTGGAAATCAGCAGATCTCTCCTCAAAGTGGGCAGGATTTCAGCAATTTCTGTGCAGAGCAAGGGCAGGAGCCCTTATCTGCTGCAAGGCTTATCTGGCTCAGGTCTAAGCTCATGATCTGCACAAAGTAACTCCACTGAAATCCTGCTTTGGGTCAAGAAGGGAAATCGGGCTCTGTGACCCTCAAGGGTGGAAGGGATGAAAGAGTAGATGTGGTGCCACTTGCAATAAAAGATATGAAGGAGCTTCTGGGGGTTCCATGTGACAAAACAGTCCAGTAGAGACCAGTAAAAGACCAGTAAAAGACCACTAAAAGACCAGTAAAACCAGTTTTAAAGCCAGGGCAGCCTGCCCAGCCCAGCAGCACCAGAGAACCCCATTCCTTGGCTGGCACCACTTTTTTTCTTGTCAGTTTTGGGGCCTGCCCCACCAACAGCACAACAACCTCCAGAGGCAACACCTGAACCCTGCTTCTCCTGCTTTCTTCTCCTGGAACGTTCTCAGCAGCCGCTGCAGAGGCTTTGCTAAACATGTCAGATTAAAGGTCTAAGCAGACGAATAAATGCAGTCCATCTGAGGGCATGTTTCCTCTCACACCTTCAGGGGCTGTCAGCATCTTGAATGGGATTCAGAAACATGTCCTTGAAGCTGGCTGGAATGCAGCTTCATATATCAGGGGCAGCATTAGGGAAAGGAGAAAAAAGGATGGGGGGAGCTTTCATGGCAGTGCACCCCTCTCCTTCCCTCCCCGGGCGTGCATTTGCTGCACAGCAGGATTGGGATAAACAAGGGCTGGGAGGGGATGGGGACCTGCAGCCATCCCCTGCTCTGGAGCTCAGTTTGCCATCTATTCTCCAGATCCTGGGGTTTTCACACTCTCTTCAAAGCTTATTTTATTTTTTATTAAAACCCCAGTTCTTTGCAGCGCTCTAGAGTCCCAGGTTTCAGCACTCTGCAGAGCTGCTTGTGTCAATATTCCTGGTTAAAGGGGAGTTACAGAGAGATTTCTCAGCTCTTCACACTCTTTTTTCTTTGCACAGCTCACCAGGGATAATTCCTCTGTCCTGGGCCGAGCCCTGTCCTGCTGACTTGGGCCTTGTTCTTGCTGTATTTGCATTAAATTTGCAAGAAATGAAGTTTAGGGCCAAGCTGATGAGAGTCAGACCCTTCCTGGGGACAGGACAGTCCCTGAGGGAGGTGACCTGAGCACAGCACAGCAGCACATGCAGGGGTTGGGCAGCTCTGCCAGGTAAAATATTCCAATATTCCATGAAATGAGCAGCACTGAAGCATTGAACACCCTCCTGAATTGCACATTGTCACCCCTGCAAGTGTCCAAGGCCACCTGGGAGCAACCTGGGATGGCTGGAGGTGTCCCTGCCCATGGCAAGGGGCGGGAGGAGCTCTGAGGTCCCCTCCATCCCAAACCATTCTGGGATCCTGTGGAAAATCACTGATTCCATTAGAGGAGAATCCTTCCCACGCTGGTTTAAACTTGCAAACCAATCACTGTGCTCCTGATTGCTGCTTTCTTGGTTTTGCTTCAACAAACAAACCTGTTTGTTTGTTTCCCCTCAAGTCTTTAATTTGAGGAACATAATTAATCTCAAGGCCTTTTAGAGTGAGCACCCCATAGTGACATTGTACCATCAATCTCTGGGATTCAGAGAAGCTGAATTAAATTAATTTCATGGGATGTCTGCATTTATCTCCTTTGTAGGAAGACAAATTTTTGTGTTACAGGGAAAGAAAAATCATTCAGGCTCCTGTGCATTGTAGGGGACTTAAAATATCTCCTTAAAATGTAGATTTTGACTTTCTGCCCAGTGCTGCCTTGAAAGTTTTGCCATTACAACCTAATTGCTGGATAAATGTTCCCTCAGTGGAGGGCAGGGGCAGTGCCTCACTTTTGGTACCATTTCTGCTCCTGGAAATCTGCTCCCTTTATTATTTTATATGGAATTCTTTCAGTTGCAAACTACTGATCTTCCACCTAGGAGCAGGTTTTGAAACCAAGGAGGTGAAATGTGTTGGGTTTCCAAGAGTTATTCACCTTCTCCCAAGATGGATTTCCCTTCTCCAGGGTCTCCAGCACCATCATTTTTTCCCTGGATATTCCTGACATGTCACAAATCACCCCTTGGAAACGCTCTCCTTTGTGCCTGAACTGGGCAGACTGGGAAGCTGCTGGCTCAGATCCAGAAATGAATCCAATCCTGGGCTGTAAGAAACACTCAGGGCCCAGGGATTATTATTTATTTAATAAGAAGCATGGAATTAATTAAGTTTTAATGCAGTAGTTCTGCTCTGTGACCTTGCAAGCTCCACACCTGGGAAGGGGGGTGCTGCCCAAAAAATGTCATTGGGCACTCAAGGCAGGAGCAGAGATTTGGGGTCTCCCTTTTGGGGTAAATCATTGTGGGAAGCTCCTGGATTTGCTCTTGAGGGGAGCAATCCCGGGTTTTGTCTGTCTCATTCCACACCCAGTGTAGGATCCTCTGCTGATTCCTCCTGGCCACACCTGAGTGAGTGAGGAGAGAATTGCTCCCAACACCACAGAAATCCTGCACAGAATGAATTAAACTCTTTTTTTTTTCCTGCTGAGGGGTCCAGCACAGACCTTCCCCCACCACCATGGGGGGAGATGAAAACCAAAGGCAAAGTTTTCTTCAGAAAACAAGAATTCAAGAGGTTTTAGTTGGATTTCTTGCTTTACCTGGATCTTGCAGAGCTCAGGGGAGCTGTGATTTGTAAGCCCCAAGTCAAAATTAACAATAACTCTATTATATTTCACCGATGCTTATCTGCATGAAATTCATTATATTCCCAACCTGCAAGATTTATTATTTGCTATTTATTTGATCTCCTGGATAATTGTTTAATTAAAGTAATTAGTAGCTGCTTTCAAGGCCCAAAATCATTACTGAGCTGATTCCAGCATGCAGCTACTCCAACCCCAACACCTTGCCCTGCTCTGTGAGTTAGGCAGGAGGTGGGGAAATGGGTTTGAAATTGGAAGATGTGAATGTGTTGATAATAAATTCTGGTTCTGAGTGATATTTTGGATTTTTTTTTATTTTTTTTTTTCGAGGGGAATTCTTCACGACCGTAGGAAATTAATCTGAGTTATTCCAAGCTTCCCTGAGGAACTCCTGAGATATCCATCCATGTATTTATATCCACAGAGTTAGGCCAGGACCAAGACATAATCCTTTGAAAGGACATTCTGTGATGGAAATCCATGTCAAGGATCCAGTGGGGATTACAGGAAAACAGCTCAGTCGGGGAAAAACTTGTCAGGGAGAATGTAAATAAGCAGAGCGTCCATACCCACAGTCCTAAAGGGAGAGAAGGAAATTGAATTCCTTTATGGCCTCACTCCTGAACCCTCCCACAGCACAGGAAGCAGTAGGCCATGTAAAACCCAAAAATAGCTTTGCAACTTCGTGTTCCCCCTCAGACAGACAGCAAAAAAAAAAAAGAAATAAAAAATGTTCCCTGGGGAAAAACATGATCTTTTCCCCATGTTTGAGTTGTCAGTTTTGACAGGAAGGCTACAAACTAATTAAATTTTTGTTAATTTATTTTGTCTGATGCAGCGAGCGCCTGTCACAGGAATGGCTGGGGAAGTCTGGGAAGCACCCGTGGGTCGGTGCAGGGAAAATGGACCAGCTTAAGTCAAATAAACACAAAAAGCATTTAAATTCATTTCTCCCTCAGTGCTCCAGCTCTGTTTGTCTGCTCCAAACTCAATCCAAGCTTATTCCTTCAAATCCCCAGTCTGGTGGGGTGGCTGCTCTCTTCTGGTTAGAGATGAAATGGGGAATGGCTAAAGGATGAAGTAAAATTCCATCCTGGAGCTGCCCTGGAATTTGTGTTAAACTTGGAATTACTGGGCACTCTTAGGCTGGATTATTCCCAATGCAGGAACTATTTTGACCTCCAATCATGTTCTCTTTTCACACAGGGAAAAGAGAAAAACGGAACAGGGAACAAAACAAACAAACAGGGAGCAAAATGGAACCAGGCTGTCCAGAGTGTCAAAATGTCCCAAGCCAGCTTGGAGCAACCTGGGATGGTGGAAGGTGTCCCAGCCCATGGCACTGGGTGGGTTTTGAGGTCCCTCACCACCCAAACATTCCATGTTCCCATGGCTTTTCCAGGGAGATCCATGTGGTCAAACGTATTAAATCCTGAAATTATGGATTTGTGACCCCCTTGCCCAGGAAGGAGGGGAAATCCAGAGCCCAGCTCCCCAGCCATCCCCTGCAGCCTGTGCCTGCTCCAACACGATGCATGCTCATTTTGCATTCTCCTGGAACTCCGTAAGGGCACGGCCAGATCCAAAGAAAGCACGGAGCAGTCTGATTGTTCTCAGATAATCAGCTGAGGAAACAGGGAAAAGACAACCCCCGGGGGTGTTTGTTCTGGGGTTTTGAACCTGTCTCTGTCAGGGCTTTGCACAGCTGAAAACCCCTTGAACAACGCACCCGTGGCTGGGGGAGCTGAGCAGATAAGAGGAGATAAGCAATTAGCAGAGCCCTTCAAATTGCCAGCTGAAAGGGGAAAGTGGAGTCTCCATCCCACAGCCCAAGGGGACCCCCAGATGTTCCCAGCTCAGAGCAGAGTGTTTACACAAACATCCAGCTCTCGTTCCAGCAGGGATTGCTCTGCTCTTATCTTGTTTCATGGGTAATTTCTGCGTTAAGGGATCTGCAGGTTTCAATTAAAGCTCCCGTTCTTTTTTGGCAGTGAAATCTCACCGTACGTGACTGAAGGCACTGTCAGTCCTGGGGTTTGCCAAATGGGAATGAGGAATGTCCCCCGAGCACATCCTGCACCCCACAGCACCCCACACCTGTACCTGGGGTCCTCCAGGGGGGAAAAGGCCTTTGGGATCAGCAAACCGACCATCAGGTGGGATGGGGCTCCTGGAGGCTGTCACTGCCCATGGCAGAGCTTTGGGATTGGGATTTGGTCCCTTCCAACCCCAAACCCATTTGAGATCCCATTACCAACCCAAACCCAACCCATTGAGATCCCATTACCAACCCAAACCCAACCCAACTCATTTGAGATCCCAGTACCGACCCAAACTCAACCCAAACCCAGCCTAATCCATTTGAGATCCCAGTACCAACCCAAATCCAACCCAACTCATTTGAGATCCCATTACCAACCCAAACCCAACCCAACTCATTTGAGATCCCAGTACCAACCCATTACCAACCCAAACCCAGCCTAATCCATTTGAGATCCCAATACCAACCCAAATCCAACCCAACCCAACCCATTTGAGATCCCAGTACCAACCCAAACCCAACCCAACTCATTTGAGATCCCAGTACCAACCCAAACTCAACCCAAACCCAGCCCAATCCATTTGAGATCCCAGTACCAACCCAAACCCAAACCAACCCAACCCATTTGAGATCCCAGTACCAACCCAATTCCAACCCAACTAATTTGAGATCCCAATACCAACCTCAAACCAGTCCAACCCATTTGAGACCCCAATACCAACCCAAACTCAACCTAGTCCATTTGAGATCCCAATACCAACCTATTTGAGATCCCATAACCAAGCTGCATTTATCTGCATCTTCAACATCTCAATATCTGTCAAAACCTAATCTATGTTTTCTTCCAGACCTCTCCATTTTATTTTTTCATTTATTACATTTACTGAAAGTGTTTAAGAGAGAAGCAAACCCAGAATTTCCTTTTGGTGGGGATTGTGGGAACAAAAGGGAAATTCTGTTCCCCTTCTGAAGAGTTTAAGGCACAAGTGGATGAATTAAAGTGCCCTGATTTCAGGGGGAATCTTGGATGGAGTTGTTTGAAGTGTCCTTGGCACTACCTTTGCTCTTGTGGAGGGAAGAAGGAGATTTCCACCTCTTTCTTCATCCAATATTTCTGTCCTAAAAAGGACAATGAATAACAAGGAAGGATCTTTGAAGCCCTAAAGAATGGAAAACTGCACTAGAAGATGACTCCAATAAAGATTTAATCATATTATCTAATATATGAATATTGAATATGCCCCAGGGAGCCAGGTATGCATTGCAAACATCTGTAATAAACATTTATAATCCAACAGGCTTCTGGAGTATTAAGAAGTTACCAAAAAGAGAAAGGAGAGGGGTTTTGTAAAATAATTTCCTTCCAACTTGGAGCAGATGTCTTCCAATTGCTGGTTCCCTGTATTTGGGGATGATGCTGGGAGGGTTTTGATTCAGGAGGGTTTTGACAGAGATGAAGCCCAGACTCAAATAGGTAAAAATGACACAGAAGACCCTTTAAAGTCATTTTCCCTCATCTTTTTGGACTGTGATTTCTGCTTTAACCTTCTGTGCTTTCCAGCATTGATGCTCCAGACACCCACAGCGGTGCTCCCACTCCCAAAATACTGGTTTGGGTGGGTGGGTGTGTGGAGCAGTCACTGGGCTGAGAGGCTCTTTATAGTAAAGTGTTACTCAAACCTTAAATGTGGAAATCATGGGGTGGTGGCTGCCCCTCCAGGGAGAAGGATCTCAAGGAGCCTGGGACACTCTGCCCATTTTAAATCTCAATTTTTCTGGAATCCTCTCTGTAGCCAGCCTATAAAACCTGGGCAAACGGTACAAAAATGGGTTGAAAACTTTGAATTCAGCATTTAAAACACCAGGCTGAGTCGAAAAAGCCGAGCTGCTCCTTGAGCTCCCTCAGATGTGGTCGTGGTGCAGGACAAATGTGTCTTCTGCTGCTTGTGAAGCTGCACGAGCAATGGAGCCAGAGGGAGATGAAAATATCCTAAAACCCCGGCTTTGCATCTTTCTGCCAACTTCTGAGATGCTGACGACAGATAACGTCGAAGTTTCAAAGCTTGGGGGGGAAAAAAAAGCTCCCCGAAGATTTTTGTGATGTCAGAGGAAGAAGGAAGCCAGCTTGAAATGAAGGGCTCTAATCTTGTAGACACCTACTTAACTTTAAGCCAATTAAATCAATGGACTACTTAACCTTTGCCTACAGGAGAAAGGATTTGCCAGCACAGTTTATATTAGTGCCCCAAACCAAATAAGCAATGCTCCAAAAAGCACTCTTCTTTCAGCAAAACTCTATCTGCCCTCAGTGTCACAGGCATAAAGCCACGGCCGGGGACTCAAAGGAAACTTTTCCTTTCAGTGACACCGCTGGAACTTGTTCCTCTCACAAAAACAAGCCCCAAACAAAGCCCTGCCAGGGTGGAGGCTGCGTTTTCCAGAGGCAGAGCTCTGCTGTTGGAGCCCAGTTTGCTCCTGGATTTCTGGAAATCCGTGGATCACATCCGAGGGAGCTCAAGGAGCAGCTCGGCTTTTTCGCCTCAGCGTTTTAAACGCTGAATTCAAAGTTTTTAACCAAGTTTGGTACTGTTTGCCCAGGTTTTATAGGCTGGCTACAGAGAGAATGCCAGGGAAGTTGAGATATAAAATGGGCAGAGTGTCCCAGGCTCATTTAACGAGCTGGGTGCTGCGCCCAGATTCCCTCAGAGTGGAATATCCCCAAGGGGTTCCCATTCCACAAGAGCCCAGGGTGAGTTCAGAGGGAGTGGCAGCCCTTTGTTTTTTGGTATTTTGGTGCTGCCCTCGCACCCTGGGCTGCGGGAGGTGTCGTGGTGCTGGAAGGTTTGTGGAAGGGGAAAAAACGCTCGCGTGCAAAATGTAATGAAAGCCAGGGCTCCCCTGCACAGCCCCCCTGGGCCAGTAACACGTTACATCATTTGTCACTGGACACGTTGGGAGTGTGTCACTGGAAAAACCTTTAAAAGCCGAGCTGGAAGTGCTGTGGAGACAACCACGGCCTCCACGGGGGGAAAAAAAAAAAAAAAGACAGCATCATTTATAAATGTTTTTGTGTTCTACTATTTACATTTGGGGCATTTCAATGGAAAAAGGGAACAGAAAGGCTCCACTTAACATCTTCCCAGATGGGAACAACATCTGTCTAGATGGCAGCCCGAGGATCTGACATTTTATGGGTGAAGGGGGGGCATTTTGGGATTTCTCATTTGATTTTGCTTTTCTTCCTCCCCCCAGATTAATTGTCCCACACGTTGGTCCCATCACTCTTTGCTTTGGGCCATCTGGTCAGATGTCATTAACCCTGGAGACCAACAGCCCAAGAAAGTGGAACCATATGTTCTCAGCAAAGATAAACAGTAAATAGGGCCCCGTGCAACAGAATTGCAGGTTTGGGGCTTGTTCGGGGTTTTATTTTGTTGTTAAAATGAACACAGAAACATTTTGGTGGCAAAGCACATGTACAAACACATCCTGCTGTGCAAATCCTGGGGGTTCCACGGCCCTGTGGCAGAGCTGGTCCCCTGTCCAGGGTCTGGATCCCTGTGCTCCGAGGAAGGGGTCATTGCCACCTTGGAATGATGCTGCATCCTGCAGGAAAACTCCCCATCTCTCAGCACAGGGTCACTGAGCCACCACCCACTGCAGCAGCCTCTCCCCACCTCTCCCTTGTGCAGCTTGATCTCTGCCTGCTAATTCTTCTAAATATCTGATTTCCTGCTTGTTTCGTGTAACAAAAATGGGGTGGTTTTGTTCTGGGCCAGTTCTTTTGGGGGCTGCCATCATTTGGAGCCAAATGAGAGATTTCCTTTTAGCTCAAGGTTACTGTGGCAGCTCTTCCAGAGGAGAGTAATTCCCCAGGACACCCAGGGGCAGGGATCAGGAGCTGTTCATCTGTCTCTCGCCCAGCAAAGTCACCCTGACACCTCAGTGTATCCAAGGAAAAACGGGATAACACGCCGGCTCTTGGCTGATGAGACAGGCTGGGTGATTTCTTCCTTACCAGGTGCTGTTCTTATTTTTTGTCTGTTTTGTGCTGAAGCCTCATTTCCAGACAAGGGCACTGTAACCTCAGCACAGGGACAAACCAGCAGATCCGTGTACCAGCGAGAGGTTGTTGTAACAAAACATCCCCTTGCTTGGATTATTTACCACAAAACACCACCACCAACAGCACCTGGGGAGAATTATGTGGTGATACAACACTGGAAAGAATTTCAGCTGAATCCCTGCCTTGCAGATTTGTGTCTGTGCTTCGAACCTCAGCACAAACGCTGCTAAATTGATCTGCTGGAGGGAGAAGCTTTGTAGTCCCAAATATTCCCCTCTTTTCCATGCAGGAGCCCAGGATCAGCTCAGTCTGGAGCAGCTCAGGAGGGAGGATGGGGTTGATCAGCTGCTGCTTGGGTTTATCCTGAGCTGTCACATTCCTGAGGGCTCAGCACGGGCAGGTCAGCACAGCCCAGCTCCCAAACCCCGCTCTGTGTTTGTTTGTTGTCTTTGCCCAGAGCTCAGGGAACATCTCCAGCGTGTTTGCTTGGATGAGCAGCCTGGTGAGGGATAAAGCAGCACAGGGAGCACACACAGCCCCAGGGATGGCAGACAGGCCTGGCCTGCAGGTGCCAACTGGTTTGTTTTACCAGTTGAACTGGTAAATTCATTTGCCATAAATTTATTTACCACTGAACTGGTAAATCAGGAGCAGTTTGTGCAGTGTCGGCGTGTCCAACAAACACTCAGCACCTCTCCTAGCCCTGTCTGAGCCCTGAGAGTCAGCACTGCCCATCCTATCCCATCATCCCATCCCATCCCATCCCATCCCATCCCGTCCCGTCCCGTCCCGTCCCGTCCCGTCCCGTCCCGTCCCGTCCCGTCCCGTCCCGTCCCGCAGGTTTCCCAGCTGCCGTCTGCTCCGAGCGCGGCCGTCGGGCTCTGCTGCCCTCCGATGGGAATATTTGGGATTGCCGGCACCCAGACCCTTCCCGATCCACTCTTTAGCTGCCGGATCCCCCCCTGGGGCCGCCTTCCTCCCTGACAGCCCCGCTCCTGTCCCGCTCCACCCGGTATCCCCGGCAGTGTCCCGCTCCTGGCCATTCCACGCTCCTCTGCCCCAATAAAAGCTGCTGGATACATCCCGCTGTCGCCTCTTGCTCCTCTCCAAGGGGGGCTGGGGGGCGGGACACCACGGGTAAAGCTGCTCTGGAGGGGAATGTTCGAGAGAAACAGTCCCCGAAAACCGCATGAGGCAGCCTGGGGTGAGCAGCCCATGGGAGGGACTGGAGCCTCAGGCACGGGGCTGGGAGGGATGGGAAGGACGGGAGGTGGGTGGGCTGAGAGGGGGAGTGGGATGGGAGGTTGTGGGGCGGGTTTGGGACTTGGCGAAGCTTGTGGGCAGGTGTTGGACATAGTGGGAAGGTGTGGGTTGTGGTGGGGGTGGAGAAAAGGTGTGGGATGTGGTGGGGGTGGAGAAAAGGTGTGGGATGTGGTGGGGCTGGTGACCTCAGGGAAGCCACAGGGAGGCGAGTGATGCCCCGCAGAGCCCGTGGTGACAATCACAGATGTCACCCTGCTCCCGGCTGGGAGTGGCCGTGCTGAGGACCGCAGCCTCCTCCTCTCCTTGCGGCTGCACCATCCAAGCCCGCTGAGGGAGCAGCTGAAGGCAGAGGAGAGAAGAATTCCTGAAGGCAGAGAGTCTTTTGTACCTGGCTCACACAATTAAAAATTAAAGGCCTTGGGGCAGATCTCTGCTGTGACACTCTGGGAGCAGCCAGGGTGGATGCTGAGCCCCTGGGCCATCCTGTCCGTGCTGGCTGTGCTGGTGCCAGCCCAGCTCTGGGCACTCGGGATCGTGGTTGCTCCAGGGAGCACAAGCCATGGGTGTGTCCCCTCCCTCCAGACACATTCCTGGCTGGCAGCAGGAGCCTGGGGAACCCGGGAAGTGCTGGCAGAGGGGATGAAGGCAGCTCGGGGTTCACAATGCTGCTTATTCATATCAGATTGCAGTGGGGTGCAGGAACCAGGTGCCAGGGGGACTTTTGGGATCACAGCGCTGTGAGGCATGATCCCTTTTGGGGAATAGTGTTCTAGGACCCATGAGAGAGGAGGAAAGCCGTGCTCCCTGCAGAGCATCCCTCCCACATGGCCCTTGGCACTGCCCATGCTCCCTTCTCCTGCAGGATTACAGCATCACAGACAGGGTGATACTATGGATATTTATTAATCAAGTGACTCGAGGAAGCCCCCAGACACTGTCCTGGGGTCCTTCAGCAGAGCAGTGGAAGGGATCAGCAAGCTGGGACAGCTGTGTTCATGGCAGGATCAGTGCCATGGGCATTGCTTTCTTCTGGCTCCTCAAAGACCCTCTGGAGGGAGAGCCGGAGGGACCCCACGGAGCAGCGCCTGCAGCAGCTCCCTGCCAGGAAGTAGATGAAGGGGTTGATGGTGCTGTGGATGCAGGTGAGCAGGAAAACAACCTGGGAGGACACAACCATGTAATCGAGCTGCTGCAGGAAGTTGGAGAGGCTGAGGGGGAGAGCAAAGAGGAGGAAGAAGAGCACAGTGAGGAAAATAACAATGTCAAGTCTCTTGGGTTGTTGCTCATGGGAGCCGCACTTGACCTTAATGAAGAGGATGGTGCTGGAAATGAGCATGGCTGGGGTAAAGAGGAAGAGGTTGAGGGCGTACATGGAGATGAGGGACACCTGGCAGTGCTCGTGCTCCTGTGACAGACACAGGGAAGTAACTGTGACAACGACAGCGATGGAGAATGCCCAGAGCAGGGCACACACCACCCAGGACAGGCGCTGGGGACGGCGGCAGCGATACCAGAGTGGGCAGAGGATGGATGTGCACCTGTCAATGCTGATGGCTGTCAGCAGGTACAGCCCCAGGTTGTAGGAGAAGAGGGAGAGCAGGAGAAGGGACCTCAGGTACTCCAGGGACACGACAGTGGAGCAGGACACGTCCTCCAGCAGGTAGAGCAGGGAGGAGGGGAGGGCAAAGTGGAGAAAAACGAAGTTGGCAAAGGCCAGGTTGAGGATGTATAAGGTTTTGGGATTCCTTTGGAGAAAGCAGAGGACAGCCCCATTCCCAACCAGCCCACAGAGGCAGATGAGCAGCGTGACACCATCCACGGCCACATCGGTGACATCTATCTCACAGAGATCGTCCCCTTCAGTGGGTGAGGCAGGAGATGGGGACACGGTGGTCACCTCCATGGATGGACTCTGGGCAGGCAGTGGGATGTGGCCCCTGGCTGTGGTCAG
>JAOTQP010000792.1:10216809-10231627 GCA_026413545.1 Cichladusa arquata
GGTTTGGAGTGTATTGGATTGGATTGGATTGGATTGGAATGGGTTGGATTGGGTTGGATTGGGTTGGATTGGGTTGGGTTGGGTTGGAATGGAATGGAATGGAATGGAATGGAATGGAATGGAATGGACCTTAAAGCCCATGCAGTTCCACAGGGACACTTTCCACCATCCCATTTTGCTCCAACCTGCCCTTGCACGCTCCCAGGGATCCAGGGGCAGCCACAGCTCCTCTGGGAATTCCATCCCAGCCCCTCCCCACCCTCAGAGGGAACAATTCCAACCTAAACCCCCCCTCTTTCAGTTTAGAGCCCTTCCCCCTTAAAATCCTCAGGGAAGCTCCAGCCCGTGCTGCCCCTCCTGCAGGATTTGCTCAGTTTTTAGAAGATTTCCTCAAGCAGAAGCTCAGGGCTGGAATCCTTAGGCCTGTGTTCCACAGCAGCTCAACCTTTCAGGGCTGGGATGGTTCCTCCTGATTTTCTGTGTCCTAGGGAAGTGCAGGTGGGAAGTAGGAGCAATAATATTCCAATAATATTCCAATAATATTCCAATAATATTCCAATTCCAGCTCCGTGTTGAGCTCTGCCTCCATGCTGGAGCTGAGCTTATCCCACCTTGTTTCTCCTGCCTGGAAGCTCCAGAATCCACTCCCCATCCTGCCAGGAATCCCATCCCAGTGTTCTGGGAGCTCTGTGGGTTCTGTAAGAGCAGCAAGAGCCTGACAAAAACCAAGCAGAGCAGACCAAGGGATCTCCAGCAGGTTCTAAAATTTGGATATTTTTCCTAGCGCACATCGCCTGTCAAATATCAGGATCCAGTCAATACAGTGGAATTACAGTCCTGGGGAGAAAAAAAATTAAAAAAAAAAAAAAAAAAAAAAAAAAGGAGGAGAGAGAGAAAGGGAAAAATTTGATTCCGAATTGGAGGGATTAATGGTCAAAAGAATGTTCTTCTGGGAGTAATCTAAGTGTTATATTTACATTTGGCTTGGAATTATTTGCAGTGAGGAATTTCAAATGCAAATATTTTAAAAGCATAACATGTAGAGAGAGACACTGTGGGCACTTCTGTTTTCTCTGAAAAAAAAAATTAAGAAAAAAAAAAAGGAGAAGAAGAAAAAAACGGTTTTCTTGACTATTTTTTATTGGAATCTTAATGAGACCATAATTACAGCAGGGAAAAAAAGGAAAAAATGTAGCTCTTAAAGGTTTGCTGTGAGTGTATGTACAGGCCTTGGATTGCAAAGAGAAAAAAAAACCTCCATATTTTTTAAAACTATTTATTTTCCAAAGTGGTGCATGGGAGGGAAAAAAATGACTGAGCTAAGTAAGTCTTGTCCATTTATGTGCTTAGTCTGTATTTTCTTTTTCTAAAAAAATATCTAGGAATAAATGTTGAGAGTGGGCCCGTTGTGTTTGCCTTGGCTCCCACCTTTATCTTGTTTTATTGTGTGACCCTTCCAGTTGGGGCTGGAGTTTTCTGGGCTTCTTCTGCACCCCCAGGGAAGGGAGCAGGGGGTGCCTTCAGTAATTCCCTGTGTTTTATGGAATTGTGGGATGGGTTGGGTGGGAAGGGAACTTAAATCTCATTTCATTCCACACCTTCCACTGTCCCCACTGAGCCAAGCCCTGTCCAGCCTGCTCGTGGACATTTCCAGGGATGGGCATTCCACAGACTCCCTGGGAATCTGTGCCAGGGCCTCCCCACCCCCACAGGGAAGAGTTTAATCCCAAAATCGATCCCAAGAAGGCCCCACGTGAGCCCAGCATAAGGATCAGCACAAAGGTTCCATTTCACGTGGATCCTTTTGAGGGGTTCCCTTCCCTTCTCTAAACCACTTTCACCAGCAGGATTTGATGTCTGCCCTTCCTGCCTGGGACATTTCAGGATCTCTTTTTATCTCTCTTTTCATTTTGCCTCTTTTCATTCACTTCTATTAATCCTGCATTCGTTTTCTTTGCCTTTAATTTTGCTCACGTTTTTCTCACATCTTTCTTTCCCGTCCTTTCACCTCTGTTTCTCTCGCTCCCCTCTCACTGATGGAGCAAACCTGTTAAAATAAAGTGCCTTTTCTTTTCCCCAAGGAAGAAAGTGTCCATTTAATACCCCACATGCCCTTCAGAGCTGGTGGAGAGGCAGAGCATGACAGGCACATTCTGTGATTCAAACCTTCTGGGTATTGGCAGGAGAATAAATCTTATGTCTGACATAAGAGGACGTCGGGAAAACCAACCTGAAGCTTTTGGAAAGGATCCACGGAGCTGTCAGTCAGGAGGAGATAAACTTTACATGAAATAGGACCTTCTGAAGTCATTAGCTCCCCACTCCTGCCAGAACTGCTGGAGGAGAGCAACGAGAGGCAGCCAAAGAGAACAGAAAACAAACGTGAATGGCAACATGGCCCTGAAGGAAGTGCCCAGCACAGAAGTGGGAATGCTCGTGAAAACAGCTCTGCAAAGGCTCTGCAGGACTAGGATTGACCCACAGGGAAACTGTGCTGCCTGCAGGACCCAAACCCAGGATTAGGTTGTGTGCAGCTCTGAGCAAAGGGAGCACAGCGAGGAGCACTCGCTCCACAATCTGCTTAACCAGCTCTGGGAAGATCTCTTGGTTTAGGACACTCCAAGGGTCACACCCAGCAAAAGCCCAACTCCTGCTGGTGACAGGACACAACATCTGACCCACGTTTGGAAGGGATTTGGAATTTTCCAGCAGAAGCTGCTGCAAAACTGCAGAACATGCTGGGAGTGAGAGGCTGAGCAAACCCTGAAATGAGGGATTCACCCTGAATTGGTGCCACAAATACCTGTGATTTCCTCTCAATCCCTCTGGATGGAATCTCCCCATCCAATTTCTGTCCTAATTGGTCAAGAGGCTCCAGGAAATGGCAAAGCCACATCCTGGAGCTGCCCTGGTGTGAGCTGCCACCAGGGGAAGTCCCAGATCGGTGTTAATGCAGCCTGGGTGTCACAGAGCTCACACAGGTCCTGGCAGGACAATCCCCTGGCAATGCAATCCTCAATTATCCCCAAAATCCAGCTCCAGCAGAGCTGGGAATCCTCTCCCACACAACAAATGCCATTCCCTCAGGTTTGCCCACTCCCTCGAGGGTCCCAAGGACCTTTGGAGCACTGCTTGTTCCAATTCACCTTTCTCAGGGATAAACCTTGTCCAATCCAACGTGGAGCCATGGGAAGGATGGGAATTTGTTGGAGATTCAGCATTTCTACCCTGCTGACTTGCTGTTGGCTTGGATTTTCCCTCTTCCTCCTCTCCTTTTCCCTGCCCTGCTCTTATCACAGCATTTGCAAGCAAAAATGCATCAGCAGGGAGCTGTGCTGGGGACAGCTGTGGGACACCTGTGCCACGTGAACTTTTATCCTCCCTGCTCCCTTTCAACAGGTGCTTTATGCCTTGCTTTCAACAGATCCTGCCCTGGATTTGTTATTGCCCCGAGTAATTTCAGTTTTAAGGGCTGCCTGACAGGACAGGCTTTTCTTCTGATGGAAACACTCAGGAAAGCTCCTGGTGAAGGGGGAAAGGAAAGAATGAGAGCAGAGGCTGTCCCAGGGTGTCTCCAGGGTGTCCTGTGTCTGTTCGTGGAGGGAAATAACTCAGAGCTCCTGGAGGTGATGCTCAGCATCATTCCCTGCTTTGCCAGCACCGTGTTGGGAAGCTCCATTCTGACTTGTCCCTGTAATTCCAAATGTTCACCCAAAACCAAAGAGCACCAGCAGGAAACTAAGGCAGAAATGCTGCAAATGTAAATCAGCTTTAATGATGGATCATGGTTTAGCAGAAGGTAAAATTTCCAGGAAAACTCTGGGACTGGTGCCATTCCCAACCCCAACCCCTGTTCCAGGAATGAGCAGAGACACACAAATATTCCTTTGCTGTCTCTGAGCCTTTCCATGTGATTCCATTTGCTGCATCTCTTCACACCAAAAGCTGATTTCTGTCTCTGGTGATCCCAAGGGGAAAGAGGATGATGATGGAATGTTTGATTGATCCCCAGGGATTGGAGGAAGAGGAGTGAGGAGGGCCCTGCTTTGCTCTGTGATCCTCCAAACAAACCCTCATGCTGTAATATCTCCCCAAGCCATAAAATCTTTCTAATAATTCCATTTATTGCCCTGTTTGTTTTCATTTCTGGTTTAACACACCAGCTGGCAATTAGGCCCTAATTATGCTGTTATGCAAAGTAGCTGTGTTTATTTTTATAACACGGGCTGCAGCATAAGCTGGATTTGTTTTTAATTGTGAAAGCAGCCATGGCAACATCCCCTAATGATGATCCAAGTGTCACAGCTGGGAATGGCTGGGAATGGCCTGGAATGCTGCTCAGCTTGGCCAGGGAAGGTCCCAGATTCCCATTCCACATGCAGAATGCTCAGGATTCCCTCTGGAATCCTTTTCCCCTTGTCTCCAGTCCTGATTTGCTCCTGAGGGGCAGCTCTGCTCTCTGTGACAGGGACAGCACCCAGGGAATGCTGGAGCTGTGTCAGGGGATTGGGATGGATTTTGGGGAATGGTTCTGCCCAGGGAATGGTGACATTGCCAAGAGCTCCAGGAGGGTTTGGACAATGGCCCAAGGGATGCCCAGGGTGGGATTTGGGGTGTCTGTGCTGGGGTGTCTGGCTGATCCCTGTGGGTCCTTTCCCACTCAGGATATTCTATGATTCCAAGCTCTCTGACATCTTTCATGGATTCATTTTGCTCTTTTTCCCCCACATTCATGTGCTTCAGAGGGGGAGGTCTGCCCTCATTTCCAGAATCCAAGGGTGACAATTCTGGCCAGAATCACCCTGACCCCTGGCACCTGTGGGGACACAGCCTGGCCCCTGTGGCCACCAGAGCTTCAGAGAGGGTGTGACCCACAGAGGCTCCCAATGCCTCAGTCTGCTGGGGCTGCAGAACAAGAACTGTGATAAATCACGGGACTGAGGGGGCTGCAAAGAGCAGGAGGAAGCACAACTGCCTCCCTTCCCAGAGCTGTCCTCACCCTCTGGACTCTTCCCCAGAACCAGAGCTTATCTCCAGGCTGGGGGCAGAGGGATGTGAGTTCAGCTTTTGGCACGGCCAGGGCTGTCCTGGGGGAGCTCAGAGCTCTTCCTGTGCCTGAAATCTGCTCCTGCACAGCCGGGATGTGGCCTCTCCTTCCCTCCATCCCATCTGCTGGAGCCATTCTCTCCTCAGGAAAACGCCGTGCCCCAGTGCTGGCAGTGTCTGCTTTACTGGGAATCCACTGCTGCAGATACCTGCATTTCATACAGTGGGATTGGAGAGAGTGGGATTTTGACTGGGATTTTATGTAATGGGATTTTAGGCTGTGGGATTTTAAATAGTGGGATTTTATGCAGTAGGATTTCAGGCAGTGAGATTTTATGTCATGGGATTTTAGGCAGTAGTATTTTTGGCAGTGGGATTTTAGGCACTGAGATTTTAGGCAGTGAGATTTTATGCAGTGGGATTTTAGATAATGGGGTTTTATGCAGTGAGATTTCAGGCAGTGAGATTTCAGGCAGTGAGATTTTAGGCAGTGGAATTTTATGCAGTAGAATTTCAGGCAGTAGGATATTAGGCAGTGGGATTTTATGCAGTGAGATTTTAGGCAGTGAGATTTTATGCAGTGATATTTTAGGCAGTAAGATTTTGTGCACTGAGATTTTATGCAGTGGGATTTTAAATAGTGGGATTTTAGGCGGTGATATTTTATGCAGTGATATTTTAGGCAGTGGGAATTTAGGCAGCGGGATTTTAGGCAGTGAAATTTTAGGCAGTGATATTTTAGGCAGTAAGATTTTGTGCAGTAGGATTTCAGGCAGTAAGATTTTAGGCAGTACCTTCCCCTGCTCCAGAGTGATTAAATCAGATTAAAGTGCTCCAAGTGCAGCCCCTGAGGTCTCTGCTGTCCCTTCCCCAGGCCCATGTGCCAAACAATCCCAGGAGCAATGACTCCAGGCTGGTTTTTATCTCCTTCACTGGGAAAACAATACACCAAGCTTGTTGTTCCCTCCTGAGCAGCGCTGGAAACTCAGGGTCCTGCCTCCTCCCCACTGCTCTATCTGGGAAAAACCAGCAGGGCAAGAAAAAGGAGCTTCCAGGAGCACAGAATTGAATGAAAATAACCAATATATCAAAAAAACAAGTAATTTTTTTTTTTTTTTCCAGAAAAGCAACCCAACCCTTTGGTGCTGGTTGCTTGTCCTGCTTTCTTTGAGGGAGTCTGTCAATCCCTGCTGGAGCCCTGAGCGAACACACACGCACACAAAAATGCAGACAGCAAGAAGAAGTCATTCCACAGTCTAGCCTTGTTAAAGAATACAGCCACTTTCCAGCAGCAAACCTTCCCCCCTCAGCCTCTCCAGCCAGAGGAATTTCTTTCACCTCCTCAGAAGCTGCTTATTAAAGCTGGGCTGGTGCTGGTTCCCAGGTATTAGAACAGCAGCAAGGCTTAACTAATCTCTGCTTTTACTGCAGTAATTAAACCGTGCACTTGCCAGTAAAAAGGCAACACTTTAAATTAAGGCCCCGGCTCTAAATGCTGTATTAATATTTATGAAATGATTACTGCACGCAGCCACATTCTTGCAGGACTTATTAGAACGTGGGTTATAAAACTCGATTGTAATAAACCCTTAATGGCTCAGCTCTGGTGAGCTGCAAGGTTTGCAACCCTACCAGGCTCTTCTTAAACTGGCAGGAAAATGCTCTTCCCTGCCCCAAACCCCCCAAAATTCTGTGTCCTTCTGCTCAGGCATCCACCAGATGAGGTGGGATTTCACCCTTGGGGTGCTTCTCCCGCTCTCCAGATGCTTTGGAAAGGTTTGGGATCTCCTCTGGAGCCTCCTAAATCCTCTCTGCCATCCCCCCCAGGCACCTGGGCTGCCACAGGGCTCTGGGAGCAGACACAGGTGTTTGGCAATTAAAGCACTGATGTTTTGGCAGTTCAGTCCTGCCCTGCCCTGGGTGACAGAGCTCCTTCCCTGGTGTCACTTCGTCCCTCTGCCCAGGGCATTCTGGCACCAGTTTGGAAACCCCACGTGCTCTGGAGCTTCACTGGGCTTGGGGCTCCTGCAGAGTCAGCCAGGTGAGGTCACTGCCCCAAAAATCAGATTCTCATCCTCACAGTTGTGAATTAGATGCAGAGGAGAGTGATGGATGTTCAGTGAGCAGCAGGAAAGGACTTCAAGAGATTATTTTCTTCATCAAGGAACATCTCACAGTGGCAAGGATCTCATTTTTAGGCTTTTTTTTGGTACCCTGGACACCCAACCCTTCAACTCTTTCACCCTGAGCTGTCATTTGCAACTTGCAATGTTTTGGAATAAATAATCTTTGACAATTCCATCCCAAAGCATTTTTCCAGGGGTTGTACCCAAGGTGAGCAATTGCAGCAAAACTTTTGGGGTGTTTTTAGCTCTTTTTTTTCCTTTCTTTTCTATACTTTGAGCATGGTACTGCCACCTCTTGCCTTCCCTTTTGCTCCTGGAAGGGCACACGTGAGGTCCCAAACGTGCAAAAGCTGAATGTCTATAAAATATTCTGCACCATGAATAGCTCAGTGTAAGGCAGTGGCACTTCTCCTGCAGGAAAATATTCCCATGCAGAAGTGTTTGACAGTTTAAGCATCGGTGATTAACCTCTTCTAATTAAAGCTTGGGGAAAAAAAAAAAAAAAAAAAAAAAAGAAAGAAAGAAAAAGAAAAAACAGCACAGCTTGCAGAGAGCAGAAAAACTGGGATAAACTCGTGGAGGAAAAAAAAAAAAAAAAGCCATTTCCATGAAGCAGCCCCTGGAAACAAAAGGGATTTTTGGTTCCACCCCAAGTGTGGAACATCCTGAAGGGCCAAAATGCAGAGGTTGTGCTCGAACTGACCTCACCTAAAGCTGCTCCAGTCACATAGCAACGTTTGTTATGGCCAACAACAGAACCCAACATGACACAATAAAAAAAGAATTATCAGCGATTAGAACCAAACTCTGGAAATGTCTCCAGCTGGAGCCAAAATTCGGGAGGGAAGGGGGAGAGAGGAGTTTATTATTTCAGTAGCAGCAGTGCAAATCCCCTCTGGGTGCTCTGCAAACCACCCTGTGCTCTTTGAACCCACCCCCTCATTGACATGGAAATGGGCTTTGTTGAATTCAAAGACGATTACATCAGAAACGTGTGGCCTCTTGTGGCTTTTCCGAGCCTTATAAAGCACACAAATTATATGAAAATATTGGGTTGAAAAATTAGTAAGCCATAGGAGTTTGTGTTGTTTTAGCCACGCTTTACTGCAGGGAAGGAAAACTCTGGCTCCTCCAGACCTTTGCCCAGTCTTTCAGAGCGACCTTCTTTAGGATTTTTCTTTTCTGGTGGGCTTGCTTCGGATATACAGCCTGGATTTTTACAGGACTTTCATCCTGGAGCCACCTTTTCAACAAGAAGTGTGTGAAGAGCAGTGAGCTGCTCCAGTTCAGTTTGAACCAGCAATTTCTGCCCCACGACTTTTGGTGACATGAACCACCCAGAGACATCACTGTCCTTATGGATTCTTGCATATGCAACTGGAAAACCTGGTTGGGAATTATTTTTTTTAAAATTATCTTCTATGTCAGGTTCATAGATTTGATAACATCACCTCAAGTGCCACAGATGAGTGAAAAGCACGAGTTCCTTCAGGTGCCTGCACATCAAAACTAGATCAAAATTAAATCACAGCTCAGCCCCAGTTATGAAATATTTGAATATCCTGTTCAAATGGTAAAATCCCATGGGAAAAGAGGAACTGGAACTGTTGGGAATCCTTTCCCACTCACCAGCTCTCCTTCCACTCCTCCTCCAGTACCAGCTCCCCTTTCCAAGACTCTGCCTGATTGAACAGTCCCTGTTAAATATCTAATTTTCCAGAATTGATACTCCAGGGCTGATCAGGACACAGTTTATCAGGGGTTAAGAAGGAGCCACAGCACAAATTCTGCTTCCCATGTGAGCAGGCAAATTGTCCAGCCCACACAGCCAAGGAGGGAGGCTGAAAGGATACAAAGAAAACTTTATCAATACCATAAAGAAATCATAAATTAGAATAAAACCTTTAGATTCTTTTTTTTTTTTAATATATTTTCAACAATAACATATAGAAACACTTCAGTTAGTTATTCATTTAAAAATAATAATTTTTCATTTACTTTAGGGAGAGGAGTTCTCAGAGAGAAAACTTCCATAGATGCCCTCTTTTAAGTGCTAATTAATGCAAAAGGAATTAGGAATTAGGAATCAGGAATCAGGAATTAGGAATTAGGAATTAGGAATCAGGAATTAGAAATTAGGAATCAGGAATCAGGAATTAGAAATTAGGAATTAGGAATTAGAATTAGAAATTAGGAATCAGGAATCAGGAATTAGGAATTAGGAATTAGGAATCAGGAATTAGGAATCAGGAATTAGGAATCAGGAATTAGAAATTAGGAATCAGGAATTAGGAATCAGGAATTAGGAACCAGGAATCAGGAATTAGAAACCAGGAATTAGGAATCAGGAATCAGGAATTAGGAATTAGCTCTTCACATATGGTTTATTTACCAACATTCCATGTTCCCCCATCCCACAGAGGCTGCAGGAAGGAGCAGGGAAATAGGAATGGGATAATCTGGTCTGGCTGCCAGTTTGGGGTCTGGAGACAGGAGCAGGCTCAGGGGATGATTTTTTCTCTCTCCCTGGCACTGCTGGGATGGCCACACATCATTCCAGCAGCTCTTTTCATTCTGGCCCCTCACAATGTTGTTATTATGAGCTCCTGGTTTTCCAGAGCCAATTATTGTAGGATTAGAACCCAGCATCTGCCCCTGTGTGTATGTAGATGCATAAATAAGGAACTGGGAATCAAATAAAGGAAATAAATTGGATTTTTTTCTGACCTTTTGGTCTCTGTCCCCTTCCAGCCTTTCACATTCAGATATAAAAGTCCTGGAAGGAAAAGGCTTGGAGAGAAGCAATGGGAGAAAAGTTTGCAGAGGGCAGAATCAGTGGGACCCTGCAGAACAAACATGTGTAAAGGCTTTGTTTCAAAGTGGACGAATGCAAAAGCCTGTTGGGGATAATTTTTAGGCTTTGCCTGTTTTGAAAGGGTTGAGGATCAGGAGTAAAGTGAGAAAACAATTCTCTGTAGGAAGCTGCAGCAGACTAAATGGAGCTTGTTGATGTTGGCAGGGGCTGTGGTGCTGAGGGCAGCAGCATCGTTCCTGGAGCTGGAGGCAGCAGAGGTTTAAATAAACAAGGAGAGATCCCTGGAGCCAGATAAAAACGGGATCTCACCGTGCTGGGTCCTGCCGTGCTCGGGGAGGGAGGGCGTGAGCAAAGGGAGGAGGAAGAGGGAGCAGATCCGGCTCCAAGGTCCAGATCCTGGCAGGGGAATTGGGAATTAGGAGAGAGTTCCCAGGAATGGGGAGTTTATCTGAATTAGGGAGAGGATTCCCAGGAATGGGGAGTTTATCTGAATTAGGGAGAGAATTCCCAGGAATGGGGAGTTTATCTGAATTAGGGAGAGAATTCCCAGGAATGGGGAGTTTATCTGAAATAGGGAGAGAATTCCCAGGAATGGGGAGTTTATTTGTTCAGATTAATTAGGGAGAGGATTCCCCAGGAATATGGAGTTTATCTGAATCAGGGAGAGAATTCCCAGGAATGGGGAGTTTATCTGAATTAGGGAGAGAATTCCCCAGGAATATGGAGCTTATCTGAAATAGGGAGAGAATTCCCCAGGAATGGGGAGTTTATCTGTTCAGATTAATTAGGGAGAGAATTCCCCAGGAATGGGGAGTTTATCTGTTCAGATTAATTAGGGAGAGAATTCCTTAGGAATGGGGGGCTTATCTGTTCATCTGAATCAAAAAGAGAATTCCCGAGGAATGAAGAGTTTATCTGTTCATCTGAATTACTGAGAGAATTCCCCAGGAATGGGGAGATTATTTGTTCAGATTAATTAGGGAGAGAATTCCTCAGGAATATGGAGTTTATCTGTTCATCTGAATTAAAAAGAGAATTCCCAGGAATGGGGAGTTTATCTGTTCATCTGAATTAAAAAGAGAATTCCTGAGGAATGGAGAGTTTTCTGTTCATCTGAATTAGGGGGAGAATTCCCAAGGAATGGGGAGTTTATCTGTTCATCTGAATTAAAAAGAGAATTCCTGAGGGAATTTGGGAGTGGCACAGCCAGGAATCTCCCGGGCTCTGCTCAGGGATTTTTCCTTTTGGTTCCAGTGGAAACCAAAGGGGAGAAAATTCTCTTTCCCATGGCCCTGCTCAGGAGCAAAGCCCCATAAAAGCTTTGGGATTATTCCTGGATGAGGCCAGCATTAACACAGGATTCTTCCCCACCTCTCCCATGCAGCTCAGCAATATAAAATAAAATTTTTATTTATTTTTATTAAATTGGGAGAACAATAAAAACCCCATTAAATCCTTGCACGAGCAGCAGCCTGCAGGACAAACACTGAGCCCAGGAAGGATTTGAAAAATTCGTCAAACATTCCCCAAATCCAGCAGAGGTTGGGCAGGTCAAGGGCAGGTGATAAAAACCTGGCCTGGGTAGGGAATCTCTGATCACAACCAAACCCTGCAAAGAAACATTTTTGCAGATTCTGTCCGCTGGATCATCCTCCCACTCCCAGAAAAAACTCATGGGAAGGCTGCTCTGGACAAAATTCCCAGAATGAAGGGACAGCCAAGCAGGAAAGAGAGGGCAGGAACAAGCTGCTCCTGCTCTGGGGTGAAAACAGCAGAGCAACTCCAACATGTCCAGGCAAAAAATCCCAATTTTCCCTGTTCTGGAGGGAAATCCTGGGTCTTAATTAAGGATCTGGTTTGTAGAGGTTAAGCAGGAAAAAAAAAATGGGATTTGCATCTATGTTTAAGAAATTCAAAATATTCCTCTATATTTTCAGGCTGGAATATTTGCTAAATTCCCTTCTCCTGGAGTAAACTTTGAGGGGGAAAAAATAATCAAAATAGTTAAGAAAAGAATTCTTCTTATCCTGGTTTTCTCCTCCAGCCTTTGACACTGAGAATACATTTTGAAACAGTAAAAGTTGAGATAAAATAGCAAAGAAGGGCAGTTCCCTGTGCTTTTTCTGTTCCCTTTCGGTGGCTCTTTTGTTTTAATTTATATGGCAATATTTCAAATAGAACCCAAAATGATATTTTTAGTGACAGCTTCTGCTCCAGGACACTTTTTCCTCCTGGTTCCTTTCCCCAGGGCTGCCTTTGGTGCTCGATCCAGCCCCACCAGCAGTACCAGCCTCTCCAAATATTCCACTTATTCCATCTAGATAATGCATTTAGGGTTCCGCCAATCCCTAAGGTAAATAACCTGGGGAGATGCATCCCAAAAATCTCCTTTTCCTCCAGCTCAGCCCAGTTCTGTGGCTGAATTGCAGCAGGAACAGATCCATTTCCAATGTTAAAATAAATTGATTTATTTTAATAAATAACATGTCAGTGCTCAGTGTCCTGGGAGCACCAGAGCAGGACAAGGATTTTTTTTTCCAAAGTTTTTTCTCCCAAATAATCCCTTTGGCTGTTCAAAGCTGAACTTTTGCCATAATCAGGAAGAATTTGAGGGTGGGAATGTTGGGATGTTGCACTCGATGGTGCCTGAGGCCCATCCAGGTCAGGATATTCCCTGATATTCCCTAAAGAGAATAATACAGAATATTCCTTGATATTCCCTATAGAAAATAATACAGAATATTCCCTGATATTCCCTGATATTCCCTAGAGAGGATAATACAGGATATTCCCTGATATTCCCTGATATTCCCTATAGAGAATAATACAGGATATTCCCTGATATTCCCTATAAAGGATAATACAGGATATTCCCTGATATTCCCTGATATTCCCTATGGAGAATAATACAGGATATTCCCTGATATTCCCTGATATTCCCTAGAGAGGATAATACAGGATATTCCTTGATATTCCCTGATATTCCCTAAAGAGGATAATACAGGATATTCCCTGATATTCCCTGATATTCCCTGATATTCTCTGATATTCCCTATAGAGAATAATACAGGATATTCCCTGATACTCCATACAGAGGATAATACAGGATATTCCCTGATATTCCCTTTAGAGAATAATACAGGCTATTCCCTGATATTCCCTACAGAGGATAACACAGGATATTCCTGCTGGAATTCCTGGGATCAGAGCACCCCCATTCCAGTTTGGAATTCCTCTGGGCAGAGCAGAGCAGCACTGGGGCTGGATAAAGACGCTTTGGTTCAGCAGGAAAATGGAATTATTTTTACAGAAGCCAGCGAGGGAGGCTGGAGCCACCGATTTGGGGTGATTACAATGAACAAAAAAAGTCGAGCCTGGAAGTGTTTATTTTAATTTAGGGGGCACGGCGAGCTGCTGAGGTGGGAAGATATTATTTTTATGGATTTAATCAGATGGTTGGGGTCTGTGGGCATTGCTAATTGAAAGCTGTCTGCCTCACCTCAGCTTCTGCAGTGGCTGGGAGGCAAAAGAAAAGGAATTATTTAGGCTGGGGAAGCAGGAATTGGGAGAGGTTTAGGGATAAAAACAAAAAAAGGGCTTTGTTTTGGAGGGAAAAATCAGTCTGTCCTGGATGGAGCTGCCTCAGCTTGGAACACATTTCCCTGCCCTGAGGTGAACAAAGATCAGCAAGAACTGGGGAAGGAGCTGATCAGGACTTCCAGAATATCAGGATATATCAGCACCTGGAAAAGGGTGGATTGGGAGTTTTAATAATTCCCAGGATTTGCCTTTTCCCTTTGAAGCTCCTCTGAGAGACAGGTGATGAATCCTGGACCTCCCAGGACCTCATTTTTCCCACTGGGGGGATATTTATGGTCCAAAATGGAGGAAAAGGCACCAAAACCACCCAGCCAAGCTGCACACGCAGCAAGATGGAAATTGGGTTGAAATTTGGCAGCCCTGCAGATTTTCCCCAGTGATTTTCACCCCACACACCCAAAAAGAGAAACCAGGACAAAGTTTTTTTTTTAAAAAACCCAACCAAATGCAGCCCATGGATGAGCTGAGGGGGTTCAGGGGGGTTTCAGTCTTTCATGATTTGTTTTGTTTGTGGCAGAGAGAATTCCAACCAAACCAGCTGATGAAGAACAGCCCCAAAAATGCATCTTTCAGCCTGTGCCCCATGATGTCACCCCAAAACCACCAAGCAAGGTGTAAATATCCCCCAGGCAGGGGGGCAAACGTGTCAGGCTCACGTAGGAGCCAGCCCCGAGCAGCACAGTCCAAAAACACCATCCCCAAATATTTTCTATATCATAATTATACAAAATGAGTGGAAATTTCTGCCCCCCCTTCCCCCCAGCCCCCAAAAACACGGCCCATTCTGAGCCCTGCCAAGTCTGCAGGAACATAAATAACATTGCAGGCTCTTTGTGCCGTGCAGGAGCTGGGAAGTGGAAAAATGATTGAGGGACAAGTGGTTTTAAAGATCCCCCCGAGGCCTGTAAGTTACCTGTTTATTTCAAGAAGAGCTGCAACTGCCAAAAGGAAAGGAAAGGAGTTCCTGGAGTTGCTGTCATGGTCTGTTTCCAGGGATTATTTCAAAATAAACATGGATTGAGTCTCTGCTTTGCTTTTTGGTCAATAGGGGATCTCCAGGACCAGCAGTGATCAGGGGGATCCCTTTGGCTTCAGGAGATGCTCAAAAATGAGAATATTTGGTGAGGAGACAAAAAGTGGAATTTTGGGAAGGGAAGGAGAAGAGAAGAGAAGAGAAGAGAAGAGAAGAGAAGAGAAGAGAAGAGAAGAGAAGAGAAGAGAAGAGAAGAGA
>JAOTQP010000792.1:10318335-10329951 GCA_026413545.1 Cichladusa arquata
GGGCGATGCGGGGAGGGAGGGAGGGTGGCGGTGAGTGGCGCAGGGCCGGGTGGCCTCCGAGTGCCAGAATAAGGCGGGGAGGGGAGGAAAACACGAGGCGAGTGAGTCACCTGGGCCACCGCGTCTTCGGGGACCGCGCGAGGGGCGGGCGGGGATCCTCGAGCGGAGAAACGGGTGAGGGAAGGGCAGAGATGTCCCCAAAGCGCCAGGGACAGCGGGATGTGCCCACAGCGTAGGGAGGGCGAGGGCTGGACCCCGCTGCCACTCCTGCACCGAAAAAATCGGGGGGGGGGGACAAGAGGGTGACAACCAGCGAGTGTCCCGGACAAGGCGGTTCAGGTTGTGGGGGGCTTTGGGAGAGATTTGACAGTGGTGTCACTGCTCAGCGCCCACCCCGAGCCACAAGTGACCCCCGGTCGTCACCCCGCCGTGTCCCCCCAGGCTGCTGAACGAGAGCGAGAAGCGCCCGTTCGTGGAGGAGGCCGAGCGGCTGCGGGTGCAGCACAAGAAGGATCACCCCGACTACAAGTACCAGCCCCGGCGGAGGAAGTCGGTGAAGAACGGGCAGGCGGAGCAGGAGGAGGGCGCCGAGCAGACCCACATCTCCCCCAACGCCATCTTCAAGGCGCTGCAGGCGGACTCGCCCCAGTCCTCCTCCAGCATCAGCGAGGTGCACTCGCCCGGGGAGCACTCGGGTAGGTGCCCGGGGGGCACACAGCACAGCCCGAACCGGCTGAGAGGGGGAAAGGAAAGAGTCAGGAATGGGGGGAGAAGGGGGAGAGCTGCCCCTGTTTTCACAGTTCTTGTATGTAAAGCTAAAGGTGTTTGTTTTTAGATTTACACTACCCCAGAGCTGTGCCCGCAGCCTGGGCACACAAATCCTCACCCCAGTGTGCCACTGCAGCCCTGTTTGCCTGGGAGAAACATGAGGCTGTGCTTTTTAAAATCCCCAAAAGCACCCCAAAGCTGTGGCCGTGCTACAGCTCAGGTCTGACGGTGGTGCTGATGGGGCCGGACCCGTGTGTGACCCGCGGGTGGCGCGTTCACGGCGTTGTCACCCCTGCCACGCCCTCACCCCTCTCCTTCCTCCCCCAGGCCAGTCCCAGGGGCCCCCCACGCCCCCCACCACCCCCAAGACCGACCCCCAGCCGGGCAAGCAGGACCTGAAGCGGGAGGGCCGCGCTCTGGGCGAGGGCGGCCGGCAGCCGCCCCACATCGATTTCCGCGACGTGGACATCGGCGAGCTCAGCAGCGACGTCATCTCCAACATCGAGACCTTCGACGTCAACGAGTTCGACCAGTACCTGCCACCCAACGGGCACCCGGGCCAGCCGGGCCAGGTCACCTACACGGGCAGCTACGGCATCAGCGGCGGCGCGGGGACGCCGGCCAGCGCTGGCCACGTGTGGATGGCCAAACAGGCGCCGGCGGCGCAGCCACAGCCGCAGCTGGCAGCGCTGGGAGCAGAGCAGAGCCCCCAGCAGCAGCAGCAGCAGCAGCAAAGGACGCACATCAAGACGGAGCAGCTGAGCCCCAGCCACTACAGCGAGCAGCAGCAGCACTCCCCGCAGCAGCAGCAGCAGCAGCAGCTGAGCTACAGCTCCTTCAACCTGCAGCACTACAGCTCGTCCTACCCCAGCATCAGCCGCGCCCAGTACGAGTATGGAGAGCACCAGGGCTCCTCGGGCTCCTACTACAGCCACGCCGGGCAGGGCAGCGGGCTCTACTCCACCTTCAGCTACATGAGCCCCACGCAGCGCCCCATGTACACCCCCATCGCTGACACGGCGGGCGTGCCCTCCATCCCCCAGACCCACAGCCCGCAGCACTGGGAGCAGCCCGTGTACACGCAGCTCACCCGGCCCTGAGGGCGGCCAGCGGGGAGGAAGCGCGGCAAAAAAAAATTAAAGAAGCGAAAAGGAAGAGAGAAAAAATAAAGAAAGCGAAATAAAAAAAAAATCAGAAAAGAATGAGTTGCCTCGGACTGGTTGAAGTTGAAATAATTCCAATTTGTGGAAGCTGGCGGGGAGGAGAGAGCGCCTCGAGCCTTCTGCACTACAGCATCCTCCAGCTCCCAGCCCCAAAATTTGGGACAGACTTTGCCAAGGACTGGATTGAACTCTGCTCCTTCCAGCGTGGAGAGGAGATTTCCACCCAACCCGCCCAGCTGGCTCCTTCTCTGGACTTTTGTAATGATTTTTTTTTTTTTTTAGCAGTAATTAAGACAAAGACAAAAAAAAATTAAAAAAAGAAGAAAAAAAATGGGGGGTAAAAGAGAAAACTCAGAGTCCTCTGTGAGGAATATTCTCTATTTTAAATATTTTTAGTATGTACTGTGTATGATTCGTTACCAATTTGAGGGGATTTGTACCTATTTTTTAGAGATTTTTTTGGAAATGCTCTTATTTTTCCAACAGCTAAAAAGAAATGACACTTAGTGGAGCAGCCCTAGGTTTTCTTGCAGAGGTATTTTTGTATAGAGAAGTGTCCTTTTTTTTTTTTTTTGCTCTAAAAAATGAAACTAAACCAGCGTGCTCTGCCCTGGCAACCCAGCCCTGGGGCAGGGACCAGCATGGGAGAGGCTTTATTTTTCTAACTCGTAGCAAAACCAGCCAGGAGGAGAGAACTTCACTTTATTTTTTAATAACCTTGAGCCTTAAAAGAAAAACAAAAAGAGGAAAAAAAAAAAAAAATAAGAATTCCATGGAGCAGCCCCAAAGTGCTGCTGAGAAGCCTTAAAGAGCCCGGTGATAATCACTGGCCCCGGGCTGGGGCTGAGCCCGACCCCTCCGGGCACCCCCCGCCCACCCCAGGGTGCCAAACCCAGCCGGGGGCTCCCCTTGCCTGGGACACGTCACAGATCCTTGAAATTATTTATTTGGGGGAGAAGAGCAGCTTTGAATCACGATTTTCCCCGGGTTTTGTTGTTCCCATCTCCCCTCCAGGTCCTTTCAGAAGCGTTGCATTAGTTGGGAGCATTATTTGGAAGGTGACCGTGCCTGTTAAATTATGGTCTGAAACTGTAACCAGTCCTTTATTTATCTCTTTAATTCCTTTTGGTTGTTGTTATTATTATTATTATTATTCTTTTTGGAATCTGTGTCCTGGGTTTGTACAAACTTTGTGCTCTTCCTTTTTTTTGTTTGAAATTTTGTTTGGTTTTTTTTTTTTCTTTTTGCCTTCAAAGAGAAACTGGAAGAAAAAAAAAAAAGAGATTTGTACAAACTAAAGATTGCAAATGTAGCGGATCACTGAATCATTTGCCTTGTTTCCTGCCTCAGCTCTCTGGGACACACGAGCCCCACACCCCAGCCCTGCTGCAGGGGTTTCGCCTTCAACCCCCCCAAAAACTGCCTGGGAGAGGTGGGGGGGACACTGATTTTGGTGAAGCTGTGGCTGAACAGTTAAGGATTGCTTTTTAAAAAAGACAGCAGACTTTTTTTATTTAAAAAAAAAAATGATATATTTGTTAACTTTTTTTTTTTTTTAGGGTTTCAGTAGGAGAAAAAAAAAATCTTAAAGCACTCTTATAATATGGCATCTTTCTATTTCTGTATAAAAGCAGATCTTTTTAAAGTATTTCTGTAACTTAAAAGACCTGTCCTTTAAATCATATTTTGTCTTTAGGTAAGTTTGGTTTGGTTTTGGTTGCAAGATCCTTCTCTTTGTGAAACTTACCTTTTTTTTTTTTTTTTGTTTGGTTTGGTTTTTTTTTTTTTTGTATATTATTGTTTGCAATAAATATACATTGTATCAAAAGTTCCACCTGCCCCAGGTGTGGGATTTATGATCAGGGTTTGTTATCAGGGTTTGTTATCAGGATTTTTTATCAGCCTCCAGGGGACACGGAATGCTGATGGGTTTGGGGTGTTCCCCCTCCTTTATCCCAAGTGCAGCCATCCCAGAAAAAGCAGAGGTGGGAATAAATGGGGTTGGAGAGGGACAAATCCCGACTGGCCAGCTCAGGTGTGACCCCAAGGGGACACCTGGGCTCCAGCTGTCCCCAAATCCCGCCGGCTCTGCCCTCCCCTGGGGTCTCTGCTCGGTTTTGGGGATGCTGAGCACGAGGTGAGGAGAAAGGAGCGACCCCAAGGGTTTGGGCTTTAAAAACTGAAATCCTCCCAAAAACCCCAATTCTGCCGAGCAGGACTTGTGTCATCCCCAGGGATCAGAGTCCCCTGTCCCTCCCCAGGAGGGAATGACCCCCCTGCCTCAGCCCAGCACGGATTTTCCAATCCAAGCCATCCCAAATCAATCCCTGCTGGGGCTCTGGAGCAGCTCAGGCCAGGCTTTGTCACCTCCCCCACTGCTGGGGACACAACAATCCTGCATGGCCACAGATTCCACGGGGAAAACTTCTATAAAAACGTCCCAAGCTGCCGCTGGAGCTGCAGCTGCTGTGGGGCAGAGAGAGAGCAGAGCCAGGAATAAATGGGGTTGGAGAGGGACAAATCCATTCTGGCCAGCTCAGGTGTGACCCCAAGGGGACACCTGGGCTCTGGCTGTCCCCAAATCCTGCCCTCCCTGCCCTGACCTGCCCCGTTCAGGGCTCACTTCCAGGAGTCAGGTGGAGATTTTATCCCCCATGGAATCTTTTCCTGGCTGGAACATCCCCTCTGATCCCATCCAGAGCCACAAACCCTCCACACCTCTGCAAAGTCTTTTACACTTGGGCCAAGTACCCGAGGGGATTCATTAACTCTGAGCATTAATTGGGGTCAGTGTCACTCTGCTGTGCCATGTGGGAACACTTTGATCCCAGACATTTCTCCTCCCTGCCCCGCTCGGACTTTGCCCCCTGCAAGGTTTGGCCTGGCTGCTTTTTGGGATAAAAGAACAAACACAGCTCCTGGTTTTAGGGTGAGGAAGGAGCTGCAGGGAGAGCTCAGTGAGGCCACAGCACTGCGTTTCCATAAAGCAGAAAATGTCTTTTCAGTCTCGTGTGGGTGGGATGGGCTGGAAAAGGGCCCAAAATTAGGACAGACATTGCCTGACCCTGCAGGGGTGGGGGCAGGAGGGACCTTTCTCATCCCACCCCAGTGGGAGCAGGGAATTCCTGCTGGATCCCAGAACAGCCCCAGCTGCTCCCAGGGACATTTCTGTGCCACCCCAGCCCTGCTCAGCTCTCCTCTCTCCCCCTTCCCAGCAGAAGCATCCCGGGGATTTCTTCCTTGCAAAAACCCCAAAAGAGCAAAGCTCCTGCCCCAGCCTGGCCCTGCTGTTCTGGCTCTGATCGGGAGATTTTGGGTTCCAGCCTCGGGGGGACACCCAGGGAGGGGAGAACGCTGGAAATTCGGGCAGCCTGTGCTGGAAGGCGGCGCGGGAGGGGTGGGGAGGGAGAGCACGGGCGAAGGGAACTCTGACAATGCTGCAGGGCAGGTTTGAGCGCGGCTGATAAGGGAGGGTGCGGGGAGGCGGCTGCAGGACTGTGGGGCGGGGGGCACGGGCAGAGCCCCCCAAATTCCGACAGTGGGGATGGGGGCGGGCAGAGCGGGGCTGAGCCCTGGCTCCTCGCCCTTGCGCAGTGCCGGGAGGAGTTGGGGTTTTTATCAGTTTGGGGGTGAAACAAAAATAAAAGGAGGAGAAGTTTCCAGGCGCAGCCCCGCTCCCCGGCACATCGCGGCTCTCCGCGCCCGCGCCAGCTCCTCCCTTTGGAGCTGCGGCTCGTGTTCTACAGAGAGCGGAGGGTGCGACACCGCCCGGGGCCGGGGCTGGGCCCGGGCAGGGGAGGGAGCGCGGGAGCCGCGCGGGGATGGTGAGGGGATGGTGAGGGGATGATGGGATGTCGGGGTGTTGGGATGATGGGATGTTGGGATGATGGGATGTTGGGATGTTGGGTTTTGGGATGTTGGGTTTTGGGATGTTGGGATGTTTGGATGATGGGATGTTGGGATGTTGGGATGTTTGGATGATGGGATGTGGGGATGTCGGGTGTTGGTGTGTTGGGATGTTGGGTTTTGGGATGTTGGGTTTTGGGATGTTGGGATGTCAGGTTTTGGGATGTTGAGATGTTGGGATTTTGGGACACTGGGATGCTGGGATGTGGGATGCTAGGATGCTGGGATTTTGGGATGTTGGGATGATGGGATGTTGGGATGATGGGATGTTGGGATGTCGGGTTTTGGGATGTTGAGGTTTTGGGATGCAGGGATGATGGGATGTTGGGATGCCGGGATTATGGGATGATGGGATGTTGGGTTTTGGGATGCAGGGATGATGGGATGTTGGGATGCTGGGATTTTAGGATGTTGAGATGTTGGGATTTTGGGACACTGGGATGTTGGGATGTTGGGATGATGGGATATGGGGATGTTGGGTTTTGGGATGTTGGGGTGTTGGGATGTCGGGATGTTGGGTTTTGGGATGCTGGGATTTTGGGATGTGGGGATGCTGGGATTTTGGGATGTTGGGATGATGGGATGTTGGGTTTTGGGATGCTGGGATGTTGGTATGTCGGGTTTTGGGATGTTGAGATGTTGGGATTTTGTTACACTGGGATGATGGGATGTGGGGTTTTGGGATGTTGGGATGTTGGGATGTTGGGATGTTGGGTTTTGGGGTGTGGAGATGTTGGGATGTTGGGGTGTTGGAATGTTGGGATGTAGGGATGCTGGGATGTTGGAATGTTGAGATTTTGGGACACTGGGATGTTGGGATGCCAAGATTTTGGGATATTGGAATGTTGGGATGCTGGGAGGTGCTGGGCTCTCCCTCTGCCCTCCTCAGGCACGTGAGGATTTCTAAGGAGAAGTGAAAGTTTTCCACAGTTGGGGTTTGTTTCCCTTGGGATCACACTCAGCAACCCGGGAGAGAGGTTTAGGAAGGTGGGACAAACCCAAACCCCATTTCTCCTCAAAATTGGGTTAAAATGTTTGGGTTCCATGCTGCAAAGATGGAAAAAGTGGGGAGAGAGGAGAACTGAGAGACACAGGGCACTAACAGCTCCAAGGAATGAGAGAGGATGGACAAAAATAAATCCTGAAGCACTTCTAGCACAACCTCCTGCCTCTGTCCTGCTGGGAGTGAGGATGCAGAGGGGATTGGGATAATTCAGTGCTCAGGGTGCTCCATGCAGGGCTGCAGGACACAGGGACACTGCTGTCCCCTCTGCCACCCCCAGACCATGACACCAAAACCCCCTGCAGTGAAGAATGAGCCCCTCTGGAGCAGGGATGGGTCATCCCCATGGCTCTCCCCACACCAAGCTCCAAGCCATCCCACAGATCCCAAAATTCCCAGGATCCGCTATCAGATATCCCGATTTTAGGGGAAAACACCTTGGGGATCTGCACCCTGCAGTGTCCAGATCCCCTAACCAAAATCACAATTTTAGGGGGGAAAATTTCATGGGGATCTGCATCCTGTAGTGTCCAGATCCCCTAACCAAAATCCCAGTTTTAGGGGGGGAAACTTCATGGGGATCTGCATCCTGTAGTGTCCAGATCCCCCACCCAAAATCCCAATTTTAGGAGTGAAAACCTCATGGGGATCTGCACCTTGCACAGTCCAGATCCAACACCCAAAATCCCAATTTTATAGAAAAATCCCGTGAAGATTTGGACTCTGCAGGGTCCAGATCCCCCACCCAAAATCCCAATTTCAGTGGCTGAGTCCCCACCCCAGAGTTTCTCCCAGCTGGAAGGATTTAACCCGGAGTTCCCGAGGTGACAGCCCAGCCCCAGCACAGGTAGGACAGAGTTTCTGTCCCCTCCCAGACGTGTCAGAAGAAAAAAAAAAAAGCAGTTTTACATCTGATTTTCCTGCTGCCAGCGTGGGGATTAATTACACACCTCGTCTGGGCAGAGCTCAGCTATCACCACGCAGAGTCTCGCTCCATAAATTTTCAACTGCTAATAATAAGGCTGGACAGGAGTTTTAAAGCTTCAGTAGACAGTTTACAATTAACCTACTCCTGTCAGCTGGAAAATCACCTTAAAATGGGATTCCAGTCCACGTCTGAGTCGCTTGGAGTGAGAGTTTCGCTTTCTGAGAGTGAGAAACTGCCCTGGAAACGCGGGGAAGGCACCGAGCAGAGCCGGGGAAAGGCCCCCGGGGCGGTTTCAGCTCAGAGCTGACCTGAATTTCTCCCAAAATCAGGGCAGATTTCCCCAGGGATCCCACGGGACTGCCAGCCCAGCCCCTGGAAGCTGGAAATCAGCTCCATGAGTTTGGGAGCTTCTCAGGCTCATCCCAAGCAAGTTTTTGGTTTGTTTTTGTTTTTTTTTTTTTTTAATTAAGGAGACAAAGCACACCTTGGATTTAGCAGCTGAGGGAAAGGAAAATGTGGATTTTGAAGACCCAAACTGCCAGAGATGCCTAAGGAATGACAAACACAGAGCACAGGATTCACCCACCCCGCTACTTCCTGATTCTCCAAGGATTTTTTTTTTTTTTTCCCAATTTGGGAGATGATTTCCATCAGTTGGAGCCACCATCCCCAGCTGAGCCAGGGTAACCAGGACATCCCTGCAGCTCGGGGTGTCTGACACCCTCTGCTCCCTCTTTTAGCGGCTCGCTCACCACTTCTAAAGATAAAAATCACCCTAAAATGAAAATATGGACTTTAACCGCGAGGGAGGGGAGGCTCTGGGATGGAATTCCCGGGATAGGGGAGGTGTCCCTGCCGTGGGCATGGATGGGATTTAAGGTCCCTTCCCCACCCAAAAAAATTCCATTATTCCATTCAGGGAAGCTTTGGGATCCAAACCAAACCTCCAGCCTCACAGGCTCGTCCCTCATCTTCGCCACAGCTCCAAGGTGAAACTTCCCAAAGTTCCCCCTGGAAACACCTTTGAAAAGCGCCAGTAACGAATTCCACCAGCGAGGAGCAACTTGGGCAGGGGTGGGGGAGTGGGGGGAGCCGCCCCGTCATTTTCTGTGATTAAAAGGCAAATTTTATTCCTGGAGAAACTTGGAAGCAAATGTGGCGTTGCCATGGTTTCACACCCACTGGCTGGAAATGACAATATTAGCAGGGTGACCTGGTAATTAGAAACTGTGCCCCCAGGTCAGGCTGCGGAGAAAATAAAGAGAGATTAGGGCGTGCTAAAGACACCGCATAATGCTGCGGGCTCCTGCGCTCCCCACCTTTTATAAGCGGCCCATTTAAATGCAGATTCTGACTTTCCACCTGGGGCTGCTAATCTGTCTCACAGCCAGATCAAACAATGCTCCGCACTGTGGGGCCGGGCAGCTTTGGGGCTCGGGCTGTCCCGGGTTCCCCAGCGCTGCCTGTCCCCCTTTTCTCAAGGGAAAACCCCGAGGTTTTCATTCGCCGATCATTATTTGTGCGCGCTGGGTGTTTGCGTCCTCCTTTCCCACCTCTAAATTCCAAGGATTTGGAGCTAAACAGGCTCAGATTTTCATCCTCATCTTCCTCCCCAAAACTTCAATAATTTGGAGCAAACCAGGCTCAGATTTTCATCCTCATCTTCCCCAAAATTTCACTGATTTGGAGCAAACCAGGCTCAGATTATCATCCTCCTCTCCCCTCCCCAAATTTCACTGATTTGGAGCAAACCAGGCTCAGATTCTCCTCCTCTTTCACCGCAAACTCCAATAATTCGTAGCAAACCAAGCTCAGATTTTCACCCTCATCTTCCTCCAAACTCCAATAATTTGGAGCAAACGAGGCTCAGATTTTCACCTTCATCTTCCTATAAACTTCAGTGATTTGGAGCAAACCAGGCTCAGATTTTCACCCTCATCTTCCTATAAACTTCAGTGATTTGGAGCCACCTCCCTGGGCACTTCCAAGCTCTTGCCACCCTTTCCACGCAGAAATTCCTCCCGATGTCCAGCCCGGTCCTCATCTGGTGGAACTCGAGATCATTTCCTTTTGTCCTGACATTCCCTGGGAGCAGATCCTGACCTCCCCCGGCTGATCCCTCCTGTCAGGGAATTGTGGAAAACCACAAGGTCCCCCCTGAGCCTCTTTTTTTTCCAGGCTGAGCCCCTCCAGCTGCTCCTAAAAAAATTCCCCAGGAATCCTTCCCTGCCCATCCCTGCCACTCCCCCGACTCTGCCCGTGGAAAAATATCGGGGAAAGCAGCCCCAGCTGTTTCCAGCTGTGTTTTCCCTGCTGGTGGCTGGGTGGGGACGGTCCTCAGAGAGCAACAACCTCGAATTGATGAGCAGGACATTAAAACCCATCCAGTCTGAAAGGGTCATTCCAGTGTCACCAAAGCCGGGTGACACCAGCACCGCCCAGAGGGAAAGGTCTGAGCCCTCGAAGGCTCTTCACTTTCATTAAGAGCATTTCAGGGAGCGCCAACACAGCCCTGCCCCGGCCCTGGCAGGTGTCAGGTGCATCAGGCTCCGGTCCTGGCTCCTCGGAGAGCTCCTGGAATTTTTTTCGATTCCCTGAAGGTGCCAAAGCCAAGGGCTCGTGGCCCAGCCTGTGACAGAGCCCGGTAAAATGTGAGGTTTGGGTCCCACTCTCCCTGCTGGGATGGATTTGGACATCTCCGTGGATTTATGGATCTGGAAATCTCAGCTCAGGCAGCTCCATCCAAACATTCCCAGCTCCAGAGCCACCCCAACATTTCAAAATAGGAGAGAAAGAGAAAAAAAATCATTCGCAGGAGACACGGGAGGACAGAGGGGAGGATGCTGCCTTCCCCTCCTTTATCCCAATCTTTGTAAAACGGCAAACACGGGAAGGGAAAACCGACGGGGAATCCTGGAAAAGAGTCTGGAAACCCTTGGGAAGAGCAGCCCCTGGATGCAATGGCAAAACCCTTCATTTCCAGCTGCCTTTTTGGGGTGATAAAACAGGTTTTGCTCCTTGGAGCAATGCCGGGGTAATAAAGGAAGACATAAATAAATAATAAAGGAGTGATGGAGGCACTGGGAATATGGGAAAAGCGAGGCTGGATCCCTTCCCGTGCCCCCGGCACCAGGCAAAGCTGAGCTGCTCCGTGCCTCAGTTTCCCCCGGTTTCATCCCCTGCTGCGCTGCACGAACAATTCCTTCGGTGCTGCAAATCACAGCCCCCATTTCGCACCGTTTTTATTGCAGATATCAGCCCTGGAGAGTTGATTTCGCTCGCAGAGCAGAGCAAGGACCCCCAAAAAAAGCCAAACCTGAGCCTCATCAGCTCCGTCCTCGCCTTGCTGAGCCCCTCGGCTGCCCCCCGCCCCTCGGCTCGCCCCTGTTCCTCCTCCCTGCCCGAACTGTCATGGTTTATTTTGTTTGGGTGGATTTTCTTTCTCCTTCTCCCCCCTCCCCGGCCAAACAGAGACTTTTCCCATGGAGATGCAGCGCGCTCCGGGCCCATTAGCATCCTTGTGCATAATTAGGGCCGCGGGCATTGTCATGCAAAGCAGCCTCGGATGACAACACTTGAGCCCGGACGACGCAGGAACGCCGCGAGCGAGTTTCTCACACTGGTTTTAGCCGAGGCAAACCGCGCTCGATTTTAATTATTTAATTAATGGGTGCTGGGCTCCGCTGGCAGCCCCGGCTGCCCCGCATCCCCTCCATCCACGGGCTCCATCTTTTTGTGTAATGGGATCTTCGGGTTGGGAAGGACTTTAAAGTTCATCCCATCCCATCCCATCCCATCCCATCCCATCCCATCCCATCCCATCCCATCCCATCCCATCCCATCCCATC
>JAOTQP010000792.1:10344229-10362174 GCA_026413545.1 Cichladusa arquata
AAAGAAATAAAAATAGAGAGAGAAAAAAAAAAAAAAAAAAAAGCCAATCAACCCGGGATCAGCTGTGGGCTGGGCTGCTGCAGGTCTGCTTGTCCCAGAGGGGGGTGTGGGGACACATATTGGGCCGTGTGGGAAACCCACAGGCTCAGCTTCTCACACATTGTTCTCCTGCCCGGCTCCCCCCAGCCCCCAGCCAAAGCCGTTAATGCCACAAAAGATACTTTGCCCATTGTGCCGGGGACAGCTGAGAGGATAGAGTTAGCCTTCCCCAGCTTTGCTGCCTCCCTCTCCCGCTGGAGAGGGGAAGAGGGGACAGGGCAATCAAAATGGAGAGTTTGATGCCCGCCATACAAAAGAATTAAATCCACTTAGGCCCCTTTCTCGCTAATCTCGGACTGTGGGGGGTTAAATATGGTTACATTTTCATTAGGTACTAATAGCAAAAGGGCAGCTAATGGCAGCGCAGCCCGCCGCATTGTCATGCAGATGGTCGCCGAAGGGCTCCCGGCCCGGCCGCGGGGCGATGGCATGCTCGGAGGGGGAAATTGTGTCACTCGCCATTGTCGCCGCTCAATTCCCTCAATGGGAAAAGTCATGTTTCCTTGCGGCGGAGGAAACAAGTTAAAAACGCCCGCCCGAGGGGTGGAGGTGGCCCAGGGGGAGGCACCTGCGGGGACACGCAGGGACACGGCGAGATCGGGAGGATGGCAGGGATGTCCTTCCCCTTGGAGCCGGGATGTCCCTGCTCCGGGGACACCCACTCACCGGGAGTTCGACACAAGGCGACACCAAAAAGCCGTTTACGTCATTTAATTGCTTTATATTTGCAGATCAAAAAGCCATTTTCATCTTTCAACCGATTTATCCTGCTCCGGGGACACCCACTCACCGGGAGTTCGACACAAAAATCCATTTACATCTTTTAACTGCTTTATGTTTGCAGACCAAAAAGCCATTTTCACCTTTGAAGTGCTTTGTGCTGTGCCCCCTGTCCCACCGGGCTGGAAGAGGAGGTTCCTGAGGGGCTGGGGTCGCTCTGGGGCTGTGTCCCTGCCCCAGCGACCCTGCTGCCCACGCGGGTTGTGACCCCCGATGGGATGGCAGCTCCGCCCTTTCATCCTCTCCACAGCATCCCGGCAGATCCAGCGCTGCTTTCCCTTCATCCCCCCATTCCCGGCACTGCCTGCATCCCAGGGGGCTCGGGGAGCCTGGATCTGCTGGAATGTCACTGTCACACCTGCTGGAATGCCACAGCCTTCCAAAATCCTCCTCGCTGCAGAACCAGCAGCAGAACAACCCCCGACAGCTTCAGGTGCTTCACACCGGTGTCTCAGCTGAAGGAACATCGTTCAAAGGGATCCCAGACCACTCAGGGTTTGGATGCCTTGAAAGAACCACCAGCAAAAAGGAAAATCACTCATTTGGGCGCCTGGGCTAAATGTTGCCATGAAGAAAGAGCAGACAGAAAGTCTCTGCCAGGGTGTGTTTTATAAGGTGAGAGCACTCTGGGATATTTTTTCTCGGGGTGTTAGGAGACCCACAACCCAAACAAGTCGGGGAAGTTATGTCCTTTCCCCCAAAGCAACTGGCACGAAGGTAAAAAAATCCATCCCTGGGAACAGGCAGCAGCCCCAGCCAAAGCCAAGTTAAACAAGAGCAAGGTCAGCGCGCTGGGGGAGCGGCCAAGAACTGCGAGGAGGAGGGAATCGGTGCCACAGGCAGAGTTCAGGCACCTACAACCCCTCCGAGACCGGGATCCTCCTCCCAGCTCCGCCCTGGAGCAGCAGCGCGACGGGAAACGTGTCCCTTGGTGTCCCTTGGTGTCCCTTGGTGTCCCTCACTGTCCCTTGCTGTCCCTTGCTGTCCCTTGGTGTCCCTCGCTGTCCCTTGGTGTCTCTTGCTGTCCCTTGGTGTCCCTCGCTGTCCCTCGCTGTCCCTTGCTGTCCCTTGCTGTCCCTTGGTGTCCCCTCACCTCTGCCTGTCCCTGTCTCCCCTCCCTGGGCTCCTTGGGGCCGGCACCATCACCCCTCAGTTGGTTTTTTGGGTGAGGGGCTGGAGGAGCCTCAGCCCCTCCGCAGCTCCCTTAGGAAAGGACGTTTCCATTCCCAGGATTATCGCACCTCCTGTGCAGCCCCAGCAGGAGCCCCTGGCTGATGCCCCTCATTTCTCACAGTGCCCATCCCGTCCTGAGCTCACCCAATTTCCCGAGGGACCACACCAGCCCAGCCCGAGCCAAGCCCCTGCAAGCCTCTCTGAGTTCTGCAAGCGTCGGAGCGCGGCGTTTGCTGCTTCCCTCTGCAGCCTCCAGAGTCACAGCTGGGCTTGGGGTGAAAGCTGAGATTCCCGGTGCTCTGGAGCCAGAACTGCCAGGGACAGAAGGGGAGACAGGATTGTGGCTCTCCGCTGTCCGAGACATTTCTGAGCTGAAATCGGGCTCAGCACGAGTTTAATTAAAGCTGCTCCTCTCCCTCCATCCCTCCCCCCGCACCTGGCTGGAATTGGATGGATTTGACACCCTGATTTTTCTTGCCACTGCCCACAGTGCTGGTGGCACAGCTGGAGGGACGGACGGACGGACGGACAGCACGTCCCAACCCCGCTTCCCCAGGAAAGCCCCCACGGAATAAAACTCGTTGTGCAACAGCCGCGATAACATCTCCGCCTGCACCGAGCTCTCCCCGGTTTTGGGGGGAGCCGCGGTGTTGCAATCCGGGCTCAGGGTTGAGAGCTGGAGTTTTGGGAAGCTCATCCCTGCAAGGAGAGTCCTGCAGGCACCCAGGAGGGGCAGGAGCAGCCTGGAGCTGCTCCAGGGGCTGACGCAGCTGCTGCTGTGTTCTGGCCCCAATCGGTGATGGTTTCCCAGCAAAGTCGGGCTAAAAACACAACAAAATCAAACACAGCCCTCAAAGGTTAACACGTGTTATTTTTTTTTTTTTTCACCCCTGCGCCTCAGGACTTTCCGGCACTAAGGTGAGCCAGGGCCGTTCCTTTGCTTCCTTCAACCTGAGACACCAAAAAAATAAAAAAACAAAAAAGGGAGAGGGCAGAAATCAGAAATCGCAGATCTCCCCGGCGATGGGAAGCGCTTTCAAGGGGAAGCTGTTTTCGGCAAGCCAGCCACGTCCCAAAATTACAACCGGTCTCGGCAATTAGGAGAAGTAAAACATTAAAAAGCAGGAGGCAAAGTGCATTTGCATCTAAAAGCTGCCTTCAGTGGGGCTGGGAGGCTCGATCCGACAACAAAGCGCAAAAATTCCCTCTCCAAGAATAAATTCACCCTGCTGGCACACGGCCCGGCCCCAGCTTGCACCCCAAAAGCTGTGGGGTGCAGGGATGCAGATCCCGGGACACTCTGGATCCCTAAACCTGCAAAGCTGGAAGGGTTAATCCGTGCTCAGCCATCCCCATCCCAGCACAGCCCGCGGGGCTCGGGGGCACCGGGAGGTTTCCATGAAGGATTTGCTGGAAAGTGGCTCCTGCAAACCCAGCCCAGTTCCGCACAACTTTTTTTTTTTCTTTTTCTTTTTTTTTTTTTTTTTCTTTGCTGCTGCAAGAACAGGTTTGGGTTTAACTCCGGGGCCGCAGGTGGGTGAGTTACCTGAAGGCCAGGAGGAGGAGGAAACTCCCACATCCGCTGCCAAAGCGCCAGCTCTGGGCTGGCCAAGCAGGGAGGGGAGCAGGGCAGGATGCCGGGGTAGGGTTTCACCTGCAAACACAGCTTTGTGCTCGAAAACAGGAGCTGCAGGCGGCTCCGAGCCAAAACCGGGGAGAGGCAAACTGAAAAATCCCAGGTGGGGATTTGGGAAACTCTCCCGAGGAGCAGGGACAGAGCAGGGGACTCTGAGCTCCTTCTCCTCCCCATTCCTCTCCCCACAAGCAGCAGGGTCGCCCCCAGGTTTAACTGGGAATTTCTCCTTAATAAAGATTCTAAAGAATCCTTAAAGATTCTAAATAATCATACATATATTTCTGCTCCTCAAACACACTTTCCCCCATCTCTTATGGATCCATCACAACACTTAAATTACTTTAAATATGTCATTATAAATTCTGTATCCTTTCCCATACTCTTCTGTCTGTTCTTTAAATATATTTTCCCCCTTCTCTATGGATTTACCTAAACAGTCAGCTTATCTTAAATATATCACTATAAGTTATAGATTTTCCCTCATTTCTGCTCTTTTGGCATAAGCCCCACTCCCAGCAGCACTGCAGGGATGAGGGAGCTCGCTGAAAAACCCACAGGGATGGAGCCCAGGGCTGGAATTTGGGGGCAAAAGAGCCTCTCAGAGACCTCTCAGAGCACCCTGAGCTTGGGGAGGGTCTGGGAGCAAGTGGGGGTATAGAAATAAGTGGGGTATAAAAATAAGTGGGATATAAAAGTAAGTGGGGTATAAAAGTAAGTGGGGTATAAAAATAAGTGGATTTATAAAAATAAGGGGCACATCCACTGAAATCCTCCCCAGTTTCTGTGGGAATAGGTTGGAAACTCTTTCAGAGGACAGGGTGGAGGAGAAAGGGAGTTCTCTGTGCAGGAGAAGGTGACCAGGCACAGGACAGTGGCCCTGGACATCCCAGCCCTGGCTCTGGGCTCCTGCAGAGCAGCCAAGGGCACACTCAGGGAATGCCCTGAGAGCCCAAAGGGATCCAATCTCAGCTCTCACAGCAAAAACAGCACAGGATTCATCTTTGTCACCGCTGGTGCCACCAACCTTCCCTCCCCAGGCCCAGGATGGGGTCACACACACCCCAAACTGGATCAACTCTTCAAAATGCCCATTCAGAAACCCTCAGCACAGAGATTCCCTCTCATTTCTAAGTTTACAACCCTGATTTCTGCTCTAAAATCATTTTCTGTTGGAGCAGGTTGGATGTGAAGAGGGCAGACAGCTCTCAAAAAATGGAGCTGGGGAACAAACACAGCTGGTGGTGGAATGAGCAGGAACTCCAGAGTGATGCATAACATGATGCAAACACAAACAGATTTTTAGCAAGAAAGGGCTTTTCTGCATTCAGTGCCAGACAAGGGATTCCCTAGAGCAAAGCTCATCAGGAATCCTCACCAGCCCAGCACCTTTCCCCTCAATAGCAATAACAAAACCCCAAAAAAGCAGGGCACATCCTTTTGAAGGTTTATGCCCCTCCATCCCCCAGCCCTGGTTCTGGGCTGTTCTCTGTGGCTGAGGGAGGGGCTGGGAGCCAGGAATGCTCTGCCAGGGCCCCTGGATCCATCCTGGCCTGTCCCAGCCCTGCTCCAGCACCTGGGGACATCTCAGCCCCTGCCAAGGCACAGCTGGGGAATCAGGGCCACCCCAGCCAGAGCTCCAAGTGCCCAGCATGGAAACAGCAGGGCTGGGGTGGGTTCCCCCGGGGAGGGATGGGGGTTCTGGCCAGGGAACACAAAGGAGGAGGGTTGGGGGGGGTTAGGTGGCTGTTTTCTGTTTGATTTTTCCTTTTTTGCCCTCCCCAGGCAGCCCCATCCCCAGCTAAGCTGTGTCTGAGCCTCGGGGATGAGCAGGGATGGAGCTGGGCTGGGTGCTGAGCGTGGCTCTGGCTGGGATTGCCAGGGCAGAGGCACAGGGAGCTTCTCCTGCTCGCTGGGCTGGGGCTTGGCCAAGCCAGGCTTATCTGGGAGCAGATCCCAGCACACCCTGCAGCTGGGCACCCTCGGAGGGTGGGATGGGGGTGGGATGGGGTCACAAAGCCTCGTCCAGCCCAGGTAACCCCACCTGGACCAGTTCATTTCCAGCCACTTCCAGTTCCACCGACCACATCCAGCCATTCCCACTGACCACATCCAACCATTCCCACTGACCACATCCAGCCATTCCCAGTGACCACATCCAACCGTTCCCACCGACCACATCCAACCATTCCCAGTGACCACATCCAGCCATTCCCACTGACCACATCCAGCCATTCCCAGTTCCACTGACCACATCCAACCATTCCCAGTTCCACTGACCACATCCAACCATTCCCAGTGACCACATCCAGCCATTCCCACTGACCACATCCAGCCATTCCCACTGACCACATCCAACCATTCCCACTGACCACATCCAGCCATTCCCACTGACCACATCCAGCCAGTCCCACTGACCACATCCAGCCATTCCCACTGACCACATCCAGTCATCCCCACTGACCACATCCAACCATTCTCACTGACCACATCCAACCATTCTCACTGACCACATCCAGCCATTCCCACTGACCACATCCAGCCATTCCCAGTGACCACATCCAGCCATTCCCACTGACCACAGCCATTCCCAGTTCCACTGACCACATCCAGCCATTCCCAGTGACCACATCCAACCATTCCCAGTGACCACATCCAACCATTCCCAGTGACCACATCCAGCCCTCCCCAGCAATCAGAGGCCATCAGTGATGAGTTAATTAACATTATCCTCAGAAACAGCCCATCACACCCAAGTCCCAGTGAGGGAATCCTTCATTTGGATGCCCCAGGCTGGGGAGTCTCCAAGGAGGTTCTGGGAAATGCCCAGGAACTAATCCTGCTCCAAACTCTTCATGTTCCGTGTGTTTTGCTGCTCTGAGAGCAGAAAGCAGCCCAGGACAAGAGAGAACGACAATCCCTGCCCCCAGAGCTCCTTTAAGGCACCAGACAAGATGTAACATGAGGAGGAAGCGGCTGCAGGCCAGAGGGGATGCCATAAAAACGGGATGTTTTGGAACCTCTCTGCCGTGGGCATAAATCACCTCCCACCTCTGCACCTCGCCCAAACCTCCCTGCAGCCCCAGCCAGGAGCCAAAATTTGCCTAAATGGGACTAAAATTGGACCAAAATGGGTGTCTGAGTGCTGCAGGGGCTGCAGGGTTTGGCTGTGCCATGCCAGAGGGATCTGTGGCAGCCCCAGCATCCCAAAATTTTGCCCTCCCAAAGCTTCGGTGCAAAGTTTTCCTCTCCTCTGCCCTCCTGCCAATGAGGGTCAAACCCTTAGGGCTTAAACCAGCCCAGCTGCCCCCCACAACACTTCTGCCCCCTCTCCATCCCACCTTCCACTCACAAGCCACTGATGGCAAAGAAGTGATTTATTTTTTTTTTTTCCTCCTCGAGAAATAGACCTGGGGAGGGGAGCAGCACCTTATTTCCAATAAGCACCCCAGATTTCCTGCTGGACACTTCCCCAAGGCTCTGGGCAGGCTGGCAGGCCCAGCAGGGAGCGAGGAAAGCTGGCAGCCCCGGGTGACCCGGCAGTGCCCGAGGGCCAGGGCAGGGTTTGTCATTAGCATGCACAGCACATCCCCGCTGTCTGCGCCCTGTTCCCAGCCCACTCGGCTCTGTGCACTCACAAAAGGCAGGGCTGGGGGAGAGGGGCAGGGGGAGGGGAATCCTGGAATCCTGGAATCCTGGTCCGGCCGGAGCAGCGAGGGCTCTGCAGGAATTTCACATCCCCGGTGGAAGGGAGGGGTGGGCAGCAGGGAATGGGAATGGAGGGAATGGGATGGGAGCAGGATTGGGGTGTCAGCACAGAGCTCCCAGCGGGGCAGGAACCCCCCTAATGCTCCAGACTTGGCTGGGATGGAGGGGATGGGGTGTGGAATGGGATGTGGAATGGGATAGAAGCAGGATTGGGGTGTCAGAACAGCACTCCCAGCGGGGCAGGAACCCCCCTAATGCTCCAGACTTGGCTGGGATGGAGGGGATGGGGTGTGGAATGGGATATGCAATGGGATATGGAATGGGATATGGAATGGAATAGGAGCAGGATTGGGGTGTCAGCACAGCACTCCCAGCAGGGCAGGAACCCTCCTGGCTACTCCAGGTTAGACTGGGATGTAAGGAGTGGGATATTGAATGGGATGGAGGAAATGGGATATGGAATGGGATAGAAGCAGGATTGGAGTCTCAGCACAGAGCTCCCAGCAGGGCAGGAACCCCCCTGGCTGCTCCAGACCAGGCTGGAATGGACACAAACAGCTTGGAAAAGGAATTCAATCCTATCCAATCATATTTCCCCCTTTTTTACACGTTGCTGTAAATCACTGCTCACCTTTCAGACCCTCTCACAGGACCCATTCCCAAAATTCCCCTGGCACTACTCAGCCTTTGGTTGTGGTTTTACCAAAGTGGTTTTACCAGGCTCTGGCTGACACAGGGGCTGCTCTGGAAAACAATTTTGGGGGAAATTCCTGCCTGGAAAGAGCATCTCCCTTTCCTTGAGCATCCCAACCCAAAGGGAGAGTGATCTCCTTCCCACAAGGACCATGGAATGCTTTGGGGTGGAAAGGACATTAAATCTCATCCCATTCCAATTAATTTCTGTTCCTGTTCAGTTCTCCCTTGTGTGAGTTATTGCAGGTTTGGAAAAAGGCAAAATCAAACCCATTCCCTGGGACTTTTCTGACTTTTCTGCATTAAATACATCCCTAGAAACCCTGACCTTCAGAAATCACCATTTTCCTGGGGTGCACCAAGAAAATCTGAGCCATGTGCTCTTTTAGATCCCGAATACTTCGATTTTTTTTTCCTAATTTCTTCAATAATTAAGTTTGTATTGAGTTTTGGAATTCTCCCAGCAGTTGAAGCCACCAGAGATGTGGTGCCTCAGCAGCAGCTCAGCCTCCAAACTAAGGAAGAAATAAAACCCATCCTGAAGAGGAGATTCAAGGGCAGAGGCTGAACTGAAGAACGAGAGTTGAACTGCAGCTCAAAGCTGATTCGCAAATTCCAGCCCAGGTGTTGTAACCCTGTTCCCTGGGTGCCTCAAAATTCCCTTTTAAGCAGCTGAATCAGCAAATCCCAGGGTGAGCAGAGCCCTCCCTGCAGGCTGGAGCGAGCCGGGACCCAGCACCACCTCAGCCAGGTGAAGCCTGGGAACCTTTCCGGGGCCAGCAGCAATCAGGAGGTGCTGGAAGGTTCCAGAGACCAAAATCGTGATGAAACCACCCCGGATTTCACTGCACGGTTTCACTTCATACCCCGGCAGTCCAGCGGCGCCAAAAACAAAATTTTTTTTTGAGAAAAATTTTATTTAAAGTGGGCAAGAGGCATTGGATTCCCGGTGCTGGAAAGGCAGGTGAGCTCGGTCCGCTCCGGTGGGAACCGGCACATCCGGCCTCTGATGCATCCCTCAGATATTCGGGGTTTGGGTGATAAGTGACAGGCAATAAAGCCGGGTTTAACTCTCTTAATTAGCAGCATTGCAGCCGTGAGTAATCCCCGAGCGTTCAAGGCGGGGCACATTTTCCATTACAGAGCCCGGGCTGCAGGAATTCCATGAGAAGCGTTCGCTGCTGGATGCGGCGGGGACAGGGGAGAGCGGCAGGCAGAGCCTCCAGATCCCAAACAGCCTCAAAATCCCAAATAACCTCAAATCCCAAAGAGCCTCAAATCCCAAATAGCTCCAAATCCCAAACAGCCTCCAGATCCCAAACAGCCTCAAAATCCCAAACAGCCTCAAATCCCAAAGAGCCTCAAATCCCAAATAGCTCCAAATCCCAAACAGCCTCAAATCCCAAACAGCCTCAAATCCCAAATAGCCTCAAATCCCAAATAGCTCCAAATCCCAAATAGCTCCAAATCCCAAACAGCCTCAAATCCCAAAGAGCCTCCAGATCCCAAATAGCTCCAAATCCCAAACAGCCTCCAGATCCCAAACAGCCTCAAAATCCCAAATAACCTCAAATCCCAAATAGCCTCCAGATCCCAAACAGCCTCAAAATCCCAAATAACCTCAAATCCCAAACAGCCTCCAGATCCCAAATACCTCCAAATCCCAAACAGCCTCCAGATCCCAAACAGCCTCAAATCCCAAACAGCCTCAAATCCCAAATAGCTCCGAATCCCAAACAGCCTCAAATTCCAAACAGCCTCAAATACCAAACAGCCTCCAAATCCCAAATAGCTCCAAATCCCAAATAGCCTCAAATCCCAAACAGCCTCCAGATCCCAAATAGCTCCAAATCCCAAACAGCCTCCAAATCCCAAACAGCCTCAAATCCCAAAGAGCTTCAAATCCCAAACAGCCTCAAATCCCAAACAGCCTCAAATCCCAAATAACCTCAAATCCCAAATAGCCTCACATCCCAAAGAGCCTCCAAATCCCAAATAGCCTCAAATCCCAAACAGCCTCCGAATCCCAAATAGCCTCAAACCCCCAAACAGCCTCCAAATCCCAAACAGCCTCAAATCCCCACCAAAGCCCAAACAGCCTCCAAACCCCAAACACTCTTCATACCCCAAAACACCTTCCACACCTCAAACAGTCCCCAAACAGGGGACACCCCAAGCCACCCCTGCCAGCAGCGTGGAATTGACCTTGGATTAATTCCATATTTCTCCCTATTCCATTAATTCAGTATTTCTCCATATTCCATTAATTCCCTATATCTCCATATTCCATTAATTCAGTATTTCTCCATATTCCATTAATTCTCTATATCTCCATATTCCATTAATTCCATATTTCACACTATTCCATTCATTCCATATTTCTCTGTATTCCATCAATCCCATATTTCTCCAAGCCTTCCCTTTCCATGACCCTGCACCACCAATACTGGATGGATTGGAGGGTGCTGGGCCTGAAGAAACAAGGAAGAGACTCCCAGGATCCAGTCAGGAGTTTCCATTCGAGGAATGGAGCTGGGAACTGCTCAGGTTTGGTTCAATTCCATGGAGCAGCAAAGCTGGAGGTTCTGGGGCAGGGAAAAGCAGAGCCCAAGAGCAGGGAAGTGTTCAGGAGTGAGGGCAACACAGATTGTGGGAATGGCTGTCTGCCCCTAATCCAGAGGTGCTGGAATTCCAACAGAGCATCAAAGCTGAAATCCCTTTGAAAGGGCTGATTTTCCAAATTATCCTTTGTTTTTCCAGAATATCCCATTGCAGGTGGGTCTGGTGGCGCCTGTGTCAAAGCTCGGGACAGGGAAGTTTTTCCTACACAAACTTAGAGATAAAATCTCCTACGGTGCCCAAAAATGTCCATGAAGGATTTTGCACAAGGAAAAACGGGAAAATCCCACAGGCAGAGCCCTGGGTATGGACACGGGCACTTGGGACAGCTCAGGGAATGACCTGGGATGGGACTCAGGGATCATCTCCTTGGGATGGTCTTTAATATCCCTTAGACCCCAAACCATCCCATTGTCCAACTCCTGGCCCTGCACAGACAATCCCGAGCAGTTCCCAGATCCCACACACGATCCAGGGGGAGAAAGGACCAGTCCTGGATTTATGGAAGGGCAGCAACAACCTAAAACCTGCAGGGGTGAGGCAGAGCTGCTGTCCCAGAGGAGCCTGCAAAGCTCAGACTCTCCCAGCACAACACCAAAAACTCCATTCCAGCCCAACACGGAAATATTTGGGAGCTCCCCAGGTTTAAACCCACAATAACCAGCAGGTTTTGTGGATGTGAAATGTTTCCCTCCTCAGATTGCAGCCCTTCACCTCCAGCACAGCAGATTTAGGCTGGGCTGCCTAAAACTCTTCCCAACTCTCCCACCAAGAAGGATCCAACCCCAAACTCCTCCTCTCCTCTCCTCTCCTGGCAGTGTTCAGCCCCGAAAAAGACAGGAGATGGAGTTGGGGGAAAAAAAAAAAAAAAATCAAAATAAATCCCTGCAGGTTCTCATCTTCCTCCTGTCGTCTCCTCGAGTCATTGTTTGGCAGGACGAGAATTTCAGCTCGGAGCAGGATTAGACAGGTCACCGGGGGATCAGGTTTCGCCTTTTACCTTTTTAACTCCCCGGCTCAGCACGTAGGCTGGGAGCAGGCAGGGGACAGCCAGGGCTGGAGGTGGCACCGGGATTCACCCCGAGCTTCTCACGGCGCCAGGGCTCAGAGCAGGGACCAGCCGGCGTCAAATTAAAGGGGGCGGAATGAGAGGATTTTGCCCCACAAAGAGTTAAAATAACAAAAAGCGTCCTGCTGGAATTTTGTCCTAAAATTCTTCGTTTTCTCTGAAATTCAGAATTCCGGCAGAGGCAGAAGCACTCGCTTCCCTGAGCATCCGGATTTGGGAGGTGCCAAGTGCTGGGATTTGGAAGTTCTGGCACCTCCCAGGGCACTTTTGTGGCCACAGATCCCGGGTCATGACGGAGCCCTGTGGTTTCAGCAGTAAAAAATCTCATTTTCAAGAGCTTTCCCCTCATTTTTCCTCATTTATCCTGTCCTCAGCACCTCCTTTCATTTCTTCGAGGTCGCCATCCCTCAATGAGCCCAACAACCAGGTCTGGACACAAAGATGGTCCCAGGCTGGACTGGGAGACATAAAAAAATTGGAAAAGACAAAGATTCCATTCCTCGGGGTAATAACTCCGATAAAAACATGCGTTGAACTTGTGAGCATTTATGAATTCGAGCTGTTAATGCTCATTAGGATTTTTTGGGATGGCCCAGGAGAGTTCGTGTTCCCAGCCTGGCCCTGTCCACATCACAAACCACTTAATTCAAGCTGGATGTGTCTAAACATCAATTAAACAAAACGTTTTGTGTCCCTTCAATGCCGGATATTCTCTAATTCCACCATTTCCCTGTAGTCAGCATTATTCCTGCTCCATATTGACTCCTAATATGATCAATACTCAACTTGGAGTACAACAAGGTATTTACTTCCCCACGAGACACTCCAGGTACTGCATTTATTACAATTACATCATTATAATTTATTATAATTAGCCTCAGAGCACCAGGAGCGTGAAGAGATGGAATGGCTTTCCCAGATTTCCCCAAACCCGAGCTCCTTTTCCAGAGCAGTGCCCCAATTAATGACCCATTCTTCCTCCCTTAACGCCTCAAACGACAGGACAAAAATAATTAATTACCAGATCAATTATTTAACCAGCCCGGCTTTTTTTTTTCCCCTCGTTCCCCAATTACCTTCACATTTATTAACCATTTATTTATTACAATCACCTCGTTCTTCCGAGGTTTAGGATGCTCACAGGACACCTGGAGTCACCCATGGGTGACACCTGGGACATCACTTGGACCTGGAGGGGAATTCACACTTCATTTTCAGCTGAATCCTGCACCCAGCCTGAATTCTCACCTCATTTTCAGCTGAATCCTGCACCCAGCCTGAATTCTCACCTCATTTTCAGCTGAATCCTGCACCCAGCCCGAATCCTCACCTCATCCTGCACCTGAATCCTGCACCCAGCCTGAATTCTCACCTCATCCTGCACCTGAATCCTGCGTCCAACCTGCCCAGGAGCTTTTCAGAGCAGCTGCTGCTGCAGCACAAGTCTCCAAAAAGTCCTGGACTCAGACACAAAACCCAGCATCCGAGATTTCCGAGTTCAAACCACCAGGAGAATTCTAAACGATCCCCAAGATCCACTTTAAGCGAATCCCCAAGAGGAAAATTCAATAATTCTGTTCTCCAAGCTGCGCCCATCTCCCAGCTCACCCTGCCTGCAAATCCAAGGGGAAACGCTGTTCCTGGGATGCAGAGAGCAGAATTAGGGCAGGAATCCCCCAAATAACATCAACCTCTGCCCTCAGTGCCGGCTCTAACCCCAAGGAACCTTGTAGGGTTTTATTGGCCTCAAAACTCTGAAAAACGCTGGCAGTTGTCTCCCTTTGACCAACCCAATTCGTGTTTCCCAGCCAGAGGAATAACAAAGACAAACTGCTGAGAGGTGAGCACCAAAAATCCCAGAATCTATAAATTTATCACCCCACGAGCCAAACCCCTCGTTCCTGTAATATTCTTACAGAATGCACGACACACATCCCAAATTTGGGATGGTTCCTTCACATCCACACAGGAGAAACCTCAATTAAAAATTTGCAGGGCTGAGCAGTTGTTTCCCATTTTGGAGGTGGTTTAGGAGCCTTTTTCCTGAGTCGAGCACAGATTTCCTCCTTCCCATCCCTCCAATACCTCCTAAAAACACACCAAAAAAAAAAAAAAAAAATCCAAGAGTTTTGAGGAAGGATGAGAAGAGTGGATTTGACCCCGCGTCCATCTGCTCCTGGGGACACCCTGCAGGGCTCCGGGATCGCTTCAGACATTTCAACACATCCCAAAATGGTCCCGAACCTCCTGGATAAAAGTTAATAATAAAGTTCCCGAGATAAAGATAAGCCCGATCCTTCTCCCAGGGTAATTACAAGCCTATCACTCCCCAGTTAATTACGCACAGCTCAAGATGTTATTATGCGGAGATGGAAAAATCCGCGGCACTGGGAACAAATCTGTCTGCCCTGAGCTGGCTGGGAGCTAAAGATTCCCAGGGGAAAGGTGGGAATTCTCCATTTAACCACTGAATGTGTTCTGAAAGGTTCCAGGATCACAGATTGCAGCCTTTGAGCTCTGCCCACCTTGTCTCCAGCCCAGAGCCAAGTGACAAATCCGCTCCTTGGGCACTCCAAACCTCCCTGGGCAGCCCCTGCCAATGCTTGAAAATCCTTTCCATGGGGAAATTCCTGCCGATGTCCAACCTGAACCTGCCTGGGGTAGTTTGAGGCTCATTTTCAGCTGATAAATAAACACCCAGCATCACACAAATCGCACTGCAAACCCTGCGGGCACAGACTCCAAACCAGGTTTTTAGGGTGTGCACCCACTGTGTCCCCACGAGGGCACAAAGAACGTCCCCCACCGCTCATTCCTCTGCTATTTTAAGCGGATAATTTTGGGAAAGAAGGCAGGAGAAGCGGGAGGAAGCTCTGTCAAGCCGCAACGATCCCTGGATGCCAAAGAGATGCACGCACCATCCTCTGGGTGATGCGCGGGACAGGCCGGGGCAAACCCCAGCGAATGCATTTCCGAGCTCCCTGCCCGAGGGCTGGGACAGGTAACGACAGCCAGGGAGGGAAGGGGGGGAAAATCCCAATTATAACAAGCAACTGTCGGAGAAAACACTCGGAAACGAGCGGGGGAGAAAAGGAGAGAAGTGACAGCGGTTGGAGCACGGGGGTGGGGAAGGAGCTGGGACCGGGCTGTTCCTGGAGAGCCAGCCCCAGGGAATGGCCCGGAATCGCAGGGTTTGTCCCCAGGATGGACCCCAGCCTCCCCGGGAGCTGCTTTTCCAGGAATTCCTGCGGCCGGGAGGGTCGGGAGGTGCCGCGGATCAGTGACAGCAGGGATTTCAGGAATCCTGCTCCCATTAACGCCTCCAAGGGATGGAGAATTTACTCTGTCCCTCTTCACAGCACTTGACACCCAAATTAAACCCCCAGGCTTCCCTTTCCGGTGGGAATTTGGCTGCTGGGTGTCTCTGGGATATTGGTGCATCCAAAATTTCCTTGGAAAGGGGCATCACCTCCGCCCAGGCCACTCGCCCTGCTCAGGAGCCGATCCTCCAGGGACCTGCCAGCCCTGGGGCACCTCTGCCATCGGGATTCGAGCCCTGATGCCTCGTTCCCAATTAAAGGCTCCGTTTCCAGCCAGGAGGAGCCTCTCCCAGTCCCTGCTGCTGCAGAGAAATTCCCCCTGTTCCACAATTCCTGCTGGAAATCAGAGCCTGAGGGAAGCCCAGCTGTGTCTCCTCAGTGGGGTCTGTCCATCAGCAGCTGGAGGTGTGGAGGGGACAGGAATTCCCATCCCGGAGCAGCTCAGGGGCATTTTCACCTTTGGGAACCCCCCCGGCACCCCCAGCTGCAGGAATGTGCCAGGGCAGTCCCGGCTGCCCATGGAAACCTCGGGCTTTGCAGCAAATCCACAACTGAAACCATTTTCTGGCCGCTTTCTGCCCCTCCACGCCCTCTCCACGCCATGGGAGGCCAATCATTATTTACCCGGTGTTCTATTAAATAAAGAGAGCGGAAAAAAACCCAGGCTTTTAGGACAAGAAGAGCTGCTTATCATTTCCTCCAATCTAGGGCTGGGTTTTGGAGAGTCATTCGCCTACAGGTGACTGACAGCAGGGCTTGTGATGAAATCCTGGGCGCAAAAACATCTCGCCTCAAAGAGGCTCCAGCAGAGCCAACAAATTCCTCCAGCTGAGCTGGCACTGCCACACCAACCCACTGCAGCTGGACAAACCCGTGGTGGGGAGCAGATTTCATGGCTGTCCTCCAAAATCCCGCCTGTCTGCAAGGGGGAAAATCTGATTTTCACACCAGCTGTCCCTGGAGAGGCGGGAATGTGGCCAGGAGCGGCAAGGCAGGACAAGCCCTGCTCCATCGCGGGGTGGCCCTGGGCTCGCTGCTCCGTGCCAGGGCTGCAGCAGGGAGCAAACGCCGCGCAGGGACAAGACCGGACACGCTGTTCCCTCTTTGTGGTGGCTCCGGGTGCCGCCAAGCAGCTCCTTGGGAAAAATCCGTGTTCCAAGCAGCCCTGACAACAGCAATGCAAAGGCTCAGGGGGATTTATTTCTCCTTTCCCAGATTTAGTCCTTTCCCAATTCTTTCCCAAATTCTTTCCTTTCCCAAATACCCCTTTTCCAGATTCCCTCCTTTCTCAGATTTATTCCTTTCTCAGATTAATTCCTTTTCCAGATTCCCTCCTTTCTCAAATTTATTCCTTTTGCAAAATCACTCATTTCCCAAATTCATCCCTTTCCCAGGTTCCCTCCTTTCCCAAATTCCCTGCTTTCCCAGATTCCCTCTTTCCCCAGATTCCCTCTTTTCACCAGATTTATTCCTTTCACAAAATCTCTCCTTTCCACAATTCATTCCTTTCCCAGATTCCCTCCTTTCCCAAATTTACTACTTTCCCAGATTCCCTCCTTTCCCAGATTTACTCCTTTCTCAGATTTATTCCTTTCCCAAGCTCACTCCTCTCCCAGATTCACTCCTCTCCCTCCTTTCCCAACAGGAGAAGTGACATCAAACACCCTTTGCAATGTGCTGGCAGGAGCATCATTCCATCATCACACTTAGATTAGAGTTTAAGGAAATTACCTGAGAATTCCCAAAGAGAAGCAGGTCAGTAAAACACCTTTTTTAGCCGAGTGAGCCATGAGCTCAGGCTACACCTGTCACCCACTGGGTCCGAAATCACAAAATCCCAGACTGGTTTAGGTTTGAAAGGCCCTTAAATCCCATCCATCCCACCCCTGCCATCACCTTCCACCATCCCAGCTCGCTCCGAGTCTCATCCAACCTGCGCTTGAAAAACCCCTTAAAAATGGGTCTTTAAAGGGGACTTTAAAAATCTGTTCTTAACAGGGCTTTGCTCTTTCAAACATTGAGAAAACCTCATAAAAAACGAGGATTGAGCAGAGAAATAAACGCCACCCGTGCGCCAAGGAGTGTCACAGCTGCCTGGAGAGGAAAATGTCCCCAGGCAGGGGCGTCACCTCCTCCTGCTCTTCCCCGGGGAGCCCAAGGAGAGCTGGCAGCCTGAATCCATCCTAAAATAAAGATCCAGGCTGGTGGCTTGACTTATCCACTCAGCTCAGCTCCCTCAGCCCTCGCTGCCCTAAATCAGTTGTGACAGGTTGGGCCCCGGAACATTCAGGCAGCAGCTCCGCTGGATTAACCCCGCTGATGCACTCGCTAAATCCCGGGGCCACCCAGAGCCCCCGGGCTCTTTGAGTCAGCCCGAGCCGGGTCCACCCTGCTCACACCCCGGGGACACCGCGGGGACCCGCAGGACCGAGAAAAATAAAAAGGAGAATGCAATGGTTGAAGAATAAAGCTGAGCGAGGTAGAGGTTTGGAGTGATTGAGGCAGGACGGTGCTCCCTGAACCTGGGGCTGGTGGGGAGCGCTGGGAGCAAAGGGAACAGCCCATAATATGCAGCCGGGGCTGGTGAAAGGTTTTTACTTAAATGATGTGGGGGTGATGAGAGCACAGGGCTGTGCTGGCTCTGAACTGCACCCCCAGCACGGCAGGAACAGCAATCCTGGGAATGGGATGGGAATGGGAATGGGAATGGGAATGGGGATGGGAATGGGAATGGGAGTGGGAATGGGAATGGGAGTGGGAATGGGAATTGGGAATGGGAATTGGGGAGACAATATGGGATGGGAGTTTAGAAGATGGGACAGGGATTGGAAATTGGAATATGGGAACCATA
>JAOTQP010000792.1:10366898-10382816 GCA_026413545.1 Cichladusa arquata
TCCTGCGATTTCAATGAGCATCATTTGGGCAAGCTTTGCTCCATATCCCTGCACTTCTTGTCATCCCATTCACTTTTTGTGTTTTCAATACGTTTCAGAATTTTCCCATGATTTTTTTAGCCATTTCATTTTTTTAGCAATCTCTCAACAGGCTTTTCCCCCCCTTTCTTCTGTGATTTCAGGATGTTTGTCGGAGTAATTTTAACCCCTTTTTGCTCCATTTCCCTGCACTTCTTGTCATGCCATTCACTTTTAGTGTTTTCACTAGCCTTCGGAATTTTCCCAGATTTTTTTTAGCCATTTCATTTTTATGGCAACCTCTCAATAGGCTCTCTTTTTTTCCTTTCCTCTGTGATTTCAGAATGTTTTCAGATATAATTTTTAGCAAGCTTTGGTCCATATCCCTGCACTTCTTGTCATCCCATTTGCTTTTAGTGTTTTCACCAGCTTTCAGAATTTTCCCATTATTTTTTTTAGCCATTTCAATTTTTTAGCAACCTCTCAACAGGCTCTTTATTTTTTCATTTCTTTCTTGATTCCAGGAGGCTTTTCGGAGTAATTTTAGCACGTTTTTGTCCATTTCCCTTCACTACTCGTCATCTATCCTGGGATTTAGAGGGAAATTTTAGTGGGGTTTCCCAGCTGGATGGGGTTATCCTATTTAGGGGTGTGGTTGGATGGGTTTTCCCGGCACTCATGGCCGTGTGGGGCTGGCTCTGAAGGGACAGGGGCTCTGTCACCACCTGTGTCACCTGGCGAGGGCCACCTGGGTGGGGCCAGCCTGAGCCAGCCCTGCTCGGCTTTGTGGCTACCTGAGCAGAGCCTGCGTGGTTCTTCCCTGGATCCTGACCAAATCCTGTCCTAAACCCTGCCTGGGTTTTTCTCAGACCCTGCCTGGATCTTTTCTGGGTCCTGACCAAATCCTGTCCTAAACCCTGCCCAGACCCTGCCTGGATCTTTCCTGGGTCTTTTCCAGATCCTGACCCAGATCCTGCCTGGACTCTGTCTGGATAATTTTTTCTGGATTGTGACCAAACCCTGTCCCAAACCCTGCCCAGGTCCTGCCTGGGTCTTTCCTGGATCCTGCCTAGACTGCCCAGCCCCTGCCCCAATTTTTCCATGACCCTTCCCAGATCCTGCCCAGACCCTCCTCAAACTCTGCTTGGATCTTTCCTGGATCTCTCCTGGATCCTTCCTGGATCCTGCTCAGTCCCTGCCCGGACACTTCACAGACCCTTCCCAAATCCTCGCTGGACCTTGCCCGGACCTTTCCCTAGCCCTGCCTGGATTTTTCCAGCTCTCCCCCAGCCCAGAAAACCCCTGAGTTTTAGAAACCAAAGTGAAAACATTGGGAATACATCCAGAATCCAGCATTTGGGAAAACCCCCCTTTGAAAAATCCCAGGCAGAATCCAGGGGCTACTCAAATTTCGGGTTTTCTTCTCTCCAAGTGGGTATGGAGAAAATTTTCTTTATTTTAGAAGCTGTGGCAGCTCCAAGCTGGATGCACACAGGGATTGAAGGAGGGGATTCCACCAGAAAACAGCTCTGAGCTGGGCTGGAGGGCTCCAAGCACAGCCCTGGTTATTTATTTCTGAATTTGGCATTTCCCAGGGAACATTTTGCATTTCCCAGCTCCCTGGGAAGCTGGGCACCGATGGGCTGGGGTGAAACAAGGAGAAAGGAAATCATCCCTTTGCCCAGAGCTTTCCCCACAGGAATCTGTTCCACTCTGCAGGAGTGAGCCCGAGCTCCCTGTGCTAGTGCAGCTTTTAGCAGCACAGATTTGTCAATTAGCCAAAAGTAAGTGTTTAAGTAACTCAGCTATTGTATTGAGTTTAAATACCAGATATCTGTCTGGGGGATGTTCCTGCTTCTGTCCCCTGTCCCATCCCAAGGAAATGTTGGGAATGCTCTCCCTGTGCTGTCCCAGGCAGGACCTGCCTCTGGGCGCTCCCTGAATAAAAGCCCCGAGCTGGAAGGGGTTAAAATGCCCAGATTTGGGAGGGATTTCTCCCTAATCTGTGCACATGTCCCGGGGATCAGGGCTGTGGGTGGTGGTGCAAGCCTGTGGCAGGCCTTCAGCCCCATGGCCCAGCACCTGACTGCCCCAGCAAACCCTCTTAGCCCTGCACTTCTCAAATTTAATTAAGAGGCTCCTCTGAGGGGTTTAAAGCCGCTGCTGTGCCAGCCCCAAAGCGCTCCCAGGAGCCTGACAAAGGCAGCAGGGAGAGGGACAGAGTTTCACCCAAAATCACAAAGCAGCAGCAGGGAGGAGGGGGGGGAAATGTGGAAAAAAAAAAAAAAAAATTAAAAATTAAAAAAAAAAGCCAAACCCTGAAGGTGATGCTGAGAGCTCGGGGTCAGATTCTTTTCAGCAGAGGTAATGGGGGAAGAGGGAGGAAATTCAGGTTAATAAAAAACGGGCCCTGGTGGTTAAAGTTTGCCAGCCCTGAGGATGTGCTCAGCCTGGGATGTGGCCAGAGCTGCTGAGCCGTGGGGCTCCAGGGCAGAGCTGCTCTGGCACTGCCAGGGCACAGGAGCAGCCCCGAAAATCCTCATTCCCAGAGCTCAGGTGCAGCAATCCCAGGGGTCCTGCCCGTCCTTCCCCACCTCTTGGGAAAACTCACATGGCAAAGCACGCACAGATTTGCTTTATTAATATAACTACAAGGATAGCTAAACACGTGAAAAAGAGTTTTTGGACAGACATCTGGTATTTAAACTTAATACAATAGCAGAAGTTACTTAAACACTTACTTTAAGTTGGCTAATTGACAAATCTGTACTACACAAAGCAAGCAAAGCAAAAGCAGAAGCACAACACAGAACTGAACTTCATATTTTCCTTTAACTATTATCTAACAAAAAAATTCTACAATATTTCTATTCTAACATTTCTCCAGGAGAATTTATCCCAGGAAAATCAGCTCCATCCAGGCAGGGACCCCCAGTTGGGCAGAGTAAAGGTGAGAACCTCAAAGCTCCATCCAGGAGGAAAATCAAACAGCCTCAAGTTCCCAAAATTAGTCCCAGACCAAACTCCCACCTGGAAGTTATGCCAGGAACCGCAAATTCAATTTACCTGCACGACAGCAGCTCCATGCCCTGACTTGAAACTGGAAGTTTTGGGTTGAGGAGTTTGGGTTCCCGCCCCCCCAACCCCATTTTTGGCTACTTGGCAAAGTCCCCCCAGCAGGAAATTCGGAAGAGAAACAGTCTCAGTGTCAATAGTGCCCCGAGCCTGTTTGCCCAGGGCTATTTGCACGAGATAATCGCTCACAAGTGTCTCACCTCCTCCACTCCAAGTGATGTCATGGCAGTGGCATCCAGGGCAGGAGCCAGAGCGAACCAACACAACCCAGGCCCGGCAGGAATCCGCTCAGGAGCCTCCCCGGAGCGGGGAACGGAGCTGAACCGGCACCCCGGGGTGCTCGGGGCTTGGGACGGGCTCCCCGATGACTCTGGGACTGTCCTGGGCTTGGGATGGACTCTCTTTTAACTTTGGGATTGTCCTGGGCTTGGGATGGGCTCCTCTTTAACTTTGGGATAGTCCTGGGCATGGAATGGACTCCCTTTTCCTTTGGGATTGTCCAGGGCATGGAATCAGCTCCCTTTTAACTTTAGGATTGTCCTGGGCTTGGGATGGGCTCCCCGATAACTTTGGGACTGTCCAGGACATGGAATGGACTCCCTTTTCCTTTGGGATTGTCCAGGGCATGGAATCAGTTCCCATTTTCTTTTAGGACTGTCCAGGACATGGAAACAGCTTCCCTGGGACTGTCCAGGACTTGGAATCTGCTTCCCTTTTCCTTTGGGGTTGTCCAGGGCATGGAATGGGCTCCTCTTTAACTCTGGGATTGTCCTGGACATGGAATCTGCTCCCCTTTTCTTTTGGGATTATCCAGGGCATGGAATCTGCTCCCCTTTTCCTTTGGGATTGTCCAGGGCATGGAATCTGCTCCCCTTTAACTCTGGGATTGTCTAGCATATGGAATCTGCTCCCCTTTTCTTTTGGGATTCTCCATGACATGGAATCAGTTCCCATTTTCTTTTAGGACTGTCCAGGACATGGAAACAGCTTCCCTGGGACTGTCCAGCACATGGAATCTGCTTCCCTTTTCCTTTGGGGTTGTCCAGGACATGGAATCAGCTCCCTTTTAACTTTAGGATTGTCCAGCACAGGGAATGAGCTCCCCTCCACCTGGAATAGAAATTATTTTCCCCAGAACTCCTTTTCACAAGGAATCAGTTCCCCTTTTCTTTTGGGATTGTCCAGCACATGGAATCTGCTCCCCTTTTAATTTTGGGATTGTCCAAAATTGTCCATGGACATGGACATGGACATGGACACGGACATGGAATCAGCTGCCCTTTAACTCTGGGACTGTCCAGTATGGAATGAGCTCCCCTCCACGTGGAATAGAAATTTCTTTCCCCAAAATTACACAAGGAATCAGCTCCCCTTTTCCTCTGAGACTGTCCAGGACATGGAATCTGCTCTCCCTTTATCTCTGGGATCCTCCATGACATGGAATCAGCTCCCATTTTATTTTGGGGCTGTCCAGGACTTGGAATGAGCTCCCCTTCACCTGGAATAGAAATTCCTTTCCCCAGAACTCCCCTTCACAAGGAATCAATTCCCCTTTTCCTTTGGGATGGTCCATTACATGGAATCTGCTCCCCTTTTCCTTTGGGATGGTCCATTACATGGAATCTGCTCCCCTTTTCCTTTGGGATTCTCCATGACACAGAATCTGCTCCCCTTTTCCTTTTCCAGGACATGGAATCTGCTCCCCTTTTCCCCTGGAATCTGCAGCAGCAGCAGAGCACTGCTTTGTATAGAACTGAACACAGCTTTTGTAGGAGAAAAAATATTTTTTTTTTTTTAAATTAAACTTTGCATGATTTGCAACAAGCACAGCCAGGAGGGTCCTGCTCGGAGGGGACTCCTGCGCCTGGATGGATTTGCAGACCTCGTTAAAAACAAGGACAACTGGGAAGCTGAGGTTCCCTCCAGCTCCTTTCAGCCCTCAGTGTTCCCAGAAGCTCAGGGACCACAGGGACAGCCCTGCTTGGCAGCCCTCAAAAAGAACCCTCTTGCCATTTTATCCCATTCTTTAAACAACTAAAAGCCAAGAGGGAGGTGGAGACTGGGGGGGTATCAGACGATTAAATATCCCCAGCAGCCCAGAGAAAGAGGAGCACAGGAACAAAGGGGTGAGGGGGGAAAAAAAAAATCTGCTTTTTATTATTAAACTATTCTCTCAAATTTCTAATAAGCAGGTTGAAGTTTAAATTACCAGATCCCTGACAAAGTCAGGATCCGAACAGTTCAGGAGCCGCAGATAACAATCGCCGTGCCCCAGATCGCTTTCACGTCCTTTTCTGGCAGACAAAGCTCCCATTCAGAGGGGCGAGGGGAGCTCGGGGCTTTGATTTCCCTCGGCTCTGCAGCCCCAAAGGCAGCGGCAGGGACGGGAGCAGCGCCTGCACCTGCAGCACCGCAGGAATTCCAGGCACAGAAAGGAGCAGGGATGCTGGAAAAGCCAGGGGGAAACTGAGCATCACAGCCCGACCCCGGGAAATGCAACCTGAGCACCTGCTCAAACCTCGCAAATATCAGAAATATCAGAAATATCAGAAATATCACAAATGTCACAAATATCACAAATATAATAAACCTTACAAATATCAGAAACATCAGAAATATCACAAATATAATAAACCTTACAAATATCACAAATAGACCTTAGGAATATCACACATATCAGAAATATCAGAAATATCACAAATGTCACAAATATCACAAAGCTTACAAATATCACACATATCACAAACATCACAAACATCACAAATACCACAAATATCACAAATATAATAAACCTTAGGAATATCACACATATCACAAATATCACAAACATCAAACATCACAAATATAACAAATCTCACAAACATCAGAAATACCACAAATCTCACAAACACCACAAATATCACAAGTATCAAAAATATCACAAATCTCACAAATCTCACAATCACAAATCTCACAAACGTCACAAACATCACAAATCTCACAAACGTCACAAATCTCACAAACGTCCCGGATTTGGGGAGGAACAATGAGGGAACGAGGAGCGCTGAGTGCACACGGAGCTCTGTGATCCCAGAGTTTGGGTGCTGGGCAGGATAAAGGCAGAGCCAAAGGATGTGCCACAGCTTGTCCCAGGTGGGATTAAAGCTGGAAACGCTCCTGAATCTGGCAGGAAGGAAGGATGTACCAAATCCCTGCTCATAAAAGTTCTGAGGGAATTTAAGGGGAAGAGACATTTGAGATGGATTGGGAAGGTGAGACCGGGCTGGGAGAACGGGCAGGTGAGGATCACAGAAAACCTGGGGCAAAGAGCAGAGAAATCTGCATTTCCAGCACCACAAATGCATCCAGTCCCAAATGGATGGAGGGATCTGCAGATCCTTCTGGAAATCTGCAGATTTCTTCTGATTCCTCAGTTCCTCTGGTGTCTGTCCCCAGACACAGGGTGACAGACACGCACACCCCACTTCAATTCAGGCTGGGAATTTGGCTCGTTTTCAGCTCAAATCCACGGATTGTGGCCCCACAGGAGGCTCGAGGAGCCACCAGGGCAGTGCCCAGCTCCCCTCAACCCGTGTCCCCAGAGCACCAGCACTAATTGGGGTTAATTAAGGGGCCAGGGGGGACCCTGACTCCAAGCACAGGCTCGGTGCTCATCCCTGGGATCAGCTGGACAAACGCAGCATCCCCTTCACCCCCAGCACGGGGGTTGAGGATTCTGCAGGAAATGTCATCCCTGCCTCCCTCCCCCCATCCCCAGCCTGCTTCCTTTCCCTGGAGAGGGAGGAGCAGGAGGAATCTCCTTTCCCCCTGGGTTTTCCCTGGCTGCCCACTCCCCTTGCTCAGCACTGAGGTCGATAATTCCGAAAAAAGGCTGAAAAGGCTCCACATTCCCACGCTGCCCTTCCCAGAGTGGCAGGAAGGAGCAGGAAGCGGGGCCAGGGGCTGGCAGAGCTCACCTGGAGCAGGTGAGCTCCCGAGGATGCTGCACAGCCGCTGCCAAAAGCAGCAGGGATTTTCCTCCTCCTCCCCGGGAATGTTTTATCCCACCTGCCCAGCAGCTCAGGGAGGTGCCAGCGGGGTAAAGGACAAGAACAAACCAACATCCCCTAAATCCTCTTCACTTCTGGAGCCTGGAATTGAGGCTGAATTTCCTCCCCCACAGGGTGAGGAGCCCAGCACTGCTCAGCCTCAGAGTTGTGTGTGTGTCCCACCTCCTCCACTTCAATGCCAGAACTCCCAAAACAAAAGGGGAAATGCCCTGAAGCAGCATTTGGGATTTGGGGTTTTGGGATTCGGGGACAGTTTCCCCAGGGACACGCTGTGCTGAGAGCAGCTCCAGCAGCCAGCCTGGGAAGGCAGAGGAAGGAGATTTAATTCCTGCTCTGCCAACAACCCATAGATCACCCTGGAAAAACTTCCCCCGCACCTTCCCGGCCCAGCCCGCCGTCACAATTCCTCTAATTAATTCAGGAGAAAATTAATTACAGCGGGATTTGCGGCAGCACAGCATCTAATGACCGACTCCTCTGCTGCAAAGCAGATCATCCCAGCTCCCGCCTGCGCTGCCAAACCTGGCCCTGCCACCCCCCTTCCCAGCCCAGCACAAAGCCCTGCTCTAAATCAGGCAGGGAAAGAGTGGCTTGGCAAAAGCCAATCAGAGCACTGAGGTCAGGCGCTGAAAAACAACAGCGGTGCCTAAAGAAACCCCGGCGTTAATCCCGTCATGCTTCCGCCAAAGATTCCCCTTTTCAAGGGTTTTCTTCCTGGTAAACAAAGTTCTCTCCATTGGGCTGTGAATTTTAGGGCATGGTTGCTTGGTAATGCCAGGCTGCAAACCAGGGGGTTTGTCCTCCCCCGGCTGGAGAGGATGGCACAGGGTTCAGTGAGGAAATTCAAAGGGAATTGGAGTCTCAGGGCAGGCAGAGCTGATTTGCACCACAATTACTCCGACCTGCAGCCGAGTTTTGCTCCTGATAATTTGGATTTATGTGCAGATGCTCTCCCCATCCCTCCCCAGGAGCTGGCTCTGCCCATCTCCCCTTGCTCCTGAGGACATTCCCAAAACTTTGTGATGCCGAGTGCCCCAAATCCAGGATTTACATCTCCCACCAAAGCCTGGCTGCCCCAGGGCACTGCCCTGCATCTCCTGCCCCTCTCCAGGGGCTGCAGCAGCTTCTCCCCGGCCCTGTGGCTGCCCTGATGGAATCCCAGGATGGTTCCAGCAGCTCTGGGGGCTCAGGAGGACAGAGAGATGCTCCTGGTGCCGCGGCTGAGGCTCCTCCACCAGGAGCGGCCAAACGCCGGCGCCGTGGCCACAGGGGCTCCTGGCAACCTGTGAGCAGCAAACAATCGCCCTGAGCCCGGCCTGAAACGGGTCAGGAGCTTTTCAGGGCCGGGCTGGCACAGCCCCCGATCCCACTGACTCAAAGGGAGCTCGGCGCCGGAGCCCAGCTGGCCCCAACTTCAGAGCATCCCCCGAGTCTGAGCGGCTCCGGGACATCCCAAATCTGCTCCCAGCCCCCCCCAGAGCTGCAAACACCACCCTGGGCGCCCCTCCCCAGCCCCTCTCCTGGGCAGAGGGCTGGCACGGCGTCCAGCTGCCCCAGGGAGCTCGGGGGAGCCTTTTGGGGAAGGAAGGGTTTGTTCCAGCTCCTGGCTGGCCCTGCCAGACACACTCAGTTATATAATCGATGAGAAATGCCAGTGCCCGAGTGGCACAGAGGGCACTGCCAGCAGCCAGGGCTGGGGAGGGGACAAAGCCGAGCTCCAGGGGCAGCAAAAAAACGCATTTTCAGCTCTATTTATCCCCTGCTCGTGGCACAGGCGAGGTCTGAGGAGATCAAAGCAGGCTCGCACTTATTTCAGCCTCTGAAAGCTCCACGAAATTTGCGATTGTGTGAGGAGACACCTCCCTTCCCCCGATCCCACCTTTCCCCCTCCCCTCAGCCCGTTTTTCCCAGGTTTCTGCTGGAGGGAGCAGAACCAGGAGCAGCAGCCCAGAGCAGAGCTCTGAGCTCAGCGGGAAATTTGCATTTTATCGAGATTCCCGCTCCAGGGAAATCAGCCAAGGAAGCTGCGCAAAGTTCCAGAAAGGACCAGCGGGTGTTACAAAGTTACCTCTAAAGTTGCTTGGAATTTTGGGAAGTGGGGGTGTCTTTCATTAAAACAACAAAAAAAAAATAAAAAAAATAAAAAGAAAAGAAAAGAAAAAAAGACAAAGCAAACCTAACTTGGTGCACAACTCAGCTCTTCACCCAAACTGTTCCTAAACCCAGATTTGAATAAAAACGTGATAAAGTTTCATAGGGAAATCAGGAGGGATTCTATCAGGAAAAGCCTCTCTCTCCTGAGAAAATGAGGCTAAAGGGAGCTCCCACAGGCTCCAAGCAGCCTCTCCCGCTCCAAAAACACGGCGCGAGCCCCAGCACTGCAGTGGGGAGCCCCAAATGTGGAGGGGAGAAGATCAAACCCCAGCTGTGCCTCCTGCCGGGGCTGCAGCCCCCCCAGCGCCCCCCAGCTCCACTGGCTGCTTGTTTTCCCAATTTCTCCGCAGCAAACCAGGCCAGTCGGAAAGAAAAGGAGTAAAAAACAGAGAGGAGGGGGAGGGAAGGAGGGAGGGAGGGAAGGAGGGAGGGGGAATTAACTCTTTGCCACCGCGCTGTCCATCCCCAGCAGGTTTTAATCCTGCCACAGCAAGGTCAGGGTTGAAGCCTGGGGTAAAGGGCTTTGTTTTGTCCTTGGGAATCGCGTGTGAGCAGCGGCAGCGGGAGCGGCTCGGGGCTGGGGGAGGCTGGAGGAGGCAGAGCCGCGGTTTCTGCTCCCAGAACCAACTCCCACGGGCATTTCCAACACCCTCACCCTTGAAATGTTTGGGTTTCGGTTTTTTTTACTAATTTTTTTTTTTTTTTTTTTGTAACGTTTGAAAATTTCTTTTTGGCTTTCTCCTCCGGCGGGTTTAATAAGGATTATTTAATTATTTAATTCAGGATTATTTGGCGGTGGGGGTAAAGATGAAGGAGCTGAGCACGGGAAAGGTTCGCAGCGAGCCGGGCAGAGCCCACACATCCCAAATTCCGTCCCAACAGCCTCGGAGCGATGGCACAGGAGCGGCCCCGGCCCGGGATCCTGCGGTCCCGCGCATCCCGTTCCCACGGCAACGCCGCATCCCGCCGCGATGGAGCGCTGACGTCATCGGCCGGGCAGCCAATGGCAGCGCGCCGAGGTGATGTCATGGCCGCGCCCCCCCGGCCCCGCCCGGCGGGAGCGACCCCCGGGGGACACAGGGGGACACAGGGGGACAAACCCATCCCACCGGGGCTCTGCACGCACACACAGCAGCATTCCGAGATTTTTGGCCGATTTTTTGTTTGTTTTTCCCGTTTCCTGAGATTTTACCCCGAGCTCGGGCAGAGGTTGGGAGCGTGGCAGGCTGAGGTGATGCTGTCAGACAGGAGCTGCTTTGGGACAACACGGAGCAGGGAAAGGCGCGGTGGCACCGGGAGGGACACGAGGCCACCAGGAGGGAGAGGAGAGAACAGGAGAAGGAGCAGGGGGAGCAGAGACATTGCCAGGCAGCACCGGGAGCACGCTGGGAAGGAGTCAACATTTCCTTTACATATATTAGAAAATACAGTATTTGCCTATAAGCTCGATTTTTAATGCTCAAATTTAGTTTCTGTGTTTAATTTTAAAACCATTGTATTAAGAGTATAAATTCTGTATTACAGAATGATTTTGATTTCTGTTTTATTGTTTAACCTGAATTCTTCCAACATTCCAAGCAAATTTTCGAAAGCCTCCAGACATGCCCCTGAATCAAATCTATAAAGATTAGTTAAGTTGTGAATTTAATGTTCCTTTGTTTTCTTTTTTATTAATTCTGTCTTTTATTTTAGCAAGTCTCCTATGACCTGACCCTGTGCTATCTCACGATTTTAAATATTTTTCAGCGTTCCAAGAAGATTATCTGAGCTTCACTGAAAATCTTCTAAATTTCTAGTCTTGTGGTTTCCCTGAGTTTTCCTGCCATGTTCAAAGCATCTCATCCTGGGGAAAAAAACTTCAGAGAAACGAGCTGCTGAAGAAATTTGATTTCTTTTTCACCCTGCAATGTTTGTCCAGAGCCAGCAGGGCTCTGGATCACGCGGCTGGGTCGCAGCAGTGTCCCCTCTCCGGTCCCCTGCCTGGCAAGGGACACGGGTGACTCAAAGGGTGACTCACCCCCCTCAGCCACGGAACGCTGGGTTCAGCCGGGCTTTAGATTAACCCCGGCTGCTAAAACCTTTCCAGGGAGGAAAGCCTTTCCTGCGGCAGGCTGGGGTGGCCGTGACACGGGGCCAGCAGCGCTGTCCCCGCCGTCCTTGCCCGCCTCACCTGCCCAAACACCCCGCGCGTCACTCCCAGGGGAGCGCAGCCAAACCCGGCCGGGCACGGGGCACGGGTGGTGGCACCCCGGGGACAGCAAGGTGGCATTTCTGGTGCTCCGAGCCCCCGAGCCGAGCCCATCGCCCCCCGGGAAAGCCGCGCTAACCAGGGCATGGGCAGCGCAGGAGTTTTATCAGCCAGGGACAGCTGCAGGCAGGTTTCTCCTCGTCAGCCCCTGTTTATCCAGCAGCCGGCCTGGCCAGCGCGGCACGGGTGGGTCCCGCTCGGCTCCGGGGTGGGGAGGGCGGGTTTGGCTGCTGGGCTGTGTCCACCTGAGCCAGAGCCAGAGCCAGAGCCGCTCCCCCAGCTCCTCATCCCACCAGAGCATCGCTCCATCCCCCAGCCCTGCAATGCCACGGGTTGAGAAGCACCAAAAACCAAACCTGTCCCCAGTCTGGCATTCATTTCTGGCAGCAGAGAGGAAAATCCCTTTAGAAATGGGACTTTGGGAATCAGGCCGCCAATGGCCCAAGCTGCAGAGATCTCAAACGGGCCAGGCCCTGTCCTGCTCCCAGCACAGCTCCAGCATCTCCCTGTGAGCTGTCACACGTCCCTGTCCCTGCAGCTCAGCATCCCAGAGCCTTGGGAAGCACCAGGAGGTCTCTCCAGGGAACATCTTTCCCTCCCTGCCATCCAAAGGCTGCCTCCAGCCCCAGGGATTGGAGCTGGGGATGGGATGGAGACCTCCAGGCCTTGTCCAGCACATCCCACATCACAGAGTTCTGCTACAGTCTGGGAAGAGTTTTGGAATTGGAGGGGCACTGGGGTGAGATTTGGGATTGGATTGGAGGGGCACTGGGGTGAGGTTTGGGGTTGGATTGGATTGGAGGGGCACTGGGGATGAGGTTTGGTATGGGACTGGATTGGAGGGGCACTGGGGATGTGATTTGGGGTTGGATAGAGGGCACTGGGGTGAGATTTGGGGTTGGATAGAGGGCACTGGGGATGAGGTTTGGGATTGGATAGAGGGCACTGGGGATGAGATTTGGGGTTGGATAGAGGGCACTGGGGGTGAGATTTGGGGTTGGATAGAGGGCACTGGGGATGAGATTTGGGGTTGGATAGAGGGCACTGGGGATGAGATTTGGGATTGGATTGGAGGGCACTGGGGATGAGATTTGGGTTGGATTAGAGGGCACTGGGGTGAGATTTGGGATTGGATAGAGGGCACTGGGGATGATAACACTGCTGACACACCATAAAAGGCCAGAGTGCCACTGTAGATTTTGGGATAACCCAACAAACACCCCTGATTTTCTGCCAAGAGGAGAAAAGAGCAGCTCAGCTGGGCCAGAGCCCCTGTCCTGCCAAACTCCCAACTCTCTGCTCCCAGGCTGGATCCAAACCCTCCGTTCTCCTCCACCTGCCCGGAGCAGCTTCTCCATCAGCACTGCCCCTCTCAAAGCCAATTCCTCCTGCACACAAAGCCGGGGGGAGCCCAGCGCTGCCAACCAGCAGCTCCTCCCTCTCCTGCCACTCACAAACGGGGGGCAGGGAGAGGATCTGTCAGCCCCAGTCCTGCCCGACAGGTTTGCTCTGCTGTCCCGCATCGCTCCTGCTGCCGGGAAAGCCCCGGGCGCAGCGGGGCACGGCCGGAAGCGATTAGGATCGCTGCAAAAGCGCTCCAGCAGCTCCGGAGCTCACCCAGGGCAGCCCAGCACCCCCCGGGTCGGATTTGTGAATGAGGAAAGCCTCGTGATCCCCATAAATGTCAGGTTAAATCACCTGCGGGCATTCCCGGCTCGGCGCAAGCCGCCGCAGATCTTTGCGCTGAGACACCAACCCCAATTTCGGAGGTTTTTTTTATTCTTTCCCTGCCCGTGCTGGGAAAGGAAGGGGCAAGGATAATGTCCAGAATTCCAAAGGTTTGGCCGTGCCCACCTCACCTGCGGGTCTCCTGAAGGGAAAAATCTTTTGTGGCCTCTCAGAGCTGTGCTGGGGTCAGAGCAGCAGCACCCGGGGGATTTGGGGGGAGGGAAGGAGGGCAAGGACAAGGACAAGGACGAGGACAAGGACAAGGACAAGGATGAGGACAAGGACAAGGACAATCTTTGCATCCAAATGGGGAATTCCGGTGGCTCCAGGGGACACCCAGGGGCTGTGACCCTCCAGGAGGGCTCAGCTGAGCCTGCCCAGCCCCTCCAAGCACTCCCCACCATCCTCTCCTGGATTTACCAGGATCACTGGAATCACAGCTCTGAACTTCGGGCAAACCCTCGGAGCCTCAGGCTCTGTGGGAAGCCAGCCTGTCCCAAAAACGCCTCTCCAAGGGCTCAGGCTGCCCCCAGCACCCCCGACATCCCCGGCACGGCTCAGCCCCGCTGCTGCTTTCCCCGCAGCTCAGCTCTGCTTTCCAAACCACTTCGGGAAGAGACTTTCCCACCCATGAGTCACCTCCTCGCGGCATCGATCAGGAATTTCTAAAAATAAAGGCAGATAATGATCTCAGGCTCAGGTGTTGGCTCCCAGGCAGAGCAGGAAAGCCAGGGCTGTGCTCCAGGACTTCATCTCACATTTTGACTCAGGGCTTGGCTATGGAATGACAGCCCCAGACACCCTCTGGGGGTTTCCTTCAGGGGGTTTGGGGGAAGCAAAAAAAATCCCAAAGTGGCAACAGCGCCTCAGAGCCCTGCACCTCTGGGTGATGGGGTGAGGAAGAGTCAGGGCACATTCCTGAGCCCTCTGTGTCCCCAAAAATCCCAGCTCAGACATCCTTTAGTTTTGGGGTGGGTTTGGGATTCTGGAGCTGCCACCACATCTCCCCACAGACACAATCCAGAAAGAAAACAAAACCCAACCCACCAAAACCTCTCCAGCCCCTGGGGCTTCCCTCAGGCCCCATCACTTTGGGATGGCAGCTCATCCAAATTTATCTCCATAAATCCAATTCCTCAGCAGGAGGGAAATGTGGGGAAGAGCCCAGCTCGGATTTACCCACTGGGGGTCACTCCCAGATCGGTCCTGGGGGATTCACAAATTCCCAAATCACGTCCTTGGAGCAGGCCTGGAGGGGACAGTGTCCCTCTGGGTGCAGGAGGGAGCAGGGACGCTGCAAATATTCATCCCAGCACTGCCAGTTCCCAGGATTAATTGGAGGCTGTTGAAAACCAGCAGCTCTCCTGAAATCCTCAGCATGGGAATCAACTGAACCTCAATTTTAGGCTTTGGTTCAAAAATAAAAATGACATTTCTGTAGCTGCTGAAAAAATCATGATTTTCCCCCCATGATTATTGGAGCACACCCCAAAGGGTTGATATTGAATGGTAAATCAAAAACACCCCAAAATCACCTTTAAAAATGAAATTAATTGGGTTTTCTCTTCCTATTCTATACATTTTAGTGGAGCAGGAGAATTTTTAGAAAATCTGTGTTTGCTCCTGCACCCACCCAAGCAACAACTGCTTTGCAAAGGACTCCTCTTCAGCAGGAAACTCTGAGGATTGGATTTCCTGCATCCCAGGAACGTTCCCTCCCTCAAACCCCCGAGATTTGTGGCACTGCCCAGGTGAGAGCTCCCAGTGCCAGCCCCATAGCCCGGGCTCAGATTTGTGTTTGGAACACGGGCAGGGAGAAAAGCTCTTCCAAAAGAGAAAAATCCTGATTTTCACTGCCCGGTTCAGGCAGGACAGGGTGCAGCAAACAGTCCCTGTTTAACCAGGCATTACCCGAGCACCTTTCCCACACCCAGACATCCTGGCAGCCGCGGAATCCGCACAAAACCCTCCAGGATGCGGCCGGGGCGGCATCGAGCACTTTGCCCGAGGGCAAACAGGAGTCAGGGGCGCTGGGGGAGGGTTTTGTCCCTGCTCTGTGCCATCCTCAGCTCCGTCCATCCGCGGGCAAATCCCGGCTGCTCCTCTGAGCTCCCTCCCTCCTCTCTGTGCTGCTCCAGGATGCGGGTGAATCCTTTTTCCCACTCCCCAAAAACTCCCACCCACCCTCCTCCTCCTCTTCCCAGTCATTTCCAGCTCCTGGTCCCGCTCCAGCCCCGGGGGTGCAGGGACACCCCAGGGATTTGTGCTCCGGGGTTTTGGGCGCTTTTCTCCTTCCCACACAATCTGATCTCACGTTCCCTCAGCACCTGGAAATTCACTTTTCACACCTCAGAGAGGAGAAAGCAGCAGGTTTGCCCCAAAAGCGTTCCCTCCAAACAGAGTGGGAAGCTCTGGGAGCAGGGTCCTGGCAGCACAACAGCCCCAGGTCCTGGCAGCACAACAGCCCCAGGTCCTGGCAGCACAACAGCCCCAGGTCCTGACAGCACAACAGCCCCAGGTCCTGGCAGCACAACAACCCCAGGTCCTGGTAGTACAACAGCCCCAGGTCCTGGCAGCACAACAGCCCCAGGTCCTGACAGCACAACAATCCCAGGTTCTGGCAGCACAACAGCCCCAGGTCCTGAC
>JAOTQP010000792.1:10399080-10415717 GCA_026413545.1 Cichladusa arquata
TGCCAACACCCTGACTGACTGACGGGTGTCAGCTTGGATTCTGACTCTGGCAGGGTTTGGGATTGTTCTTTGTAATATTGTATTTCCATTTTAATTTTCCTAGTAAAGAACTGTTATTCCTAATTCCCATATCTTTGCCTGAGAGCCCCTTAATTCCAATATTATAATAATTTGGAGGGAGGGGGTTTACACTGTCCATTTCAAAGAGAAGCTTCTGCCTTTATTGGCAGATATCTGTCCTTCAAACCAGGGCAGAAGGTGGGAAGCCCTGGAATAGAATTCCCAGAGTAGCTGTGGCTACTCTTGGATCCCTGGAATTCCCCAAAGCCAGATTGGAGCATCCTGGGATGGTGGGAGGTGGAACTGGATGAGCTTTAAGGTCCTTCCTGACCCAAACCATTCCAGGATTCCATGATCAGCATTTCCAGGATGAATCCCCCTGGCTGCAGCATCCCACAGGAACATCCACTGTGCACAAGGAGCACGGAAACGATTCCTGCCCCAACTTCCTGAGCAGGTGCCACAATTCCAACCTTTCCCAGCCCCATTCCCCCCCTCCTTCCTCCCTCTCCATCCCTGGCTTTTCCAGCTCCCAGAGGGTTAACAGGTGTGTTCTCCTGCAGGGCCGGGCTCCTTTCCCTCCCTCCTGCCCCTTTCCCAGCATGGACTCAGAGACAGGAGGCTCTCCAGATTTAATCTCCAAGACAAACAGCCTGGAGCTGAGCCTGCTCCCTGTGAGCTGAGCCTAAAGATCCCGAGGAGCAGGGCCAGGCTCGGGGCTGGAGGTGGCCCCAGCTTTGCAGCAGGGCTGGACTGGAGCTGGGAGTGGAGGAATTCCCACCCCAGAGCCTCTGGGTGGGTTTTTATGGAATGAGAGCAGTGGAGATTCCACAGAGGCTGATGGAGGCGGGGAGGGGTGGAAAATGAACATGAAAACACCAAATGTGGCTCTGAGGGTGCTGATGCAGTGAAGAACAAGGTGGTTTGTCTCAAAAGTCACCAATTTATGGCCATTCCTCCTGAGAGCCCAGGAAAAATCCGGAGGAGGAGGTTTGGGAGCTGCTGGAAGTCACTCAGCACGAGCCAGGGCTTTGTTCAAGGTTTAAATCTCACACCAGAGCAGAGCCCAGCATTCCAAGAGATCCAGGGAACACCAGGATGCTCCTGTGGGGAAGAGGAAGGGAAACATCTCCAAAACATCTCCAGGTTATTTGGCACCATGAAACAGGTCCACAGGGAAGTTGGGAGATTGGGATTGTTTTCCATGGGGAATGGGAGAGCAGAGAAGCACCTGGAGCAACCCCAAAATCCACCCTGAATCCTTAAAAACTACAGGCAAAAACCTGCTGGGGGGGAATTTGGTCTGCTGTGGACATCTCACTTATTTCAGCCTGAGAAATGCATTTTCCTGGGATATTGTGGGACTTCCAGGAGGGAAGAACTCTCCCAAAGCAAACTTAGAACCTCCAGCACAGCCCGAGAACTGGATTAGCTCTGAATGGAGCTTGGATCACCTGGAAACTGGGATTGCCTGGGTTTGGGATCTCCTGGATTTGGGATCACCTGGATTTGAGATCACCAGGAATCTGGGATCTCCTGGATTTGGGATCTCCTGGATTTGGGATCACCTGGATTTGGGATCACCTGGATTTGAGATCACCAGGAATCTGGGATCTCCTGGATTTGGGATCACCTGAATCTGGGATCACCTGGATTTGCAATCTCCTGAATCTGGGATCACCTGGATCTGGGATCACCTGGGATCTGCCCACCCCTCCCAGCTCTAAAACCACTCTCTGAGGACGCTGGCTGCATTAATCCCACCCCACACCGATGCTTCCATGAAAAAGGCTCTTCCACAAAACCCAGGGGAGCAATAAAAGCATAAATAGTGCTGCAGGCACCACCAGACGGGGCTGTTTGACGTGGATTTATTTTTTCCCTGCACTCTGCGGGGTGGAATTTAAGGATGAAGGGAGGAGGAGGAGGAGGATGAATCTGAGCTGCTCTGTCCAAACACCCCACAGAGCTCTGGTGGTCTCCCAGAGGCTCCAGCCCCCCAAATTAATGACCTGACCCCACCTTTCATGTGCCACCCACGGGAACACATCAAGCATTTCTCGCTGGCTGCAGCTCCCAGCGCTCCAAAATCCCAGCCCGGCTCCCTCCACCCAAATATTTCTCAATATTTGCCTTGGAGATATCTTTTGATATCAAAAGGTGGCCACAGCCCCATCCCTGAGCTCGCTGGTGGTCCCCAAAAAAGCGGCCAGAGGATCCCAGGCCAAGCACAGCCAGGTCCTTGTGGGCAACCACAAACCCTTCAAAGGAGCCCAGGAACAGGGAGGCTGCAGTTCCCTGTGGCCACCAAACCCCACCCAGGGCACACAGAGCCCAGTGTGCCCCAAACCCGGCCAGGGGAGGGGGAGGAGGCAAAGCCACAGGTGCTGTGCTCCATCCAAGGCACCAGTTCAGCCAGTTCCCTCTCGGGAGGGGATTTTTCCTGGATGGGGCCATTCCCGGCTCACATCCCCGCTCCAGGCCAGCACAGGGACAAAGGGGACACTGTCCCTTCACTGCCAGCTCGCCAGGCAAGGGGGCACAGCCCAAACAGCCCCCAAACAGCTCTGTCACCCCAGCAGGGCTGCCCTGGGGACAGGGGACCCAAAACCTCCTGTGGGTTTTCCTCTCCTCTCCGGGATAGAGCTGTCCCAAATGAAGGAATTGTGTCCCCTGCAGTGGTGACACTGGTGACAAGGTGCCACTGATGTGCTGGGATGTCCTGGGACCAGCCCAGCCAGGGGGTCCCACCTGCCAGGATGAGGGGGAGCACCTGGGAACTGCTGGGAACTGCCCAGGGATGGCAAAACCCCTCAGCTTTTTACTGTCCCTGTTATTTAATGCTGGAAAAATCATCAGCAGACCCTTCCCTCTCACCCACGGGTTTGTTCCCTTCCTAAATATTCACTCCTTTTATTCCTTTTATTCCTTCCTCCACTGCCACTGAATTCCCAGATTTTCAGTTGCACAAGGAGAAAACTCCACCTCCATCTTCTGCTCTACAGCATTGTCCATGTCACACAAATGGGGAAGTGACCAAATCCAGAGGATTTCCCTAACTGCAGGAAGGCTGTGGAGGCCATCGCTCACCCCTCACTCTCATCCCAAGGACTGCCAGAATTTTGGATTTGTTCTTCCCCAATTCCCACAGGCTGAGCTCTCCCAAAGCTTCACCTCATCCCTTGCACTACAGCAATAATAATTAATCAATTAATTAATTAGCTGCTGCAGCAACTCCCTCAGCAATTTCTCTCCAGTTCTTCCCTTTATTTCTGTTCTGGGCAGGAATTTTGGCCCTGACACAAATCCCTGGCCAGGAGCAGGATGGTTATCCCAGATCCCCCGTGGGATCAGCCAAGGAACAACACCACCCCTCCCAAACTGCACTGGGAGCCAGGGAATTTTGGATTCCAAGAAAACAACAGCCCCAAGCTGCTTTTTTTTTTTTTTTGGAGTCTCGGGCAGGAAGTTTGGGAGGACGGGGGGGACAGTTTGTGGTGTTGGAACATCTGCTTTGCAACCCCCAGGAGCCCCTTCTGGCCCAAAGCCTCAGGGCTGGAGCACGGGGGGTCTGGAGATGCTGCAGCTGCTGGAAGAGCCTGGCTGAGCTCCTGGAATTCCCAGGAATCCCGGGAAATCGGCACAGGGAGCTCAGGATGCCCTCCCAGCCCGCTCACCTGGGAGCCAGGTGACTTCTCCTGCCTGCTCACAGCCAGAGAGGCGGCAGGTGACAGCCCCAGGGTCTGCTGAACTGGGATCTGCTGAGCTGGGATCTGCTGAGCTGGGATCTGCTGAGACGGGATCTGCCGAGATGGGATCTGCTGAACTGGGATCTGCCGAGCTGGGATCTGCCGAGCTGGGATCTGCTGAGCTGGGATCAGCCGAGCTGGGATCAGCTGAGCTGGGATCTGCCCAGCTGGGATCTGCTGAGCTGGGATCAGGTGAGCTGGGATCTGCTGAACTAGGATCTGCCCAGCTGGGATCAGCCGAGCTGGGATCTGCTGCCCAGCGCCCATCCCGCCCCATCCCAGCCCGCTCTCCCCGCCCCGCGATTCCCGAGCCCTGGGAAAGCAGCAAACGCTCCGTGCTGATCTCAGGCTCTTGGCAATCGCCCTCCCACCCCCGACAGACGCGTCCTGTTCGGATCCGGCTCGGGAATTCCAGGAGCAGCTGCAGCCTCCCTCGGCCCAGCTGCGTGTCCGTACCTGCAGCGCCTCCCACATCCCACAAATCCCAAATCCCACCCCACACCCCGCTCCCAGCACCTCCCCGGCCCCGCTGCCACTCCGGAATGTTTTGTCCCCAGCAAGTTCCCCCTCGGGGAAATGAATAAATTGGGGAAGTCAGAAGCAGAATGGGAATGTCAGAATGTGAAAAGCCTGGAGAGGCAGAGAGGGGATGTGTGTGCAGAGTATTCCCAACTCCTGAGGGAATCCCTGCCCTCTCCAGGAGGAAAATTAGGAAAAGTGGGAGCAGCAGCACGATCCTGACAAGGGAATGCAGGGCTGGGATGGTCCCAGCTGGGAGCAGAGCAGGGATTTGGGAAAGGGGAAGAGGGAAAGGGAAAGGGAAAGGGAAAGGGAAAGGGAAAGGGAAAGGGGGAAAGGGAAAGGGAAAGGGGAAAAGGGAAAGGGAAAGGGAAAGGAGCCTGTAAAACACTGCTAATCCCCTCTGGGAGCTCAGCAGCCACGGCAGGAGGGCTCTCCAAACCCTGCTGGCATTCCAGGAGAAATCTGGGAAGTGACAGCTCCTGTTGCCCCATCCTGGTGCTGAGCTGGGTGGGAAAAGCTCAGCCCAGAGCAGGACAAGCTCATCCCATCCCATGGCAGGGACACCTCCCACAACCCCAGGCTGCTCCAAGCCCCTTCCAGCCTGGCCTTGGGCACTGCCAGGGGTGGAACAGCCCCAAGCTGCCGTGCATGGAGAGTTAAACCTGGCTTAAGTGGGGCCACCATGGCCAGGCTGTCCCTGCAGGGATCAGCACACGGATAAAGCATCCCAAAACCTCACCCACCCCTTCCCAAAGCTCCTCCTCTTCCCCCTCTGCAGTACAGGGCCCACAACAATCCTGGGGGCTCCAGGATTCCCCCAGATCCAAGGAAAAGAAAGAAAAGGTTAAACAAGCAGAGAAAGCAACGGCGGCTCCATCCAAGAGCAACAGCGTTTGGCAACTGGGCTTGGAAAAATTCATAATTCTGCAAAATTTCAGCAGCAGGGAAGTGGATGGGGACGGGGGGGAAAAGGCAGCCTGGAAATTCAGAAATCCCTGCAAATTCTCTCCCCAAACCCAAGCAAGGCTGGGAAATAAGGAGCAACACAACGTGTTGTTGATGATTTTTCCATTAAACCCTCACTCCAAACCCCCTCTTTGTATCCCAACCTTTGCTTGCAGCTCAGCAGGCCCCTCTTTTCCTTTTTTTTTTTAATTTTTTTTTATTTTTTTATTACCCCTCCCCTCCTCTCCCTCCTTTTTAGTAATAATAATAATAATAATAAAAAAAAGGAGTTATATGACTTTAATTAAATGCACTTATTAAAGGGTGAGTGTGTGCAGAGGCTGGGTTGTGCTGCAGGCACATTTTCCAGGGAGCTGCCGAGTGTCTGCATCCGCCCGCCCCGGGCCCTTTTTAATGCCCAAATAAATCCCCACCTGAGGTGCTGACAGCTTTTTATGCACTGAGGCAGCCAAGAAAGTAAACACAGGGGCAAAGTTTTAACCTCTTGCAGGCACAGAAACAGCCCCCATTTGGGTTGGGCTCGGGTGGGAAAGGGCAGAAGTAAAAGTGTCACCCCAGTGTCCCCCCAGTGTCCTCCCAGTGTCCCCCCAGTGTCCCCCCAGTGTCCCCAGGGCACAGCTGGGACTCAGGGCTGAGCCATTCCAGCCTCTCCCAGCCCCTGTCAGCTCAGAGACCACCTGACAGCAGCAGGAAATAATTAGAATTAAATCAAAGAAAGTCCCAGGGCTGTGGAGATGCTCCAAGGGATGGATGGATGGAGTGGGTCTGGGAGAGCTGGGAATGTTCACCTGGAGCTGGGAGAGCTCAGAGACCCTTCCAGGAGTTTCTGAAAACCAGGGAAAGCTGAGCCATGGAGCAGCTGGAGAGCCAAGGCTGTGCCAGAGCCCTGGGAACAACCCCAGGGAAGGACAGGACACAGGGAACAGCTTCCCACTGCCAGGGGAGAGCATAGGTGGGATTTGGGGAAGAATTCTTCCCTGTGAGAGTGCTGAGGGGCTGGGATGGAATTCCCAGAGGAGCTGGGGCTGCTCCTGGATCCCTGGGATGGAATTCCCAGAGGAGCTGGGGCTGCCCCTGGATCCCTGGGATGGAATTCCCAGAGAAGCTGAGGCTGCCCCTGGATCCCTGGGATGGAATTCCCAGAGAAGCTGGGGCTGCTCCTGGATCCCTGGGATGGAATTCCCAGAGGAGCTGAGGCTGCCCCTGGATCCCTGGGATGGAATTCCCAGAGGAGCTGGCGCTGCCCCTGGATCCCTGGGATGGAATTCCCAGAGGAGCTGAGGCTGCCCTTGGATCCCTGGGATGGAATTCCCAGAGGAGCTGAGGCTGCCCCTGGATCCCTGGGATGGAATTCCCAGAGGAGCTGAGGCTGCCCCTGGATCCCTGCAAGTGTCCCAGTCCAGGCTGGAGCACCCTGGGATGGTGGGAGGTGTCCCCGGGGATGGATCCATAGCCTGGATGGGATTTCAGGTCCTTTCCAAGCCAAACCATCCCATAATTGTGTGATAACAGGGAAGCTCTGCCTGTCCCGGCTGGAATGCAAGGCTGGGGAGGTGTCAAGTGATGGAAAACATCCTCTCCCCGTGGGAGCTCCCAGAGCAGCCCCGAGGGTTGAGTTCCTGGGATGCCACCACCCCACACGATCGGGATTTGCATCCCTGTTTCCAGACAAGCCCGGGGTTTGCACGCTGGGGAAGCGCAGGTGGAGCAGATAATCCCAAACTCCAAACAAACTCGGGAGAAGGAACCAAACCCACCGAGAGCTGCTTTGCCCCTGGGTAGAAACGCGGCGCTGCCCTTTCCCAGTGCTGGAGCAGGAGTTCCAGCAGAGCTGCCGCGCTTGGAAACAGCAGCTCCGAGCTCCAAAGGTGCCCAATTCCCAACCTCCCAGCGCAATTAACGGCCGCTAATTAACTCCGTGTGCTCAGGCGCTGCCACAGCCGAGCCCTGGGCTCCTCAGGGCTGCCAAAAGCAGCAGCTCCCAAAGCCAGGATGCAGGAAACCCCTCCCAGGGATCCCAGGATGCTGCAGCCACCAGGAGACAGAAAATTCCAGCAGCGAGAGCAGCATCCCGGGCTCCTGGGGGAGGAATTCTCTGCCAAAATCAAGGATTCCCACCAAGAGCTGCTGGGATGGGCGGGTCTGGCATCGTTTCCCCTCCCTGGGGGCTTCAGCCTCTGCTCCAAAGCCTCGGGAAAATCTGGGATCCTGATTGATATAAATACATATTATGGTATTGGCTTTTTCCAAATACTCTATATGTGGTGTTGAAATTATATTTAAAATACAGTTTTCTTCTGGAGTGACATAGGCTGATAAAATTTCTTTGTAGCAAAGTAACACCCAGTGAAGACACTGCTACTGACCAGCTACCAGCGCTGACCTTGTGTTAGAATTAAAAACCACAACCCAAATTAAGACTGATTAAAAAAATTAATTAAAAAACAACCAAAAAGGCAGGCTCAAGGAGTAGCCATATAAAACAGCTCCTGGAATATGGAAAATAGTTTATAAAAAATTTAAAAATGTATGACAGGTCTATAAATATACAATGGGTTGAGGAATTTTAGGGGAGTTTCCAAAATGCCAAGCACCTGCCATTATAACTTTTACTTTATTATTTATCTCTTATTGTCTTTTATTAAAATCCACCAGAAAAGTGAACCTCGTTTTTGACAGTTTGGGATATCCTGCAGAGTTTTTCACAATTTGGGAATATCCTGCAGAGCACCAAGAGTCAGATGCACCTTGTGAGTCCCTCCCAGCCTGGGATATTCTGGGATGTTCCGACCCAGCCACAAGTGGAAACCAGCAGGATTCTCAATCCTGCCAGGAACAACGCTTTGCTGCTATTTGTAATAATTTTAATTTTTTTTTTTTTTTTTCTGGAATTTGCAGCAGCCCAGCCCAGCTTTCAGTGGGTCACTGGGGCAGCACGTGGCAGGGCTGGGCTCCAGCAGAAACCTCCCTCTTGTCTGGAAAAATTACGGCCTCAGCCGCTGCTGCCACATCTGACAAGACGCCGCATGCTCGGCTAATCCTGGCCGGAGATTAACGGGGATTTGGAATTCCTGCCTCCCCACGGGGCAAGCAGGAAAGCTGGGGCTGGGCTGGGATTTTTTTAAGCTCTTGGCTAAGCTCAGAGCACTTTCTCCCAGCTGGCTGAGAAGGGTTGGGTCAAGGTGGGTCTGGTGTCACTTCCCCTGCCTGAGCCAAGCCTGGAGCCTCGGGGATGTCCCTTGTCCCATCCCCCTGTCCCATCCCTGACCCCACTCCTGTGGGATGTCCCTTGTCCCATCCCCCTGTCCCATCCCTGACCCTGCTCCTCTGGGATGTCCCTTGTCCCATCCCCCTGTCCCATCCCTGACCCTGCTCCTCTGGGATGTCCCTTGTGCCATCCCCCTTGTTCCATCCCTGACCCTGCTCCTCTGGGATGTCCCTTGTCCCATCCCCCTGTCCCATCCCTGACCCCACTCCTGTGGGATGTCCCTTGTGCCATCCCCCTTGTTCCATCCCTGACCCTGCTCCTCTGGGATGTCCCTTGTGCCATCCCCCTTGTCCCACCCTTGACCCTGCTCCTCCAGGGTGTCCCTTGTCCCATCCCCCTGTCCCATCCTTGACCCCACTCCTGTGGGATGTCCCTTGTCCCATCCCCTTGTCCCATCCCCCTGTCCCATCCCCGGCCCCAGACAGCCAAAGCTGCTGCCCCTTTGTGAGGACAGGAAAGGAGAAGCTGTCCCATCCCTGGGAGAAGATTTGGGATGGATTTGCTGTCATCAAAATCTGCTCCTGCTCCTCTGGCTCAGGAACCCCCAGAGTGCCACATTTCACCCCAAAACAGCTGAGATCCAACAGGGGATCCAATGAAAGGGATCAGCTGCTCCAAGGAATCCCAAAAGCCCAAGGCCTGCAGTCACCAACCCAACCTAAACCAAGACTTAGAGAGGAAATCATCCCAAAAACATGAGGACATGATTTTTTATGGGAGCCCCAGCCTGGCCCTGTGCAGATCCCAATCCCACACTCCAGCACAGCTGTTCCCACCCCACAGGCACAGAGTCACTCCAGCAGCTTGTGGGGAACTCAGGAAAGGATTCCCTGAACTCAGCAAACACAACTCCTACTGCACACTGAGAAAAAGGAAAAAAAAGGGGGGAAAAATGAAAAAAAAAAATGTATCAAGTGCCTGGAGCTGTCAGAAAGATTTCTGCAGCTTTGGCAAGACAGACACAACTAATTTAGCAGGGGCTGGCTGAGGAATATTAAGGAATATTAAGCTGTCAGTCTGGATGATAGGAATTTAATCACTGGGAGCAGATCAAAGCTCGGCAGCACTGTCAGTGTGGGCTCAGGGCTGGGCAGGGAGAGGGGCAGGGACAGCCTGTCCTGCAGGAACAGCCCCTCTGGGCTGCCACTGCCACCAGGATGGCCCTGCAGGGTGGCACTGGCACGGAGAGGGGGGATGAGCCATCAGCATCCATGGGGGGGGCTCAGGAGGGATCCGAATCCCAGGGGGACCCAAATTCCATCCCCTGGGCAGCAGGAGCAGCTCAGCCTCTGCCTCGGATCCCCCAGGGCTGTGCCAGGGCCAGCAGAGGATGGCAGGATGGCACCAGAGCACCAGCAATGTCCCTTGGTGCCACCTCTCTCAATGTCCCTTGGTGCCACCTCTCTTAATGTCCCTTGGTGCCACTTCCCTCCTTCACTGTCCCTTGGTGTCACCTCTCTCAATGTCCCTTGGTGCCACCTCCTTCAATGTCCCTTGGTGCCACCTCCTTCCCTGTCCCTTGGTGCCACCTCCCTCTCTCAATGTCCCTTGGTGCCACCTCCTTCCCTGTCCCTTGGTGCCACCTCCCTCTATGTCCCTTGGTGCCACTTCTCTCAATGTCCCTTGGTGCCACCTCCCTCCCTCCCTCAATGTCCCTTGGTGCCACCTCTGTCACTGTCCTTTGGTGCCACCTCCTTCACTGTCTCTTTGTGCCACCTTCCTCCCTTGGTGTCCCTTTGTGTCACTTCCTTCCCTGTCCCTTGGTGCCACCTCTGTCACTGTCCTTTGGTGCCATTTCCTTCCCTGTCCCTTGGTGCCACCTCCCTTGCTGTCCCTCAATGCCACCACCTCCCTCGATGTCCCCTGGTGTCACCAAGAATGAAGACCCAAAAACCTCTTTAATCCATATTTTTGGGACGTTTTGAATCTCAGACTGTAAAACGCAGAAACACAGAAACCCAGCAGCCCCAAACTCCCCTCTGCTTAAAAACAACGTGTGAAATTACTGCAAGGAAATAAATGCCAAGCAGAAAACAAAGAGATGATCCCTGACTGAAATCCTGGGAAAAGCTGCAGAGTGGGATGCACCTCCTGAGTCCCTTCCAACCTGGAATATTCTGGGATGTTCTCACACCCCCCATCCCAGCCACAAGTGGAAACCAGCAGGATCCTCAATCCTGCCAGGAATATGTTATTTTTAATAACTTTTTTTTTTTTTTTTGGGTGAATTTGCAGCAGCCCAGCCTTCAGCAGCTCCAGAGCCCCCAGCGTGCTTCCCAATGAAGCCCTCCCCAATTAGGGAGGCTGCTTACATAAATCTAATTAGCAGGGCTGGGCTGCTGGCTCTGCTAATCCGGGATTTGTGCTGCAGTGCCAGCTCACATGGCACCCCAGGAATGAGCCAGAGCTGAGCTGGGCTTTAATCCCCTCCAACTGCCCCAGACTGAAAAGATAAGGGTTGCACAGGAAGATCTCACAGATGGGTACATATAACAAAAAAAAAAATTTGGATGTAGAAGCTGAAGAAGGAATAGAAAATATATAGAAAATATAGAAAATATTAAAAATATTTTAATAGAAAATACAGAAAATATAGACAATATAGAAAATATAGACAACATAAAAATATTTTAATAGAAAATGTAGAAAATATAGAAAATATAGAAAATATAGACAACAAAAAATATTTTAATAGAAAATATAGAAAATATAGACAACAATCAATACTTTCACTATTACCTATACCTATCATAATTACTAACATTACCATATCCATTTACTATTGTCTATTTACTATTATCTAGTTACTATTTTCCAATCACCAAAAGTTAGTAGTTACAGTTTACCCTAAAAGTTGTTTTTTCAGTTTTCTCCCAGTGGGAAATTCTGAAATCTTTTTACTTGCAGCACAACATTTTTGTTTGCCTGTGAAAATCTTTTTGCCTGGTAAAAACCTCTTTTGTTTGAGGTGGATTTATCTTTGCTCAGAATTATAAAAGCCCTTTCCACCTCACATCCTCACAGACCTTTGGCTGTCTTAGTGATCCAGTCGGACTGGCTCAGCCATTCTTTTCTAGTTCTATATTTTCTATTTATTTCTATATTTTCTATTAAAATATTTTTTATGTTGTTATGTATTAAAAGAAAAGTAAATGATGCATTGGAACTAGAACTAGAGGGGTTTCAGACAAATCCAGAGCTGGTGCTGAAAAATCTGTGGGCTGGGCTCTTGTCACCCACGACATCATTTGAATACAATAAACAGAATTTAAAAAAAAAATAATAAATTGCTGTATCCTTTGAATACAATGAATAGAATTTTTAAAAATAAATAAATTGCTGTATCCTTTGGATACAATAAACAGGATTCAAATAAATAAGTAAATTTCTGTGTCGAATTTAAATAAATAAATAAATTGCTGTGTCCTTTGGATACAATAAACAGGATTCAAATAAATAAATAAATTTCTGTGTCATTTGAATACAATAAACAAAGTCCTTCCCAGTGATTTTGGGGCTGTGCTGGAGGAAAGGGAAGTTCCTGCAGAAGCAGCTCTGAGTTAAGCTGATCATAATGAGGGATCTCCAGGCTAACCCCCCATCAATGGCAGGATTCCCCAGGCTCCCGTTAATTGGATCACTCCTCCAGCTCTGAAAATCGGGATTATTCCAAGGGGAAGAAATCCCGAGATCTGAGCACAGAGAAAATTCGGATTCTGTCCCTTTTTCTTTCCTTCCTGGTTTTCCAGATTTGGGGGCCGTGTTACCAAACTCGATTTACAAACAGAAAAGTTGTGAAGTTGCTGAAGAAAAAAGAGAAATGAGGTTGCAGAGCACTCAGGCCACAGCAAATCTCAAATTTTAAACCAAACCACCGCCCTAAAGGCAGGAGAGGTCCCAGCTCTGGCTCCTCTCACCAAACCCATCCCGAGGGAGCAGAGCAGGGCTGGGATGGATTTCATGGATTTGGGATTTTCCTGCTCACACTCCTGTCCCCAGCCAAGGGGAGCAGTTTATTTTTATTTTTATTTATATTTATTTTTATTCCCTGGATTGTGGCGAGGTGAGGCCAGGACAGCAGACAGAGCTCTGGCAGCAATTTGAATTTATAACCCAGGCAGGAACTGGGCTCCTAATCCCTGAAATTACAGCAGATCCAGAAATCACCATTTGGGAGTTTTCCTTCTCCTGAGCTTCCCACTGACAGCACATTGCTGCCTGGCCAGAGAGCTTTAAATCAGGATTAAACCCCACGCTGACACATTCCTTCATCATCCCAGAGGATCCCAAAAATCCCTTTGGCAAAGGAAATCCCAACCCCCCACTGGGATTTGTACTTAGGGCTGGTGCTGCTTTTAGGATGAGGTCAGGGGACAGGGAAGGGGCAGCCCCACCCCCTCCACCTTCCCCCAGGTGAGTCCTTATCAAACACCCCCAGGTGAGCCCTTATCAGCCCGCGGCACCACAAAGGGCCATAAAGGGCCGGGAGGGGACAGCTGTGCTCCAGGTGTGCCCCAGGTGGGGCGGGGCCCTTTCATCTCACCCCAAACCTGGCACAGAGCGGGGAAAACCCAGCAGGATGGGCTGTGGGGGCACAGAGACCTTGGGAATGTTTCATTCCCTGGCATCCACGGCTTGGGGCTGGGGTTTGGGGTGGCTCCGGGGGGGACATTTCACCGTTCCCAAAGGATGTGGCTCTGGGGACAGGAAAATCCGGGAAAAACACAGCAGGGGGAACCTCGTTTGTGGCCAGAGCTTTGCTTTTCCCAAAATCCCTGAGGACACAGCACAGCGGGGTTTTAGCAGTGGGGTTTCAACAGGGGGATTTTGTCAGTGGGATTTTTGTCAGTGGGGTTTTTGTCAGTGGGGTTTTGTCAGTGGGATTTTGTCAGTGGGATTTTGTCAGTGGGGTTTTAGTCAGTGGGGTTTTGCCAGTGGGGTTTTGTCAGTGGGATTTTGTCAGTGGGGTTTTTGTCAGTGGGATTTTTGTCAGTGGGATTTTTGTCAGTGGGGTTTTTGTCAGTGGGATTTTGTCAGTGGGGTTTTAGCAATGGGATTTTTGTCAGCGGGATTTTTGTCAGCGAGATTTTGTCAGTGGGGTTTTAGTCAGTGGGATTTTTGTCAGTGGGGTTTTAGCAATGGGATTTTTGCCAGTGGAATTTTGTCAGTGGGGTTTTTGCCAGTGGGATTTTGTCAGTGGGGTTTTGTCAGTGGGGTTTTGCCAGTGGGATTTTGTCAGTGGGATTTTAACAGTGGATCCCAAGGGCACAGGTCGCTCCCCATTTTTCCCTTCCAAGCTCCGGTGCCAGCCCCGCCAGGTGTCACCGCAGGTGTCACCCCGGGGCCGGGGGACCTGTCCTGCTGTCCCTGTCCTTGGGCTGGCAGCAAACAGCCCCTTATCTCCCGTCCCTTATCTGCTGGGCAAACAGCGGGGTCGCTCCGTGCCGCCTGGACAATGGTTAATTACCCCCATGTTTAATTACCCCGATGTTTAATTATCCCGGTCCTCGTGGGAAGGGGCAGGCGGGGGGGAGGTGGGAACTGCAGGGGAATTCCACCACGGGAGATGAAATGGAGCTGGAGAAGCAGCGGGAAAACAGGCAGGGGATCCCATGGGATCTGCTCAGACAGGAGGGAAACATCACAGAATGTCCCAAATTCCTGTCAGGGAATGTCCCACGAGATCTGCTCAGGCAGCAGGGAAACCTCACAGCATATCTCAAATTCCTGTCAGGGAATGTCCCATGGGATCTGCTCAGGCAGCAGGGAACATCACAGCATATCCCAAATTCCAGCCAGAGAATATCCCATGGGATCTGCTCAGCTCCCAGCAGGGAAACCTCACACCATATCCCAAATTCCTGCCAGGAATATCCCGTGGGATCTGCTCATCTCCCTGCATGAAAGGCTCACACCATATCCGAAATTCCAGCCAGGAATATCCCGTGGGATCTGCTCAGCCATTAGGAAAGCCTCACACCATGTCCCAAACACCACAAACTCCTGGATGTTTCCCCCACTGTGTCAGGAATCCCCTTTTCCCGGGAGACGGGAATTCCCGCCTGCGGCAGCGGCTGCTTCTCCACCAACTCCACGGATGCAGGAGCATCCACCCAGTGCTGGGTCCCCAAAAACCTTCCCCACCCCCTGCTGATCCCCTGAAGCCTCTCCTGCACCCCGGGGGTGAGCGGGGCACAGGGAGGGACAGAGTTCCCTGTCCGTCTGTCCCCGTCCGTCCGTCCGGAGGGCTGGGCACAGCAGAGCCGGGAATGCAGGGCAGGGCAGGGCAGGGAGCGCATCAGGGAAGGTGTTAAAGAGCCCGGCAGTTGTTTATAACCCGCCGGCAAGCGGCGATTACCCCTTAATCCTCTGTGAGCGCCGCTTTACGAGCAGCGAGCTGCGCAAACACCTGGGCAAGGAGCCCTGGAGCACAAAAATCCTCCAGGGAAAGAGCCCTGGAACACAAAAATCCAGCAGGGAAAAAGAACCCTGGAGCACAAAAATCCAGCAGGGAAAAAGAACCCTGGAGCACAAAAATCCAGCAGGGAAAGAACCCTGGAGCACAAAAATCCCCCAGGGAAGGAACCCTGGAGCACAAAAATCCACCAGGGAAGGAACCCTGGAGCACAAAAATCCACCAGGGAAGAAATCCTGGAGCACAAAAATCACTCGGGAAAGGAACCCTGGAGCACAAAAATCTCCCAGGGAAGGAACCCTGGATTTGGATACAGCAGATTTAGGAACATCCAGAACAGTTTTGGGATTTGGATACAGCAGGTTTAGGAACATCCAGAACAGTTTTGGGATTTGGAGACAGCAGGTTTAGGAACATCCAGAACAGTTTTGGGATTTGGAGACAGCAGGTTTGGGAATATCCAGAGGAGTTTGGGATTTGGACACAGCAGGGTTTACAGGTTTAGGAGCACCCAGAGGAGGCCCAGCCCTGCAGGGGAGGTCAGCACAGAGCTCCTTCCCCAGGTCCTTCCCCAAAAACCCTCAGCACAGAACGCTCCAGCTCCATCCCAGTGCCCGACCAGGAGAATCCCCAGCAGCTCCCACACTCTGCTCCTGCCCCTTTGGATTTTAAACTGGATAATTTGGGAATTATCCCCAACTACCCAAGCACAGCTGCTGCCTCTCACCCAGCCCCAAAAGCTCCAAAATGCCAAAATCTCCCAGCTCAGACGTGACCACTTGGAGCATTCCCATCCCCAGCCTGGGATAGCTGGGAACACAGGGCCAGGCGTTCCCACATCCCAGCTGGAAAAACAGCCCTGGCCCAAAATCAGATTTGGGGTTTGCTTTGTGATAAAGCTGCACACAGAGCTCTGATGCCTTGATCCAACAATTTGGGGCAGTTTGAACACAAAGCAGCTGTGGAAAGCATCACCCAAGGCTCCTGCCAGGGAAAAGGGGCATTTTCCCAAGGAAAAGGGAATTTTCCCAAGGAAAAGGGGAATTTTTCCATAGAAAAGGGGAATTTTCCCAGGGAAAAGGGGAATTTTCCCAAGAAAAAGGGGAATTTTCCCAGAGGAAAAGGGGAATCTTCCCATGGAATGCAAAAGCAGCCCCCACAAAATTCAAACCTGGAGAGAAGAGCTGAGCAGGAACTCCCAGAGAACAAGAAGTGGGATGGGGGCAGCAGCTCCTGGGAATGCTGGAGGTGGGAAAAACAAGGAACTGCTTCCCCAGGGACTGGGCTGAGCCACATTCCCCAAATCCCACATTCCCAAGGGCCTCCCAGGATTCCATCTCTCCACAGATTTAACAGAGGGAGGAGATCTCCAAATTCCATCCCAGACCCATCTTTTATCCCTTTAGAGTATTCCCAAATGTGATCCTGCCTTTTCCTCATGGAAAAGAGAATTCTCTGCAGCAGGGCAGGGCATGGAAATCCTTGAGAGCCTTGGGGCAGCTCCTGCAAGGGCAGGAAGGCTCACAAAAAATAAAAATGAAATGGAAAAGGAAGGGAAGTTTCAGGAAAGAAGGGAAGTTTCAGGGAAAGGAAAGGAAAGGAAAGGAAAGGAAAGGAAAGGAAAGGAAAGGAAAGGAAAGGAAAGGAAAGGAAAGGA
>JAOTQP010000792.1:10467803-10513733 GCA_026413545.1 Cichladusa arquata
GCCAGGCTCAGTGTCACACTGCCGTGCCAGGCTCAGTGTCACACTGCTGTGCCAGGCTCAGTGTCACACTGCCGTGCCAGGCTCGGTGTCACACTGCCGTGCCAGGCTCAGTGTCACACTGCCGTGCCAGGCTCGGTGTCACAGTGCTGTGCCAGGCTGGGTGTCACAGCTCAGCGATGCGTCAGTGCAGCCGTGGGCACTCCGTGGGGGAGGTGTGGAATGTTCCCACTGCGTGGAAAGCGGGTGTGGAATGGGGAGGGGGATGTGTGCAGCCCCCAGCGCTCACCCAGGCCAGACCCGGACCGGCCGTGTCTGGCTCCATCCCAGCTGTGTCTGTGCAAGCCCTGCTGCAAAATCCTGCTGGGTGAGGAGGGGGACACCTATTCCCGACTGCATTCCCACAGCAGTCCCCAGCAGGGACCCTCCCTCTGCGCTGGTTTGATGTGGAAATACAGAAATCCTGGGAATTCTGGCCCTGGGAAGGACCCGTGCCCAGGTCAGCTTTATCCTGGCAAAGCTCCAGGCAGTGACACTGGTGGCTGATCTGAAACGTGACCTGAAATGTGTCCCCCCTTTGCAGCCAGGGGCTCTGCTGGGATGGGGATAAGGGGGCTGCAGGTGAGGAGTGAGGGGCGTGGGGCACTGCCACCAACATCCCAAAGGCCACCAAGGTGGGAAGCAACAGGGCAGGGGGTGAGGTGGCTCCTGGGGGGGCTCTCCTTGGCCACCTTTCCACAGCTCAGCGAGGAAAAAGGGCAGGAAATCAAAATGTGCTGCTGGGAGGGAGCTGCAGCCACAGCCCGAGAGCGGCTGTAAAACCAGCAAAATAAAACCTTCTGCTGTTCATTGCTGACTAATAAACATCAGCACCGCTGCTGCTGCTGCCAGTAACGAAGTTTTCCTTCCCAGCCACTTGATTTTAGTGGGAACTTGACCTGCGATTGGATCTGCTCTGCAGAGCCCCGCAGGGCTGCTGGCGGCGGGATGAGAGATCTCTGCTGGTGATGGCAGAGCCGAGAGCCTGAGCCTGCAGGTGCTTCACAGGCAGCAGGGATCAGACACAGCTCTGCCTGCAGAGGCAGGAAGGGCGATTTCCCAAATCCCAGGTGATGGGAAGCACGGATGAGGGGGTGCCACGAGCTCCCCGGGGTGCCTGGAGCAGGGACCTGGGTCACTCCTGCACGAACCTTCCAGCCCCAGCGTGGCCTCCCCAGTTCCCCTTTTCCTCCTCACCCCAGTGAGGCTGAGGGGCTGATCCCGTGGGATGGAGCTGCAGGGACAGCCCTGCTGTCCCCTCGTGTGCAGAGCTGGCTGTGCCTCAGCTGGGCATGCCCCCGTGTCCCCCTCAGACCCAACTGGTGCCCAGCTGTGCTCCAGAGCCAAATCCTGCTCAGGTGAGCAGCAGAGGCTGGGGCTGGACCTGGAGCCTTCACTGCAGCTCCTCGTGTCGGATCCAGCTCTGCCTTGGACTGAAATAATCTCCTCCTGACCTGCTCTGCTGTGTCTCCAGAGGGTTTCCTCACCCTGCCACGATGGGAAGAGCTTTGTCTTTGTGGGAGGCTCCACCCAGAGGTCCCTTCCCTCCCAGAACTGCCCAGGGTCCCCATCCAGCTCCAGCCCCTCGCTGTGAAGGAGCCGATTCCAAAATCAGGGAGTGTCTCCATCCCCTCCCTGCGGCTGCTCCCAGGGGGAATCTCCAGCGAGGCACGAGCCAAGGACACAGCACATCCCAAAGCTGCTGAGTCTGGAATGGGACCTGCTGCTTTCCAGCCCCAGGGCCCCTCTGCCCTTCCCTGCCAGCTCTGACTCCCAGCCTGGCACCTGGATATCCTGATTTCAGCTCCACACCCTGCCTGCTCCAGGACCTGGACTGTGAAAAGCCAGGGCAGGAGAGCCGGACTGGGAGGATCCTCCTCCAGCTGTGTCCTGACCAGGAGACGCCGAGGGATGCAAAGCCTGGCCACTGCATCCATCCATGGATCTCTCCATCCATCCATCCATCCATCCATCCATCCATGGATTTGTCCATCCATCCATGGATCTGTCCATCCATCCACCCATGGATCCATCCATCCATCATCCATGGATTTGTCCATCCATCCATCTATGGATCTGTCCATCCATCCATCCATGGATCTGTCCATCCATCCATCCATGGATCCATCCATCCATCCACCCATGGATCCATCCACCCATGGATCCATCCATCCATCCCTCCATCCATCCCTCCATTATCCATCCCTCCATCCCCCCCACGCTGGGAGGAGGGCTGGGATGGCTGTTTGTAAATATCTGTAAATTGTATATACTGGATGTATAAACCAGGGGGGTTTCTGTTCCCTGACAGCCCCACAGGGGCACCTGTGGCTCCCACTCGCCCTCCCCACGTGCCCAGAGGGACACAGAGGCTGCTGCCCCTCTGCCAGGTGATTTCTGCAGGGCCAGGGAGGTGCAGGGAGGTCTCTCTGTTCCCTGCAGAGCCCCCAGCAGCTCTGTCCATCCCCATGTCCTGTGCCGTGCTCTGTCACTTGTGACCAGGACGTGCCCAGGGCGTGTCCCTGCTCCCAGCCCTCTTTTCATCCCCAGCAATCATTCCTCAGTGTCCCAGGGTGGGACTGAGCCTTCCCGCACAGGGAAGGGGCTGTGGATGGTGCAGGAGGGAAATAAAAGAGTTTTCCTAGAGTTTCTGGTGGATTGTGTGTGTTGGAGCTGGTTGGAAAACCCCTCAAAGATCACCGAGTCCAACCTTGGCCAGCACCGACCATGTCCCCAAGTGCCACATCCACACAGCTTTAAATCCTTGCAGCGATGGCGACCGTGCCTGGCAGCCCTCTCTTTCCACAGAAAAATTATTCGTGCTGTCCAACCGGACCCTTTCCTGGCACTGTTTGAGGCGGTTCCCTCTTGTCCCGACCCTGGGAGCAGAGTTTATCAAATCCTACAAACACAGACTTTGGCTGTGGGCAGCTGTGCAGCCCGGCAGCACCAACACTGCCCACGCAAATAAACCAAACTGCTCCCAAAGCCTTGTGGTTCTTTTTCTTCCCATCTCGATTTCCAGCACAAATGGGGATTTGTGGGGTTTAAATACAACAATCTCACAGCCAAGCCCACGAGCTCTGGAATCGCCCACGGAGCTGGGTCCTGCCTCTGCCTTCGGGGCTGGAAAGGACCTTACAGCTCCATCCCGTTGCACCCACCCTGGACGGATTTTGGGGGGATATCGCGGTGCTCAGAGCGGGGCTTTTGGAATGGGAGAACGAACCCGAAGGGCCCTGAGGGCGAAACCTCCCGAGGTGTGTGGAGTGACAGCGGCACCCGCAGGCCGCGGAGCGCGACCTGTTTCCCCGGGAAACGGGAAAGAAAAATCAATTAAATAAATAAATAAATCTAAATAAAATAAAATAAAACAAAGCGGTGTTTTCTCCCCTCTAGCAGTGTCGCCATGGCAACGCGGCTCTGCCCGGCACAAATATGGCGGCGCTGCCATGGCAACGGCACCTGGGCGTGGTTATGCCCGACACAAAGATGGCGGCGCCGCCACAGCAGCGGAACCCGGATATGCCCGACACAAAGATGGCGGTGCTACCATGGCAACGGCACCCGGATGGGCCCGACACAAAGATGGCGGTGCTGCCATGGCAACGGCACCCGGATGTGCCCGACACAAAGATGGCGGTGCTGCCATGGCAACAGCACCTGGCTGTGCCCGACACAAAGATGGCGGTGCTGCCATGGCAGCGGCACCTGGATGTGCCCGACACAAAGATGGCGGTGCTGCCATGGCAACGGTACCCGGATGTGCCCGACACAAAGATGGCGGCTCCGCTCCGGCGTGGCGCCGGAAGTGCCGTCCCCTTGCCGTGGCCAAGATGGCGGCGGCCGCGGCGGTGCGGGCCGGGCCCGATGCCGGTGCCGGTGCGGTGGCGGCGATGGCGGCGCGCGGCGCCGAGGCCGAGGCGCTGTTCGAGGCGCACACGGCGGCCGAGCTGCGGGCGGTGGAGCGGCGGCTGCGCGCCGGCATCGAGCAGAAGCGGGAGGAGCTGCGGCAGATGGTGGGCGAGCGCTACCGCGACCTGATCGAGGCGGCCGACACCATCGCCGAGATGCGGCGGAGCGCCGAGCGGCTGCTGGGCGCCGTGCGGGGGCTGCAGCGCGGGGGCAGCGCCCGGCCCGGGCCCCCCGGCTCGGTGAGGGCAGCGGGGCGGCCGCAGCCCGTCTGCTCCTTCCTCCCTGCAGCCATTCCTTTCTCCCTCTCTGCTTCCTTCTCGCCGCCTTTCCCACCTTCTCCTCCCCATCCCTCCGTGTCTCCGCTCACCCCGTATCCTCACCCTTATTTCATCCCCCGTCTATCCCCTTTTTCTCCTCTCCAGATTCGCCCACCTTCTCCTCCTCCCCATCCCTCCGTGTCTCCGCTCACCCCGTATCCTCACCCTTATTTCATCTCCCTCTCTATTCCCTCATCCCCTTTTTCTCCTCTCCAGGTTCGCCCACCTTCTCCTCTCCATCCCTCCGTATCCTCGCCCCTCTCATCTCCTCTCTCTCCCCCCCAGGTTCTCCCGCCGCCTCAGCAGAGTTTTTACGGGGCGGCGGCGCAGCTGAAGCTGCTGCTGGAGGTTCCCGAGCAGGTGTGGGGGGCGGTGGAGCGGGGCCGCTTCCTGCCCGCGGCGCGGCTGCACCTGCTGGGGGCTCACCTGCGGCGGCAGCTGCAGCTCCACTCGCCCCGAGCCCGCTCCAGCGCCGTGCTCGCCCGGTTCCCCATCCTGCTGCGGCAGGTGGCGGCCGCCAGCCACCTCAGGTGCGCGGGGGGAGAGGGCTGAGCCCCTGCTACAGGTTGCTCAGAGGAGTTTTGGCTGTCCCATCGCTGGAAACGTCCCAGTGCCCCGTCCTTGGGGCAGCCTGGTGTAGGGATTTGGAGCTGCTTGATGCTAAATTCCCTCCCAGCTCAAATTGTTCCCTGGCGGTGGGACTCACTCAGACACAGCCCAGGGAAGGCAGGACAGAAATCAGCTGCAGCAAGGTGGGAGAATTCTTCACCTGTGCTGAGGTGGATCTCTGGGCTATGGCGGGTGTCAAAGCTGGGAGCACAGAGCTCCAGGAGAGCCTGGAGCATGGCAGGGAAGGAGGGATGTGAGGGAATATCCCAGCGAGCACGTCCTGGGGGCTCCATCAGCTAACAGGACAGCACTGGCAGAGATTTGGGGAGATCCTTTCCAACCCAAACCATTCCATGAAGCTGGGACAAAAACCATCTCAGCAGTCCTGTAACACCCAGATACAGGACAGTGTGGAGAGAGCCACACTTTGGCAGTGCCCACACAATCCCAGCTGAGTGGGGGCTCAGGCAGTGACCACACAGACCCAGCTGAGTGTGGGGCTCAGGCAGTGACTCCAGCTGAGTCTGGGCTCAGGCAGTGACTCCCAGCTGAGTTTGGGGCTCAGGCAGTGACTCCAGCTGGTTCCTGTGGCAGTGACCACACAGACCCAGCTGAGTGGGGGCTCAGGCAGTGACTCCCAGCTGAGTTTGGGGCTCAGGCAGTGACTCCAGCTGGTTCCCCTGGCAGTGATCACACAGACCCAGCTGAGTTTGGGGCTCAGGCAGTGACTCCCAGCTGAGTTTGGGGCTCAGGCAGTGACTCCCAGCTGGTTCCTGTGGCAGTGATCACACAGTCCCAGCTGAGTTTGGGGCTCAGGCAGTGACTCGGCTGGTTCCCCTGGCAGTGATCACACAGACCCAGCTGAGTTTGGGGCTCAGGCAGTGACTCCCAGCTGGTTCCCCTGGCAGTGATCACACAATCCCAGCTGAGTCTGGGCTCAGGCAGTGACTCCAGCTGAGTCTGGGCTCAGGCAGTGACTCGGCTGGTTCCCTGGCAGATCCACCATCCTGCAGGAGAGCAGGGCGCTGCTGCGCTGCCGGGCGGGCTCGGAGCAGGCTGTGGCAGAAGCCCTGTGTGCCATCATGCTGCTGGAGGACAGCTCCCCACGGCAGGCCCTGGCTGATTTCCTGCTGGCCAGGAAAATGGCCATCCAGCAGCTGCTCAACCAGCCACACCACGGTCAGTGCCACGGGGCAGGGATGGGCGATTCCCGTAAATATCATGGTGCAAATAACCCAAGAATTCACAGTTTTCAGGGGCTTAGGCCAAGCCCACCTGCAGGAGGCAGGTGGGGTGTGAGGCTGAGTCCTTTGCCCTCCCTGGAAGGGAGTGACAGTGCCACTGTGCTGCAGGGCTGCCTTGGCTCACAGTCCCCTCTGTGCAGGTGCAGGTGTCAAAGCTCAGGTGTGTTCCCTGATGGAGCTGCTCACCACCACGCTGTACCAGGCCCACGCTCTGTTCTACACCGTGCCTGAGGGGATGGCCCCAGACCCAGCCCTGCCCTGTGGATTGCTCTTCTCCACCCTGGAGAGCAGCACGGGCCAGACCCCTGCAGGTGAGCCCTGCACCTGCCCAGGTGCCCAGGCAGGAGGGTGCCCCGTGCTGGGCTGATCCCTGACTGTGGTTGCAGGCAGAGGAGGGGTGCTGGAGGAGGATCTGAAGCTGAGCAGCTGGTTCAAGTACCTGCCTGAGTCTGTGGTGGAATTCCAGCCAGCCCTACGGACCCTGGCACACCCCATCAGCCAGGAGTACCTCAGGGAGACCCTGCAGCAGTGGATCAACATGTGAGTGGGTGAATTCCTCCTCGTCCTCCTCCCTGATTTAAGCAGCCAGAGGCAGCCCAGCACACCCAGCAGCCGGGCACTCTGTGCCAGGGCCTCACTCACAGAGGTGGAACTTTGCCTGCAGGTGCAGTGATGACATCAGGGCAGGGGTCAGGACCCTGCTGGTGTTGGTGAAGAGCATGAAGGGGCTGGCAGGGATCCGTGATGCCGTGTGGGAGCTGCTGTCCAGCCAGTCCAGCAGCCACAGCTGGGAGGCCGTGTGCCGGCGCCTGCTGGACAGACCCGTGTCCTTCTGGGAGGAGCTGCTGCAGCAGCTCTTCCTGGACAGGCTGCAGGTGGGTGCTGTGCTGTGGGGAGCCTTGCTCTGCACCCCCAGTTGCTGTCTCACCCAGCCCACAGTGCACTGAGGCTGTGTTTAATTTGAAATCTGTTTTTTCTCCGGGTTCTGTTGCAGACTCTGACCAAAGAAGGCTTCGACTCCATTTCAAGCAGCTCCAAGCAGCTGCTGGCTGTAGCCTTGCAGGAGCTGGAAGTGCAGGGCAGCAGTGGTGCCCTGAGCAAGCAGATGCAGCTGGAGCACAACGTGGCTCTGTTCCTGTGGTCAGAGAGCCCCGGGGACCTGCCCGGGGACGCAGCCTGGCTCAGCGTGGGCCAGCGCGGGCCCTTCCCCCGCAGCGGGCTGGCCATGAAGGCACAGGCCCTCACCCCCTGCGTGCAGAGCTTCTGCTCCTCCCTGGACTCCAAGCTGAAGGCCAGGCTGGAGGATGTGCTGTGCTACCTCCCCCAGGAGGGCTCTGTCCCCAGGGAGCCGCCGGGCTCTGCCTTCGAGCGCTTCGGCGACGCCGGCAGCGTGCAGGAGCTGCTGCGGGAGCGCTGCCTCAGCTGCACCCAGCACCTCCTGGGCTGCGTGCAGGAGCAGCTGCTGAGTGCCCAGAGCCAGCTGCACCCCCCTGGGGATGCCAGGCTCAATGCTGTGCTCTTCATGGCCAGGCTGTGCCAGGCCCTGCCCGAGCTGTGCCCTCACCTGCAGCGCTGCGTGCTGGGCCGGGCGGAGGTGCCCAAGGAGCCACGCTCTGCCAAGAAGCTGGGCAAGGGCAAAGGCCAGGAGGTGTCCCCTGAGCTGGCCAAGTGGCAGGGGGTGAAGGCAGAGCTCCTGCAGCAGAGCCTGTTGGCTTACCAGCTCTGGAGCTCGGCTGTTAGCAAAGTAAGGAGCTGTTTCCCTCCTCAGAGATTCTTTTTGGGGAGGGGTTCCCTGGCTGGGGTGGCTCCAGTGGCTTGGTGTCCAGAAGATTCACTTTGGGAGGTGCAGGGATGCAGCAGGTGACAGGCAGGATGGGCTGGCTGCCCTGGGGGTGGCTCCAGTGGGATGGTGTCCATAAGAGTGATTTTGGGAGGTGCAGGGATGCAGCAGGTCACAGGCAGGGTGGGCTGGCTGCTCCTGGGGTGGCTCCAGTGGGATGGTGTCCATAAGGGTGATTTTGGGAGGTGCAGGGATGCAGCAGGTGACAGGCAAGGTGGGCTGGCTGCTCTTGCTCCTGTTAGAACTCTCCTGTGATCAGGGCTTTCATTTTTGTGCTCCAGGCTCTGGTTGAGTGCTTCACCCACACATTGCTGCTCGACACAGCTGGGTCTGTGCTGGCCATGGCCACCAACTGGGATGAGATTGAAATCCAGGAGGAAACAGAGTCTGGGAGCAGTGTGACATCAAAGATCCGGCTGCCTGTGCAGGTATGAGGAGCAGCCTGTGGGAGGAGCCCAGCACTGCCAGAGGCACTTGCACTGCTGGGGAGGTTGTTTGGTGTCAGCAGCAGAGGACAAACACTCTCTGGTGCTCTCTGAGATACTCACCTCGTGAGGACAGAGGTCACAGGAAGGAAATAGGTCATTGTCATTGTTTATCTCTATGGCCCAGATCCTGTAAAACTGAGCCAGAGGAGGGCTTAGGCCTGGTTTAAACACAGAGCTGCCAGGAGAGGGATTCCATGGGAGTTGGATGCATTGAAGGACAGGGTGCAGCAGTGGGACTGTGGAATCCTGAGGGAGCTGAGGTGTGTGGCTGCCCAGGGGTGTGCTGGTGGCACAGGAAGGACGTCACAGGGACACAGCAGGTGGCAGGGGAGGAGGCCAGGCCTGGGTGAGCTCTGTGTTTGCACAGCACAGGAGGGGCTGGACAGGGAAATGCAGTGAGCCTTATCCAGTCAATTCTATTATCTGAGGGGAAAAGCAACTGGGAGAGAATTCAGGAGGCCCAGGAGATGAGGGAGGAGCAGCCCCAGGGAGTGGGTGGGCAGAGCAGGGTCTGTGCTGACAGAAGATGCACAAGCAATTCTCTTCTCACTGCAGTGTCTGGTAAAGTCTTTTTGGGACTTTGGGAGCTGCTGTAACCCAAAATCTGGGGTGTCAGTAAACCAGACCCTGTGAGGTGCCTGAGCCAAGCTGTGGGGCAGATCTTTGTGTCTGCTGAGGAAGGGATGTGGAAGGGAATGGAGTTTAGAGAGTAACTGCAAATTCACTCTCTTCTCCTGGGCAGCCCTCGTGGCACGTGCAGTGCCTCCTGTTCAGCCTGTGCCAGGAGCTGAACAGGGTGGGTGGGCACACCCTGCCCAAGGTCACCCTGCAGGAGCTGCTGAGGAGCTGCATGGCAGAGGTGCTCGCTGCCTACGAGAAGCTGGTGGAGCAGAAGCAGGAGAAGGTACCTGGGTGTGGGCTGGGAATGCAGGGACACATCCAGAAGGGGAGCAGACACCAGATTTCACACTCTGGGGGTCGGTGTTCTCAAATACCCCCCCTTGGGCAGCCTCCCCTGTGCCAGGGAGGAGCCCCATTCCTGCCTGTCCCCTTTGCAGAGGCCAGACAGCTTCCCCCTGACCCAGAGCAGGGCTCTGCAGCTGCTCTACGACCTGAGGTACCTCAGCATCATCCTGACAGCCAGGAGTGAGGACACAAAACCCAGCAGGATCAAGCAGGACTCTGGGTATGGCTCATTCTGGGGTTCCCATCCTCCAGCAGTGCTTTGGGGGGCACTGCAACATTGCAGGCTGTGACACTGCACAAACTGAGCTCATCCTCAGAACAGAGGAGGGCTGGCATTCTGTGGGCTGTGTGTCCATAGGACGCCCTCAGGATCCTCCAGGGGTTAAAGCCTTGAGTTAGCTGCAGCCTTGGGGGTACCATGTAGGGGTTGTGTAGGAGCTGGAAACCCTTGGGGCAGCTGCTGTTCTGCTGAGCAACTCCTGCTCTGCTCAGTCACCCAGACAGGAAATCCCTGGCTGCTTCAGAGCTCCACCAGCAGGGTCAGCCCTGACAGGAGCCCTCTGCTCTGCTCTGCTCTGCAGGATTGAGAAGGTCATCGACTTCCTGGAGGGACACATCGATCCCTTCGACCTGGACGTGTTCACCCCACACCTGAACAGCAACCTGAACCGCCTGGTGCAGAGAACCTCGGTAGGGGGCAGGGCTGCAAACGCCTTCAGCAGGGCAGCTGGGCTGCCTTTCAACTCACTAAAGCCTGCAGATAAGCACTGGCACTTCCTTGGAAAGGGGAAGAATGTTCAGTGCCAGCTGAAGATAAGAGGAGCTGGCTGAGCCGGCTGCAGCTGTGGGGCTGGCTGAACTTTATCTAACAGGATTCACTGGAGCCTGGGCAACACTAATTGGGTTAAGTAGTGCTGAACCAGGCCTGGGACTCAACTGTGGGAATAATTAAACACAAGAGTTAAGAGGGGGAAGGAGACACTTCATGTTCAAACTCAGTGCTGATGATGTGTGCCAGTGTGGACTCCACTGTGGGGTCAGCAATGCAGGAATCCCAAATCCAAACAGCTCCTGGTGCCCTCCAGCTCCTCTTCCCCAAAATCCAAACAGCTCCTGGTGCCCTCCAGCTCCTCTTCCCCAAATCCAAACAGCTCCTGGTGCCCTCCAGCTCCTCTTCCCCAAATCCAAACAGCTCCTGGTGCCTTCCAGCTCCTCTTCCCCAAATCCAAACAGCTCCTGGTGCCTTCCAGCTCCTCTTCCCCAAAATCCAAACAGCTCCTGGTGCCTTCCAGCTCCTCTTCCCCAAACCCAAACAGCTCCTGGTGCCCTCCAGCTCCTCTTCCCCAAAATCCAAACAGCTCCTGGTGCCCTCCAGCTCCTCTTCCCCAAACCCAAACAGCTCCTGGTGCCCTCCAGCTCCTCTTCCCCAAAACCCAAACAGCTCCTGGTGCCTTGCAGGTTCTCTTTGGCCTGCTGACGGGGACAGAACACCAGTACACGAGCAGGGGTGCCACACCAAGCTCACAGGAGCTCCACAACATCCTGCCCTTAGCATCCAGCCAGATCAGGTGAGGCACCCAACTCTTCCAGGCATTCTCCTGCCTCTGGGAAGCTGCTCTGGAATTGCTGCTTCCCACATTTCTTTCTTCCATTTCTTTAAGGTTTGGACTTCTGCCACTGAGCATGTCGAGCTCACGGAAGGGCAAGGCCACTGCCAGGAGCACAGAAAGAGTCCAGGTTGGTGTTTGAAGTGAGCTGTAAAAACAGGAATATTTCCCCAGCATTCACTGTCCCCCCACCACTCGAGTTTGTGCAGAAAGAAGCAAGCAGCCAAACGTTATTTCACCTGATTTTTATTTCCAGTAAAACAAATCATTATGGCAGCACAGCAGGGGATGGGGTGGGTTTCTCCAGGACCCTCCAGAACCCCACCCTTTACCCCTGAGGTGGTTTTGGGGTCACTGCTGTGTGGCAGAGCAGGCAATCACCACTGCAGTGAGGTTTACATGGCTGAGGGCAATGCACCAAAGACAAGTGATGACCTGGGGCTGCAGGAAAGGCTGAAGGACAGTAGCTAATGCTTGAACTCCTTTGCAGTGGGACGCTGCCCTGTAACCCCGAGGAGGCTCAGGTACCCCAGCTGTGTGAGGAGTGGCCTGCTGCTGAGCTCTAGCAGCCAATCTTTCTGTTGCTCCATTCCCCCAGTTTCAAACACCTGCTTAGATGGAGCTCTGTGTGCTGGCTGAGAGCCAAGGAATACCTCACTGCTGTGGGAAGCAGCAATTAATGTTTCCTTTACTTATTACCATTATTATCTATCTGTGGTGGTCTTGGCAACTGGGACAAGTTGTTGAGTCTTGAAAAAGCCAAAACCAAGAGGTAAAGGCCTGGTTTGATCAGTGTCATTGGAGATGATGTTCAATTTGCAACTCTCCATTAGCTGGAGCCATTTAGGACCAGACCCAGCAGAAGGGGTGTTTAAAAGCCCAGAATTCCCAGTAAAGGTATTCCTTACCTCTCACAGCTCAGCTGGACTAGAGCATAGCAGTGTGCAGTGATGTCTGGCTCGTCCTGTCACTCCCCTCAGCTGCTGTGCTGTGCTCAGCACACCCATGTCCTGTGCTAGCCACACTTCCCAGGGTCCCTGACAGATGCTTGCTCCTTCTTCAATGCTAAAACTCTTCTGGACAGGTTAAAATCTGCAGTTCTCCAAGCACAGCTCCTGCAAGGGCACCAGCTGTGCTTCAGCCACGCTGGGATCCCTTGCTCTGAGAGCCAGCAGCTCCTGCCCTGCTGCTCAGAGGGTTCAGATGAGTGCTCAGGGGGTTTATGAGCATTGAGACACGTGCCACGTGCCTGTTGCTGGCAGCAGCCAGGTGCTGTGCTGTGCCCTGTGTGACTGTCACTAACCCAGCAGTGACACCGCTCGGGTGTGGCTCTGGCTGTGCCCTGAGGGGTGCTGTGACACTCAGAGCCACTTGTGTCTTTCCAAAGGAGCAGGCTGCAGCCGCTGTGCTGCCCAGAGAGGAGGAGGCAGCACGGCCAGGCTCCCTGTTCCGGCAGCTCCTCAGCGACGACGAGGAGGCGGCGCCGTCGCTCTTCAAGCTGGGCTGGCTCTCGGGCATGAGCAAGTGAGGCAGCAAACAATAAAACTGCTCTGGCTCTTTGTCCTCACCGAGATCTCTCTGTCCCCTTGGTGCCACCTCTGGGATTGTCAGTGCTTCCTCAGCCAGAGCAGGGCCTGTCATGGCTTGGATTGTCCTTGTCCCCTCCTGGCTGCTGGAACAGAGGTGGAGCTGCTCTTTCACCTCCTATCCTTACATTGTTACAACTCAAAGAAAAAAAAAAAGCCAAAATAACCTACACGCTAACAGAAAACAAAGTATTTCACAGCTGGAAAGGGGTGCTGGAGCAGGATAAGACACCTGTGTCCTCCAGGCACCACCACCCTGCTCCGAGTGGCCCCTGCAGCACCTGCCCGACCTGTCCTGGCTGTAATTTCACATTTCCCTTCCAGTCCTGCAGCAGTGAAGCTCATGAGAAGCTTCCACCCTGAGCTGGGTGGGAGCTCACAGGCCTGAGCACCTACACTCGCTGCTCCTATTTTCACTAACTCTAAATGCTCAAAAAATTATGTTGCCAAATCATTTTTTAACTAGTTTATTGAAATTAAAAAAAGACTTATAAAACTGAAGAGGAACGCTTAAGAGAACTTTACAGAAAGCAACAACTTGCTAACAAACAGATTAGGCAGTCGATTGGAATTGGACAGTTTGCAATCCTATAACACACATGTGGACTCCTCAGTCTCCTTTAGAACCACCCCAAAAAGAATCCTATAAAAATTGCTTCAAAGCCCCTTTTGCATTGCAATAGTGCAGCAAACCACAAGTAAACAATCTCCTGTTAACCTGTTATTTCAAATATAGACTGAAAAGGCAACAGGCAATTTTGTGCAATTCCATTTTAACAAACTTTGAAGTTGAAATATCAAATCTACACAGTGCTGTCCCTTCACAGAAGGCAGGGAGCTGCTGGGTCATCATGTAGGGAGGCGTCCCCGGCTCTGTAGGCTGTGGAAGTGGGCTTCCTTCAGGATCTGGTTGATGTGGAAGTAAGGACCTTGGCTTAGTGCAGACTGCTCGTGGAAGGGCTGGGAGGAGACAGGGCTGGATCCTGCAATCCTGGGGTTCAGGCTGGACTCGGCTCTGTCGGGGCTGTTGATGCTGCTGCTGCTACAGCTGCTGCTGCTGCTGCTGCCACTGTCACTGCTGGAGGACTGGGACACACACAGGGTGAACAGCAACATCAGACACGTCTTCCTCACCCCACAGAAGCAAAGCTTTAGGATAAATCCCTCCCTCCCACGTTTCCAGCCTGATGGAATGAATAAATCCACCCTGGCACTTTGGAGGGGTGGTTGTTGCCCACACAAAGGGACAAAGCTTCACCCAGGGTCCAGTGACCTCTGGGATGCTGGACTGCAATCCTTCCCAGTTAAACCCCCCAGCTCTGCCCCCAGCCCCACGTCTGCACTGCAGTGATGGGGAATTGGAAAATAAAGAACATTCCCAGGGAGCTGCAGGTGTGAGCACAGGCAGGGCAGGGCAGGGCTGGCACTTCTGCACCATGCAAAGCATTTTCCTACAAAGCAATCCTAAAGTGAGATCTGAAGCATCCAAAGCAAGAGGCTGTGAGAAACAAATGCACACCACAGCCAATTTAAGTCTTTGAGCACCCTAACATCAAGAACTCTTCTCCCAGTTAAGTACTCCACAGCAGTGTTAACTGGAAGTGTTCCAGAGCAATTCCACAGCAATTTACTTGACATGACAGTGAAAGAGCAACAGGCACCAAATAATTCCTCATGCAGCAAAAAGAACTCAGCATCTGACTGGAGTAAGAGGCCAGGGCTCGTTTGTCTTCATTTAGGATAACCACATTCATGGGAATGGCTGGAAGAGCATTTGCCATCATCATGAGGGATTCAAAGACATAAAACACCATTTTAAGGGCTGCTAAGGAAAGGTTCCATTAGTTCCAGCTGGAATATTTGAGTTTGTGGGATCTGCTGGTCAGGACCTGCAAATATCTGGATGAGTCAAACAGCAAGTGGCTACTCTGCCACCCCATAAATAATTCATAGAAGCAGACACAGTAAGTGACAGCAGCTAAAAAATCGAAATTTTTCTAAGGATTAAGCCACAGAAGTCACAGCTTTGTGGCCACAGCAGAAGAGGACAAATTTCACAAAATCCTCAGGGATTTACCAGTCAGCACCACCTCCAGAAAGGCCTTGCCTGGAGTAAATCAGGAATGGTGCAAAGTGCCCCCAGCACTCTGGAGTAAATCAGGAATGGTGCAAACTGCACTCAGCACTCTGGAGTAAATCAGGAATGGTGCAAAGTGCCCCCAGCACTCTGGAATAAATCAGGAACGGTGCAAAGTGCCCCCAGCACTCTGGAGTAAATCAGGAACGGTGCAAAGTGCCCCGAGCACTCTGGAGTAAATCAGGAATGGTGCAAAGTGCCCCGAGCAGTGCCAGGGAGGCGCTGGGGATGTTTGGGGTGGAACACATCCCTCCCTCCCTCCCCCCAGCCCCGCTCCACCATCGATCCCGACCATCCAGCCCTGACTAATTCCTTTGTTTCGCTAAGCACCAAAAATGCTTCAGCTCTGTGGGAGCACAGCAAGCCAAGCCAAGGGCCCCGGGCTGCGAGGAGAGAGAAACACCCAGCGGGCTCGTTCCCGAGGGAGCACAGATGGATTCCTGAATCTAGAGAGGCAGGACAGGGACAGGGAGGAGCTGGGGTGTGCAGAGCAGCACAGAGTCACACGCGATGCTGGGAGAGGAACCCACCGCACAGGGCACTTTGTTTCCTTTTAGTCTGCGCTCCTTAGTGAGCTTCGTTACAGCCACCTTCTGCAAATCAAGGTAAAAATGCGAGTGAGAGCCTGGCCTGGCTTGCTGCTCACGTTTCACAGCTCAACAAACGTTTCCCAGCTGTTGCAGTGATTGTTTTGTGCATCTCAGATTTTGTGAAGCTGGCAGCGTGTCCTGGGACGCGTTTCTGACACCTCAGGCTGGTGACAGATGGGCTTTGTCAGACCCTCTTTATTTCCAGATTCACTGGCACCCCTTCAGCACTGCCCACCACCCTGTGCCCAGGCTGTGCTGCACTTTCTCTAAAGCATTTGGACCACAATCAGTAAGGAAAAGAATCCTTAAAGCCATCAAGTCAGGCATCAACAAAGCTTTAAAGCAGCCCTGTGACGTTTATGAATACTTTAATTATCAAAAGGGCATCTTCAAGGTTTACTGAGCTCATTAACCCTCAACATCACACTTCAAGTTTTCAAACAAACAAAAGTCCTGTGAAATGTGCAGCTCTAGGACAATCCCTCGTGACAGGAACTGGAGAAAAAGCCACTCAGCCCCTGCTGCTCTCAACTTCAAGAGGGGTTTAACAGAGCCACGATCTGGTTTTGCTTAGAACTGAAGTCCAGCCCTTCTCTGGATAATGGGGGACAAGAACTTTGATTTGATCTCTGCTAAGACCCTGGTGGTGTTTCAATCCTGGCCAGAACAAAGAGGAACTATGAGAAATTGGGGTTTGCAGAAGTTATTCAGGAAGGAAAGGGTCAGCCAGAACACTCAGCCTCGCTTCCTTCCCTGGGAAAAGGAGAGCAAAGGCTTTGCACTGCTGATTCCCCAGGCTGCAGAGCACAGCTGGCAATCTCAGCTTGGAGGATCCACTACAGCTTCTCCTGGCTTGATCTGGGGACAAGCAATGGATTTCTGACCAAATACTGGGCAAACAACACAGCTGAGCTCCTGGAAGAGGGAGGCCAGGCTGATGAGGAAGTGAAATCCCGTGGCAAAGGCTGTGCCTCGCTAATGTTTAACCCTGCTGGGGCTGCAGCCCCGTGTCTGTGCCTGCCCATGGACTGAGCCCAGAGCAGAGGGAGCAGCAGCAAGGGCACATCCTTACAGCAGCTGGCCAAAAAGCAGCACTGGTGGAGGCTGGAGAGAATCTGTTTCTGTCCTGTGAAAGCTGGGAGTCAGGGGTGCTGCCTGTCCTGGGTGAAAGGATAATCCAGGGGAGAGAACAGCAAATCCTTTGGAATTGGATGTGATCTGGATGAGCAGTGGGACTCAGGGGCTGAGGGATAACATCACAGAACAGCCCAGGTTTGAACTGCCACTAAGGAAAAAACCTCCCTTCACCTCATTCTCCAGAGCAAAACGTGCAAGACAAAAAAAAAAAAAAATTAAAAAAGCGAAGAGATCCTGCCAAAAGCCAAGTCCTGTTTGAAATGCAGCTGCCTGACTGCCATCCTGAGCTTGTGCTCTCAGAGGCCTGTGTTCCCTCTGCCAGAGGGAACAGTCACTTTGGAGCAAACCAGGCCAGAGGAATCAGGACTTTGGGGAATGTTTCACCAAAAGCAGGTGTGCGATGCCCTGCCATGAAATGCAACTCTCACAAGTCACAAATTGCTCCCATTCCCTCTTTCCCAAGCAATATCCCAACATTTTTAAGATTTTTTTAACCAGCAAGAGGTGTCTTTGCACACAGCAAAGCACCAGGAAACTCAACACAAGTGTTCCCAACTGGCTGAGAATTTCCAAGCAGCACCACTTGGAAGCACTCGAGCACAATGAGCACAGGGATTTCTCCCTTTGGCACAGGAAGTCCTTCACCAAATGTTGGAATAATACAGATTTAATCTCGTGGCTTGAATTTCTGGGCATGCTCAGTTCAGGGATCCCATAAGAAAACAAGCCAAAAAAAAAAAAAAAAAAAAAAAAAAAAAGGAGAAAATCAAGAGAGAACATTGGGAATTCTGATCCCCAGGAACTGTGGTGTTTGAGAAGCTGTGTCCATTCCTCAGCAGTGACAGCTCCTCCCTGCCTCACAGCAGGGCTGAAGGTGTTAAAACCAGACTTTTACCAGGCAAGTGCATGCAGGAAGCAGATCTGTGTTAGGCTGAGCAGTGACCTTGCCCTGGCTCAGCCATGCCCGGGCTGAGGTCACAAACCCACTGCCAGCCCTGCTTTTAGTGCCTCTGCCCAAACACCAGGTGTTTACACAGCAAGCAAGGGTGCTTCTGGCACTCACCATCAGGGGGTTTTCCTGACATCCTTAATTTCATTACTCCTATTCAATCCCTTGTTCCACACTAAATCCGTCCTCCTCCTGCCACAAAGCTGCTTTAGCTTTAACTACCCTACACACACGCAGGGCTCTGACCTGTTGGACAAGTGATTCAGTGTCAGATGGCAGCAAAGCAGGGCTGCCTCTCTCAGCACACCCCAAAATGCAAAGTGTCCCTCCTGGGAACAGCACAGGGAGCTTTGCATCCCAGAGAATTCCTTCATGATGGACAGCAGCTCTTAAAGCATCTCCAGCAGCGTTTCCTATCCCATCACCTGTTTGTACAGGTGAAGAGAGTCTCCCTCACAACAGCAATGTAGAAATATCCATCTGAAACCACTTCCAGATTAGAAAAGAGCTCAAAGTTACACAGCAACTAAATATTTTCTGTGGAATACAATGAATAGTTGAATAATTGAGTTAATTCTGTAATAATTCAGACTGTAAGTGCTCATTACAATCCACCTTCAAAGTGAGGAGGCTCTAAAAAACCAAGAGTATTTCCAAAACCTTCAAAGAAATTAATTTCATTAACTGCAGAGAGGGAGCCTCTGCTCTGCACCCTCTTTTCCATGAATGTTCTGAACACAAGGACGTTGCTCACAGTGAATTTTCAGGTGATTCACCCAGGTGACATCTCAGGAAATCTGGCAGCAGTTGGGAAATCAGCATTTTTTTTTTTTTTTTTTAGAAAAAAGAAATCTCAAATTGCACCAAGAGAACACCTGTCTGGTGAGGGATAAGAAAACAAGAGAGTTTATCCCACATCCAGCAAAAAATCATGGAAAATGTGAGAAAAAACCAAAGAGTTTTGAGTGTTTTAGCTGTGAACAAGTCTTGCTTAAACTGAGCAGCTCTACCAGAGCATTTTTTCCACATCAGATAAGGGCTGCCTGGAATGTGTTTTGTCTTTCTCCCACAAATAATCACCTGACTGTAAGGAAAGGCAGAGCTGATGGTCAGGCAGAGTGAGCACAGGGACACCTCCACCCTCACCCCCTCAGCTCTGCTCACAGCTCATCCCACACAGCAGAAGCAGAAACAGCAGGAAAATATTTCCCTGGGTGCTGCAAAGCAGGATTTGAAATTTCCTCCCAGAAATATTCAGGGATAAGCAGGCTCAGTGGAAATGCTGATTTCCAAACTGATGCAGTGCTGATTTCCATCTCTGATGTCACCAAGTCAAACCTCACGACCTCAAACACAAAGCTATGAATTAAAAATGAAAAAAGTGCACAGGATATTCCAGGAGCTGTTGGAAGGAGAGTGGATCTGCCTGGCAAGGTCTCACCTCAGTGTCCCACGAGTCCTGCAGGACAGAATTCCTGGTGCTACGTTTGGTCTGGGGAACGTGACCATCATCTTCATTGCCATTCCTTCTCCTCTTCCTGCAGGAGAAAAGAAATCTTCAGCTCACTCATCTACCTTCTGAAGGCACCCAAAAAAAGCAGGAACAGCTGATAAATTAATGCAGGATGTCTCCAGACCCCTGAGGTGCTGTGGCCTCTCAGATTCCCCTTTGAGGGCACAGAGAAAAGGATTCTGCTTCTCACAAGATGTTTCCCATCAGTTTAAGGCACGTGGACTCACATTAAAGCCATCCTTCCAAATAAACTCATTTAACAATTGTCAGCCTTGCACGTCTAAAAATAATGCCTGGGCTCAGAGTGACACCTGACAGGCTGGGGACAGCACGGGGACGAGTGGCAGTGACCACATCTCCAGTTATCCACCTGCTCACACCCCCCACAGCCACTCTCCACTCTGACAGTGTTTGGAGTCGAGTCACATCCCAAAACAATCACATTTCCCATGTGGAAATAAGGTTTTGTCAGGAAACACCTCGTGGAAAACAAACTCTTCCCTGTTTCGGATGTTTTGCCACCCTCTCATTACACCTTGTACTGCCTGGATTGGTGGGTACAAGTTTTAACCTCATTTTTATCCAAATCTTGGCAGGCATCAAGGCAAAGCAGAGTTTGGAGGAGGATGATGGGGTGAGGGCAGTGCTAATATTCCCAGATTAGAGGAGATAAAGTCCTCAATAATAACCTGGGACAGTGGGAGCTGTCCCTGCCCACGGCAGGGGGTGGCACTGGATGAGGTCCCTTCCACCCCAAACCACTGGGAGATTCTGGGACACCAACACAGCATCCCAGAATTCCCACGCAAACATCAAACGCTTCTCCCCACCGTACAAACGTGACAAGTCAGCCAGGATCTCCAAAAAAAAAAAAAAAACAAAACCACAGGATGGAGCTGTTTTGGTGTGCCTAAAATTAATCCGTGTTCGAATGAGTCAAAGCAGGCTGGAGGGAGGTATTTATAACCGGCTCAGCTGCCGGGGTTTGGCCCACGCCTCCTGCTCGCCATCCCCGCGGCCACGGGCACCGAGCGCTGCCCACCCGTGCTGGGCACTCCGGGGAAGGGAATTCCTCCCTGCAGCCCTCCGCATCCTTCCTTTCCTCAGCACCTGCGCTGCCCCAGCAGCCTGAGCACCCAGCGCCGTCAGGGTGCCGCAGCGGTGGGACGGGAAGGGCTTTAAGGTCCTTTCTGCCCCGTTCCTGCCTCCACGATCCCTCCGGTTCCTGCCTCGCCAAGCCGAGAATCTCCTCGGCATCCCCCGCATCCCCCCGCCCAGCCTCGAGCCCCGCATTCCCTCTGATCCCCTCCGAGCGCTGGGGGGCCGCTCTCCCCTTTCCCACCGCCCCCCTCACGCCCGCCCCTCCCCGCGGGCCGAGCCCCCGCTGCCCTCACGCACCTCTGCCTCGCTCCGCGCTCGCTCGGCAGCGGCTGCCGGCAGCTCATGGCGGGCGCTGCGGCTCAGGCCGAGGCCGCGGCTGAGGGGCGGCAGCGCGGCCCTGCCCGGCCCCGAGCGCCGCTTCCGCCGCCGCCGCCGCCTCGCCCCCCCGTGACGTCACGGCGTGCGCCCGCGCGCGGGGCGGGGCTGCGCCTTTGTGACGTCACAGCGCGGGCGCCGCGGCGGAAGGGGGGAGCTGCGCCGCTGTGACGTCATCGGGAGGGTGTGAGGGTGAGGGTGATGGCGGCGGGGACGGAGCTGTGCCCGCACTGCCAGCGCCCCTTCAAGCGGCTCCGCGCGCACCTCCCGCACTGCAAGGCAGCGCCGCCGGCACCGAGCAGCGCCCCGGGATCGGCACCGGGCCCCGAGCCCTCCCCCGGCACCGGCACCGGCACCGCCCCGGCACAGCCCCCCGGGCCCGGCCGAGCTTCGGGTCCCCGCAGCCCCCGCAGCCGCTCGCCAGCCGTGCAGGACGTGGCCCGGAGCCTGGATCTGCACCCCGAGGAGGTGCGGGATGTCCCCAGGCAGCTGCAGAAGGGGGTGAGGGTGGTGATCGAGAAGCACCGCGCCCGGGTGCTCCGGGAGGAGCAGCCCCGGGGCAGAGCGGGGAGCGGCGGGGAAGGGACCGAGCCCGGCACTGCGCCCCCTCCGCAGCGCCGCAAAAGCGCCCAGAAACCCAAGAGCAAGGACACGCGGAGCCAGGGAGCCGTGGGGAGCGGGACTGGGAGCTCCAAGGGAGAAAAAAGCAATTTAAAGGCAACAAAGGCACTTCAGGATTTCCCTGAGAGCAGAAATAGCCGCGGTGACCTGGTGCAGCAGGAAGGGAAAGACAAATTCACGGCAGGAGAGGAGCAGGTGCACGTGGAATTTGGGGTGGGATCTGAACCCCCCCTGGCTGCTTTGCACCCCAAGAAGCTCCATCTGTCACTGATGGAGGCATTCGGAGGTGACGGCCGAGGGACATCCAGAAATGAGCTCAGCAGCCGGCAGAGGCTGCGGGACAGCAGGGAGGGGGGCGAGGGAGTGTCCGAGCCCGGGCTGAACGTGGGCAGAGCCCCGGAGCTGGATCTGCTCCACACGGCCAAAATCCAGCCCACCTGCTCAGCCCAGAGCGCCAGGGCCGCTGCCAGGGGCTTGGAGTGGTTTCCAGACTTGTATCCTGACTATGAAGGGCTGAGGATGTTTCCAGGGCAGCGATTCCACGAGGATTTGAGGATCTGGGCAGAGACGCCCAAGGGCGGTTTCACACAAGGACAACAAGGTAACGAAAGTCTCAGTGCTGGGATTTGCTGGAATGGGAGAGGAGGGGTGGGAAATGCTGAGCTGCTGGGCTTGCCCAGAAAGGATCCAGGAGAATCCAAACTGGGCATCCTCCAGCCTGCAAAACCAATGGTTGATGTTTTTGTAGAGGCTGGAGTCAGGCTCGTGCATGTTTGAGCTGACAGAACCCAAACTTTGTGGGAGAGGTGATTCCCTCTCCTTTTCCAAGGCCAAATTCCGTGAGCACTGTGACTTGTCACCCTGCAGGTCCCCTCTCAGAGAGGCCCTTGATGGAGGTGAGGCTGGGGGAGCTGCACTCCTGGATCAGAACCTGCAGCTTCTCTCCCCAGGGGCTGCTGGGAGCAGTGCAGAGAGGTGAGAATTCCTGGCTTTGGGGGCAGATCCATCCCACTTTTCCCTGATTTACTCTACTGATCCCAGTGGCCAGCCTGGATCTTTACAAAGCACAGAAATCATGGAATGATAGGATGGTTTGGGAGATGATAAAGATGATCCAGTGCCATCCCCTGCCATGGGCAGGGACACCTTCCACTATCCCAAGTGGCTCCAAACCTCATCCAGCCTGGCCTTGGACACTTCCAGGGATCCAGGAGCAGCCACAACTTCTCTGGCCTCCCCTCCTTCACAAGGAACAATTCCTTCCCATCTCTCATCCCATCTATCCCTGCCCTCTGGCAGTGGGAATAAACTTTAAATAAATTTTTAGCTTTGTAATGGTGAATTGCCAAGACCAGCCCATGATTTCTCTCTTTCCTTTCTCTCCCAACAGCCTGGAGCAGTTATTGTGCCAAATACATCCACGTGAAGCAGGGGGGACCTGCTGGAATCTCCATGCTCCTGGCTGGCTACTGCCTGTTCAGCTATGGCTGGAACTACCAGCACTTAAGTAAGAATTCCTTGGGGTCTCCTATTGCAGGAATTCTTCCTTTTACAGCACTTGGAAAGTCTGTTTAGCATTGCTGTTAATTAAAGCTGTGGAATAATTTTAGTAATTAAATTATTTAAATACTGCCCATTTAAGACTAACACCAGAGCTCAGAGAGCAGGATTCTCTAGGTGGGCAAAGGAATTTGGTTAATAAAAGTGCTGATATGGGTTGCAGACTCCCAGCTTCTCCCTGGAGAGCACCAGGATTGTCAGGAGCACTTGGAAAAGCCCACACAGGGCAGAGGGAGGAGATGTTCCACCAGGATCTCCTGTTCCCTGCATTTCCTGACAAATGACAAGGGCTTTGCTGGTGTCTGGGTGGCTCCCCCTTGCAGCACATAAACAGAGAAGCTGAAGTTGAGCTCCTCATCCCACCTGGAGACCCCAGACAGATCCCTGGGCTGACACTGGAATGGTTTTCTCCTTGTTCCAGAGCAGCACCGCTGGCGAAAATACCACTGAAGGAGCTGGAGCAGCACCCAAGGAGCAGCCCCAGCTCTTGGGGAGGCAGCAGAGCAGCCAGGACTGGGATCCCAGCAGGAATTCCCAGCAGCAGGGGCCTGGCTGGAGCTGGAGCTGAGGAGGGGCCACTTTGCAGGTCAGCTTGTGTAGCAGAGAGGGGACAGGGCCAGCCTGTGGTCACCCCTCTGTGGGTCAGGCAGCTTTCAGTAGTGACATGAGAAACATGAGAGGCACCCTGAGAGATGTGTGTGGGCAGGAGAGCTCCTGGAGGCTGCAGAGTCCCAGATCCCTTGGTGGGGACAGGGGACAACACCTTGGCCTGAGCTGTCATTAGAGATTATTTGACAATTCTGCTGTAGCAGGGTGAGCTTCAACCCCAGTAACCATTCCCTTCAAATCCAGAGCTGTGCCTGGCCCAGCCCAGTTTCTACTCACCCCTTGTACTGGTGGGACTGGTGAAGGCACTGGAGCAGCAGCTCAGACCACAGTGCCCTAATTCCAGGGAAGAAAAATCCATGGGATGAGCTGTTGTGCCCAAAGGGCAAACAGCCCTGCAGCAGACAAACCAGGACAGTCAGGAGTGCTAGTTGGAGCCTGCCATTCCCAGACATGTCTGGGAAAGGGTTGCTCATGTTGCAGGCATGAAGGGCAAAAAGAAAAGCCAAGAATTAAAAGTCTGAGCTCTTTATTCTGCAGAGTGCAGTAGTGCCGTGACAGAGGTGTTGCACCAAAAACTCTTCTCACCAGCAATAAAAATTTGTGTGGATTTTCCTTTCCTGCTTGGGTTGTGATCTGAAACGTGGTGCTTTGTGCCCCCTTCCCAAAGGGATGAGCACATCCTCACCCCTGTGCCCAGGACCCTGCAGCCCTCCAAACCTTGGGAATGCTGCTGCTGTCCCAGCCTGCCCACAGCCAGCAGTGCCAGGAGCAGCAGCCAGCTGTGGCAAGTCCCGAATTTCATTGCATGAAGTGATTTCTGTGCCAGCTGTGAGCTGGTGCTGGGCAAACCCCGCTGCCTTTTCTATCCAGCAGCTGCTTTGGTGCCGTGTCCATGGTGTTCTGTGGTTTCCTCCTTCCCTGCTCCGTGTGGGAGCACTGGAGTCACTTTCCCAGCAGCATTTCCAGCCGTGTCCTCCTGCTCTCACTGCCACAGGGACTGACTGATCTGCTCTGGGGACACAGGGAATGGGGTTGTGCTGGATCTGCCACTGCTGATTTTTGGTTTTGACCCCATTTCCAACGGGATGGGATCATGGAAACGGCACCCCCAGACCTCCAACTACACCAAACCTCTCAGCCAGGAGGATTTGTTGTTCCCAGTGGTTATCACCACTAAAATCCCTTCCCCTGCTGGTTCCCACCCCAGCTCCAGGGTGACAGGGCCAAATAACACAAGGAGAAGACATTTCCAGTCACAGAGGCTGGTTTTGGGAGCACTCTGGGAATCCCCACAGCCCCTGCTGCTCCTCATCCTCCCTCCAAGGTGAGACTGCTGCTCCCAGCCCTCCCATTCCCCAAAATCTCTCACCTTGGAGCAGGTGCCTCCCTCCATCAGGCTCTGTGTGCTCGGGGTGCAGCCACTGGTGTCCCACAGATGAGCTGCCAGGTGCTGGGTGCCACGTGGAGGTGGCTCCTGGGGTGGCACATCCTCACCTCCCCTGAGCTCTGCAGCAGCCAGATCCCGCTGTACCAGCCCCCATGGACACCCAGCTTCCTGGGGGGGAAAAAAGGGGGGCAGGAGGGGCAGTTCAGGAGCTGGGGGGCAGCTGGGGCATCATCCCCTATAGGAGCAGGGAAAGCAGCTTCACCTTGGATGGGTCTGTGCTGCTGGTCATGAGGCCGGCCTTGAGGCTGGAGGGGACACAGAGGACAGGCAGTTACTCCCTGTGGTGCCCCCAGATCCTCCCGAGGCCCCTCAGGGATGTCCTGGCACCTCCACGGGGACCAGGGCTGTCCCTGCCGTCAGCAGCACAGCTTGGGTGTGGGGTTTGGTTAATTCAGACCCTTTGGCTCCTTGTCCCTGACCCTACAAGGGTCACGGCCACCTCAGAGAGGGGGTTCCCCCCTCCCCAACCCCCTTCCAAGCCCCCCCAGCCTGCCCAGTACGTACTGCACGAATTTGCACTTGGGTCCCTCCGGGCAGAATCCCACCAGGTAGTTGGCACACATCACCCTCCTCGTGTGCTTGTACTTGCACAGGGGACCTGCCAGGCAGAGGGGACACTCACAGGGACACGGCATCACCCCGGGACTGTGGGAGCTCCGTTTCCCTGCAGCCCCGAGCCCAAATCCCCTGCGGGTGCTGGGCTCCAGCCCCTATCCCCGCTGGGGGTATCCCCCCTGCCCCCGCTCACCGTGCCTGCAGAAGCCACGGTCGTACCAGGGACAGCCCACGGTGCTGGCGGTGCCATCGACGTGCAGGAAGGGACAGTCCTTGTTGCTGCACTCACCTGCGGGAGCAAGGGACATTGGGGACAATGCTCGCTCCAGCCAAACGCAGCGGGAATCGCTCGAGGATGGGCTGGATGGAAGGAATTGGGGTGTGCTGAGAACAGCCAGGTTTGGCTGGGGGGGACAGTGACCGCGCTGAGTGACAGTGGCACTTCTTCCAGCAGTCAGGAGGTGGCATCAGCCGCTTGCTCGAGGCCAGACCGAGGGACACGAGAGGGGAGGAGGGTCCCCGGCACGGCCGGCCCCGCACCTACCGAACTTGGAGTAGAAATAGCACTCGGGCATCCTGGTGGCGTCGTAGTCGTGCAGGAAGTCGCAGCCGTCGCCCCTCTTGCAGAGCCCTCGCAGCCAATGCTTGCACACCGCGGGCTTGGCCCCGCCGTGCCGGGGGTGGCCCTGCACGCCTGGGACAGCCCTGTCACAGCCAGCCTGTCCCCACTGTCACAGCCCTGCCTGTCCCCACTGTCACAGCCTGGCCCTGCACACCTGGGACAGCCCTGTCACAGCCAGCCTGTCCCCACTGTCACAGCCCTGCCTGTCCCCACTGTCACAGCCTGCCTGTCCCCACTGTCACAGCCCCAGCCCTGCCTGTCCCCACTGTCACAGCCTGGCCCTGCACACTTGGGACACTCCTGTCACAGCCAGCCTGTCCCCACTGCCCCATCCCTACCCACACCCACAGCCCCAGAGCAGGCCACTCCCAGTGCTGGCACCATGGGGACATTGGGGACCCTGGCAGCTCCCCAAGAGCTTTTTCAGCAGCTGCATCCTTAAGGGAGCAAAGCTCAGAGCCAAAACAAAAACCACCCAGGTGTTGTGAGAGGGCAGCAAAAGGAGAGCCCCAAAAACTCCCACAGCTCTGTCACCCTCCAAAAATGTCACAGCTCTGTCCCCAACTTACTGTCCACCCCTGGGAAGGGCAGGGGCCGAGCTCTGATCTCCTCCACATCAGCCTCTGAGTCAAACCTGAGCTTCTCCACGCCAGCCACCAGCTCCTGCATCATCCCTGCTCCGGGAAGAGCCTGCTCCAGCCTGGCAGGGGCACTCCCCAAGGAAAACAGCTCTCCAAAGGGAGCACCACACTCTGCAGGTCCCTGCAGCCACCCTGGGCCCCAGCAACACTCCAAAACGCTCCTCTTCCTCCTCCTCAGGCAGAGCAGAAGCAGCCCAAGCAGCCCTGGAGTGCTGCATTTAGAGGGGGAAGTTGCCCACATCTGATCCCAATTTGCAGCCCTGATTTCCCGGAGCTGCAGCTGGGGAGCTCAGCCCCAGCCCCAGGCAGCCCCTCGCAGCCTCCCCGCTCCCACATCTGCTTCTCCTCCACAAAACTCGTCTGGGGCTGCCTGGCAGCTGGGTTAACCCCTCACTTCCAGGCCTTAAATGGAGGCAAACATGGCTGGAGAGCTGGGATGGAGCATTCCAGCAGCACGGGGGGGATGCAGCAGCCAGGGCTGCCCTCCAGCACCCGGCAAGGCAGAGCCACGTCCCTGGGCTCCTGCAAGGGATCCCACATTGCATCCCAACAAATCAAGGAATGGTTTCTTGTGGAATGATCCTTAAAGCCTCTCTTGTTCCATCCACAGGCAGGCACATTTCCACTGGGCTGCCCAGAAGCCTCTTTCATCCCTGATTTGGGATTTTCATGGGTGCCAGGCTCTGGTGGCACATTATGGACATGACCAGGGCTCTGTGAGCTCCTCAGAACCCCTGGATTTATCCCAGTGCTCCATCACATGGCTTCAGTGGCACAGTCTGGGCATGACCGGGCCCTATGGGCTTCTCAGAACCCACCCCAAGCAGCCCCAGAGCCCCTGGATTTATCCCAGTGCTCCATCACATGGCTTCAGTGGCACATTCTGGGCATGACCAGAGCTCTGTGGGCTTCTCAGAACCCCTGGATTTATCCCAGTGCTCTATCCCTGCTCCAGTGGCACACTGTGGGCATGACCAGAGCTCTGTGGGCTTCTCAGAACCCCTGGATTTATCCCAGTGCTCCATCACATGGCTTCAGTGGCACATTCTGGGCATGTCCAGGGCTCTGTGGGCTTCTCAGAGCCCCTGGATTTATCCCAGAACCCTGGATTTCTCCCAGTGCCCCATCCCTGCTCCATCCCTGCTCCCGTGGCCACGCTCAGTGCCCGGGGCGCCGTGGGCTGACACGGCCAATGGAGCCCTGCCCCCATTCTATCACTTGCCATCAAACCACTGGAGCAGCACGGCCACAGCGCTGCCCGTGGGTGCTGCAGGGTGCTGGGCACCCACCACCCACCCTGCAGCCCTGTGGGACAGCCCAGGTGCCACCCTGGGGTGTGACAGATGTCACTGTGCCCACTGAGGGGTTGGTGCTGGGCACCCACCACCCACCCAGCAGCCCTGTGGGACAGCCCAGGTGCCACCCTGTAGATGGATGCAGATATGCTTGCAATATATCAAAATCTTCCTATTTTCCCCACTGATCAATGCTGAAAAAGATGAAGCTTTGTTGTGTTGAATACCACTGAATCTCAAAGTTCAGAGTAAATACTCTTAGAACCAGGAAGCAAGATTCATTGATAAATGCTGCTTTGTCATATATTTCATTTCTCCCAATAATATTTTCTTTCATTAATGCAAACATGAGACATTAAAACATGTTTGCTTGCTCTAATGATATTACAACAAAGAAATGGACGAAATCCTTCTTACTGCTATTTTCAAACATTTGTGTCTGTGATTTTTCCATGTGTTTGTTTCTTCAATAAATACAAATAGTTCCAAATATACAGATGTCACTGTGCCCACCGGGGGCTTTGGGGAGGCTGGGGGTGCAGCCTGGCTCCCTGCAGTGCTGCTGGTGGCTCTCCCCATCTCATGTCCCTGTCCCTGTCCCCTCCCGGTGTCCCCGGGCCACGCCCTGTCCCGGCTGTGCTCACACACGCTTTCTGCCCCATCAGCTCGCGGCACCGCAGCGCTGCCGAGCCCGAGCCTGGAGCCGACAGCGTCACAAAGATCACGGTGGCCAAGTGACAGTGGCAGGCGGCCCGGAAATGTCACCCCAGGGCTTGTCCCCGCCCCGCAGCCCCGGGGAGCAAAGCGCAGGGACCGAACCTCACTGCTTTGTGCAGAGCATCCCTAAGGGACAAGAGCAGCCGGCTGTCCCCAGCAGCCTGGTGACCTCCCAGGTGACAGGGACCAGGACCTTTGGCTCAGGGGGACCCTGGCAGAGGGCAGGGGGCACGGTGACCGGGGCAGAGGCAGCCTGGTGAGCTCAGAGCCTCCAGCTGCAGCTGCTGTTGTTCTCCCTGTCCCAGACAATGGCCCAATGTCCCCTGCCCGGGGTGACAGGACAGGACCCCATTGTGTCCCCACTGTGGCACAGCGTTTGCCTGCTCCCCTGGCTTCTCCATTTGGGTGGACAGGGGCATCCAGCCCCTCTCAGGGCTGGGAGGTGTTTAGAGGGATAAATCATCCCCTCTCTCCAGTGAGCAGAGCCTGGCAGTGCTCAGGGAAAGGTTCTGGGGCCATTCCTGGCACTTGCCCAGCTCCATCCAAGGGGCTGCAGCAGGAAGTGACTCCCAGCACTGGCAGATCCCCATTTCCTCCATGGCTGAGCTGTGGGAAGCTGGCTGTGGGATGGGAGTGACCTGCCCTGCTCTCTATTCCAGGATCATCCAGGGCCAGGGCAGCCCCACGGGGCCAGGAACCCCCAGGGCAGCCCTTGGCCCCCAGCCCAGGGGAGCAGGGACAGCCAGTCCTGCCCCCCAGCACCATCCCCTCCTGCCAGGGCTGGGGGAGGAGAGGGCAGCACTGGCAGAGCTGGCCCTTGGCAGGAGGGTCCCAGCCCCGAGCCAGATCCGGCCAGCAGGAGCTCTGCTGCTTCCTCAGGCAACGGGCACAGAAAGCTGGGCCACGGCAGGTGCCCAGAGTGCAGCCAGCAGCACAGCCAGGGATGGGCAGCAGGGCAGGGCTGGGCTTGGGGGCAGCACAGGGACACCCCTCAGGAACTCAGGCCACTGCAGTCACTACCATTTCCTTTTATTCCTTGCATTTGTACATACACGGTATAAAACCTCCTGTTCCAGCTGCCTGCTCCCAGCACTGCCCAGCCCCACCAGGACACCAGAATTCCCTGGCTCCAGCAGCTTCCTGGTGCTCCTCCCACAGGGGACAGACCCACATTTCTGTCAGCATCCCTGTGACCCCCAGGCTGGTTGGAGGGTCAGGAATCTGGGATGGAACCATCCATCCATCCATCCATCCATCCATCCATCCGAGGGATGGGGAGTGAGCACCTGCCACAGCACAGAGAGGCTCTTGGTCTGCAGAAAGTCCCCAAAAAGCCCAGCAACCTGGAGCTGCCCATAGTCCCAGGCCACCTCTGAGCTCCAGAGCCAAGTTCTTCCTCGTGGGAAAATCTTCCCTCAGTTAAAACCAAAAGAGAGTAGAGAAAGGTAAGTACAAATCAGAAAACAGTAAAAACTGTACGGCGGAAAATATATATATATTACTAAAGGGGCTAAAACTCCAAAGGCTCGTCTTGTTGGATCCTAAATCGCTTTACACGGGCAGGGGGGCAGGAGAAAGGAGCTAATATCCAAAGTCCAGCAGAAAGAACCAAAATCAAGTCTGCTCCCCCCTCCCAGGAAGTGCTGAGCTCTCTGGGGGCTGCAAACATCAGGAATGCCCCCGGCCCCGAGAGCAGAGCACTGTCCTGCTGCAGCACAGAGAGGGAACGAGGCAGGAGAGGGGTCCAGTCTTCCCCAGTGCCACCAGTTGGGGTGCTCAGCCCTGTGTCCAGGCAGTGACACCCCGACCCTCGGCGCGGCGCCCGCCCTTATACCCGGATCTCATCATCATCTTCATCGGCGAACGAGAACTCCTTGTCGGGGCGTCTGGGGGTCCCTCCCCGCTGGCTCGGTGGCCTGGGGACAGGGCTGCGCTCCTCAGTGCAGCCGGACACCGGGCTGCTGTCCCTGGGGCTGCGGCTCTGGCTCGGCCGGGCCACCACGGCCACCAGCGGGGAGCCAGGCGGGGCAGGCTCGCCTTCCTCCTCCCCCTCCTCCTCCTCCTCCTCCTCGCGGCTCTCCTCCGCCTCGGCATCTTCATCCTGCTCCCACTGCTCCTTATCCATGATGCTCAGCACGTCCCCGAGCATGGAGGGCCCCAGGTCGATGTGGAAGGACATGATGGACTCGGCGTGCTTCAAGCCCGCCCCGCCCTTGGCCAGCAGCACGGGCAGCTCCGTGATGTCCCCGAAGTCGCGCTCGTCCAAGCCGGGGCTCAGCGGCCCCGCGGCCGCCCCGTTGGGGCGCTGCTGCTCTTCAGGGCTCATCTCCTCGGGCAGCTTCTTCACGGGGCTGGAGGAGAGGCTCTTGGGCAGCTGCCCCGCGCTCCTGTCCACGTCCTTCTCGTTGAGCTGGGGCAGGGACACGGCGTTCTTGACGAAGAGCGCCGAGTCGCGCAGCGAGCCCAGCATGTCGCGCCGGTCGCCGCGCGTCACCGACTGCGAGCGCTTGCTGCTGCGGAAGCGGCGGGACAGCAGGCCGGGCTTGGAGGCTCCCAGCTCCTCTCCCGCCTCCGGCACCGGCTCCCCGGCCTTGCTGGTGAGGAAGGAGGTGTCCCCAAAGGCGTCCCCGGCGCGCCCCACGTGCATGGTGTGGCGGAAATCGCCCAGCGGGGCGCTGATCATCTCGGCCGTCAGGTCGGCGCGGGAGCGGCGCTTGGAGTGCGCCGAGTTGGACACGAGCTGCTTGAGGATGGGCATGGCTGGTGGCGAGCAGGGGAGGCTGTGCCACGCTGGGGCCTGGGGCTGCTGCTCACAGCTGGGGCTCCACAGCCCGGATCCCAGCGGCGTCACGGGTGGGTCACTCCTGGGGAGAGGAGGGAGGGATATGGTCAGGCTTTGAGGGTGGGGGTGGCTGATGAGATCCCCCCACGCTCCGACTTTTCTTCTGGCTAGCTCTAGGTCAGAGATGGAGGGGATTCGGCATGGACAAAGCAAAAGACCAAAGGAGGCTCCTTTTCCCGGGATGCCAAATTTAATCCCACCAAGCTGCAAAATGTGACCCCCGTGCCCACCAGCTGCTCGGATCTCCCAGGAATTGGCTCCATTTCACACAGGACACATCCTCAGACCCCCCTGAGCTCCCCACACCCCCAGACCCATCCCCGGAGCAGAGAGAAATCTCTGGGCACAGAAATCCCTCAGGATGATCCCTGACTCTGTGCCCCACATGAATGGGAACCAAAAGAGATGCAGGGTACCCTCTGTCCCCTCCTGGTGCAGCCCCAGCCCTCCCAAGTGGGACACGGCAGCTCCAGCCTCTGCGAGCTGCACGCTGAGAAGATGCCTGAGATTTTTTTTTTTCCCTTTTTTTTCTTTTTTTTCTAATTGGAAGAAAGCAGGGAGGAGCAGACGCCAGGAGGAATTGGAAACAGACGGCAGGAAGTGTGTGAGGAGGGCGTAGAGCCCCCGGGAGGCACCGCCAGCCGAGCAGGGGGACGGGGGGACCAGGATGGGGACCCCTTCATGCTTGGCAGGACGGGGACGTGGGGACACCGCTTCGCTGCTGCTCTGGAGCCCCCCTAAAACCCTCGGTGCTGCTCCCCGGAGCTGAGCCCATGTGGAACTGTCTCATGGTCACCGCTGTGACTCAGAGATGACACAAGTGACGAGGGCTCTGTCCGACCGCAATGGCCACGGGCACGATGTTCCTTCCCTCGGCCACCTCGGGGCCACCAGCCGAGCTGTCCGACCCGGCGCCACGCAGGAGGGGACAGGGACAGCGGCGGTGTCCCCGCATCCCGCGGCGCCAGGCAGCCCCAGGTGGTCCCGGGAGAGGCAGCCGGGGAGGAAGGGCTCGTGGCCGCCCTCTTCCTCCCTGCGGGCACCGCCGGCGGCACCGCGCCCCGTGACACGCACGGGGAAGGGACGGACAGGACGGACGTGTGTCCTCGCAGCGAGCCTGGGCCGGGGGCCACGTCCTCCCCCCGGTGCCCACCCGGCCCCACAGCCCGAGGGCAGCGATGGGGACACCTCCACACCCCATCCCTCCCCACAGCCACGCTGTGACACCCCAGAGGAGCAGCAGGAGCTCAGGCAGGCTGTGACCAGGCAGGATGGACTCCGGCCCCACGCTGGGACAAAGTCCAGCCCAACCCTTCCGTGCACGGCTCCCAGGAGTGGCACTGGTGGCACATGGCCACACTCCCTGTCCAGCCCTGTGCAGGATCCCACCAGCCTGAGCCCCCAGGGCCACCCAGGGGGATGATGGCACATGGGGGACCAGCTGGGGAGCCCCCAGTCCATCCCCAGCAGCTGGGGGAAGCCACCAAGGAGCCACACCCCCTTCCCTACACCTCAAACCAGGAGCAGGGGGAATTCCAGCTCCTCCCAACAGAGGAGCAGCCCTCTGGACCCCGCTCCCTCTCCGGGATCTCCCGCACGCCCGGCCGGGCGCGTGTGCATGGCACGAACTCCTTCCCCTTCCAACGTCTCCTTCCAGGCCAGCATTCCTGCAGCCTTTGGTTTTCCATAAAGCAAACACTCCCGGGGAGCTCCCCAGCTGGGCCAGGCAACCGTGCTGCTGATTTAGGCCATCTGGGGACTGTCCCTCCCTTGTATTTAGATTTCGGGGCCAAGTTCAGCATTTGTGAGATACTTTGCAAGCCGCGGCAAAGGGGCCACCGGGAGGTTGGAGCGGGACCGGCCGGGCCAGCAGCGCTCCGTCACCGTCACAGCCTCCAAAGCAGCACCGTGCCCCCTCCCCTGAACGCTCCAGCCCCTTCCCAGCAGCCAAAATCTGGCCCCGCCTCTCGGTGTTTGGCTCGCAGCTCGCCCCGGGGGGTGATGGCAGCACAGATGGACACTGCTGCCCGCACAGCCCGGCCCCGGGGACGCGGACACAGAGCGCTTTTCTCCTCCTCTCGCTCAGGGACAGCAGATCCTGTGACATTCCCGCTTTCACAAAGGAAACCAGGCCAGGGAGGCATCGCTGGCGCTGCCTTTCCAGCCACCTACCAGGGGAAGCTGCTGGTAACCCGAGAGACTTCGCAGGCACCTGGCAGCGCTGCCCATCCCAGAGCAGAGCCGAGCCCCAGCAGGGCTTCGGGGCAAGGGGAGGGGACAGGACCTGCACACCCAGGTCGAGAACAAGAGGGATAACTTGCACTGACAGCCCTGTGCTGCTTCCCACCTGCCCTCTGAGCCCGGTGGGCTCTGAGGAGTGAGAACCTGAGGTGCCCAGGGACACAACTGTCCCTGTAAATGAATGTCTGCTTGTAGGACAGCGCAGCCAGCACAGAACTGGGACAGCCCTGGCCAGGCCCACGTGCCCTGATGGTGCAGGCTTCCCACGAGACCCCCCCTCCATCCTCTCCATCCCATCCCACTCAGCATCAGTCACCCGTGGGGACCAGAGTGAAAGTGGCTCAAAGAAGGAGGCCAGCGAAGGAGAAATGCCAAGTCCAGCCACATTCCCATGCATCCTGCCCCCAGCTCTTCCCGCTCACAGGCTGGGAAAGCCAACCTGGGAAAGCATCCTGGCCGGCCCAGCCGGCTCCAAACGAGCTCCAAACGAGCTCCAAACGAGCTCCCCGGCTTCTCCTGCAGGGCCCCCCAGGCGGCAGCCCGAGATCAGAGGATGCTCTCCCCGCCCTGCCGGGCGCTGGGCAGGGGCTGTGCTGGACCGGTCGGGTCCCCCACACTGCTCAGGGCCGGGGAGAAGCCACACATGGGACAGGAAGGCCACCCCACCTGCTCTCAGCCCCACTTTGGGGTGCGCTGCCCCTCGGGGATCCTTTGATCCTTTGATGTTGGAGCCGGGCAGACAGCAGCTGGAGACAGGGCACGGATCACACCCTGCACGGCCGGCCCGGGAGGGGACCCAGCCGCTGTCACACCCTCGCTCGGGCTCTTCCCAGGGCCTGGGGGCAGGCGGTGCTGGCAGCGCGGCAGCCCCGGCGCCCCAGTGACCGCGGTGACAGGTCCGCTCCTGTCGCTGGCATCGCGACCGTGGGATGCACGGAGCGGCCTCGGGAAGTGGAAAAGCCACTGCCAGCGAGCATCAGAGCCGGGGATGGAGAGATGGGAGGAGAGGAGAAGCTTGGCTCTCACCAGGGCTCTGGGCACACGGAGCAGCACCAGGCTGGGAACTCAGCGCCACTGCCAAAAGCAGAGAAGCGCTCCCCGAGGGACTGCCAACAGCCAGGAGGTAGCCAGAGTTCAGCAAGGAACTATTGGCAGGACACGCCAGAACACGCACAGGGCCATAAATCCTCCAGCTCTGGGGCCACGAACCAGCCCGCGGCTCTGCAGGGCCAGGAGGGGACTTTTCCGGGGGGAAAGGTTATCTCCTCGTTGGCTCTGCCTCACAGCAGGGGCTGGCCGGGCTTCCACAGGATACCGGGGCTGAACAGACCTCCCGACCTGCGCCGGGCTCCGAATTCCTGCGGTTTCGCTGGGGTGGACGGGAAGTACAGCAGGCAGACATCCCACAGCGCGGCTCCCTACCTGCCGGGGGCCCGGAGCCCGCAGCTCGGGGGGCCCTGGGCGGCTGTTTGCGCTCAGGACAAAACCCAGCGAACAAAGGCAGCGAGCGGCACGGTCAGCACAACGCCGGGAGCTGGCGCTGGGGGCCGGGGAGGGACCCCGCGGCCGCTGAGCCCAGGGCATGGAGTGGGGAGCGGATCGGGGGTCAGGCTCTGCACCCCCAGACCCAAACAGGCTGAACCTCCTCTGCGCTAAACCTCAGCTGGAATCGCTCCACGGTTTCCGAGGGAGCTGCGTCCAAAACAGATTTGTTTACTGCGTGCCCGGCAGGGGAGCGAGCCCCGTCCTGGCTGCAGAGATCGCACGCTGTGCCTCAGTTTCCCCTCACAGCCCATTAACGATCCCTTTAGAACAGTTCTCCTGCTCTATAGATCCCAACTCCCTTTGGAACAGCCTCCCTGATCCATAGATTCGGCGCTTGGAAACATCCATACTTCACGCTGCTGCTGCTGCTGCCGCCGGGGTCAAACCGGGGCGGCGTGGGGCGAGTCCAGCGCCCCGCCGGCTGTCGCTGCCCACCGACCCGCAGCTCTACGGGCACAGGAGCGCGTCTGGAGCCAGCCCCGTGCCCAGCGCTGGCACAGCCGGGCTCTCCCTCTCTCCTGGGCAGCCCTGGCAGCGGTGTGTGCCGCCCAGCAGGGCGGAGGGCAGGCTGCGCTCAGCCGGGACCCCTGGATGAGCCGGACGGGGATTTCGGGCGGCTCTGACTCAGCAGCCGCCGGCGCCCAGCCCTGGGGTGCCGCTGGACCCGCTCCAGCGCGGCGAGGATCGACCTTCCCGACACGGGCCGGGGGCAGCCACCGCCCCGGCCGCGACCCCCGGCCGCGACCCCCGGCCGCTCCGGCACCGCCACCCTCGGCGGCGAACGGGCGGCGATCGCGGCTGGGGCGGGGTGCGGTGAGCCGGCCCGGTGCCCCGCGCTGGGCAAACAGCGCTCCGCATCCTGTTAACCCCTTCGCCCACCCGCGCCGCGCACCGGCCCCGGGGAATGAGGCGGGGGGTCCCGGCCGGCCCTCTGCCCGGTACCGGAGCGCGGCAGAGCCGGGACCCCGCCCGCCCGCCGGACAATAGCGGAGCTGAGCGCGGTGGGATCCCCGCACGAGCCGGGACCAGCCGGGCCGGACCGGGCCAAGCGGAGCCGAGTCTCGCCGGGCCGCCGCGAGCCCCGGAGCCCCCGGTGTCCCCCCTCCCATACCTGCTCGCCCGGGCCCCGCCGCCGCCGCCGGTCCATGGCCGCGCCGCGCCGGAACGGAGCGCCCCCCCCGCGGCGATGACATCATCGCTCCGCCCGGGCCAATGGCACAGCGCCACGTCACGGGGCGGTCCCACGCCCTCCATTCAAACCCGAGTGGGGAGGGGGGGGCGGAACCCTTGGCCCCGCCCGGGGAGTCCGGCGGGAGGGGGGGACGCGAGTGGTGACACGAGAGGGGTCAGGAGAGGGGTCAGGAGAGGGGACAAGAGAAGGGTCAGGAGTGGGGACAAGAGTGGGGGCTCGGCATGTCCCAGGGGAACGCGGGGGTGGGCGGGGGTGGCGGCTCACGGGTCTTTTCCCACCGGGATCCCCGAGTGGGATCCCCGAGTGGGATCCCCGAGTGGGATCCCCGCAGGCAGAGCACGGAGCTGGCCGCACCCTCGGCGGAGCGGCGGGGTTGAGGTGGTGCTGGGTGACCGACTCGAATTAATTAAAGGGAATTAAGAACCGCGCTGAGATGCCAGGAGGAGGCGGCTTCAGCCGCAGGGCAGCGATGTCCCCGTTCCACTCGTGACCGGGACACCCGCGGGGCTGCACCCACATCCCTGTCCCCAGCCAGCCCCACTGCTCGATCCCTTTTGGGGGTCCCTCCGGCCGTGGCTGGGTTGGGTGGGCGGTGGCCGGCACACCATGGCAGGGGGTCCGTGGTCACCCCAGGCTCCCAGGGATGGATTCCGCGGCCCCCCCGTGGCCACAGGAGCCCCACGGGCACTGCGCTGAAAGGGAGAGTGCGGGGCTGCACAGCCGCTGCTCGCTCGCTCGCGGGGATTAAGACAAGATCTTTGTGGGAGAAAAGGGGCGGGAGAGGCGAGATTATCCCGAACCTGCCTAATGCAGCGTTTCTTGGCTATTCCGGGGAATCTGGCGTCTCCGTGGAGGGAGGAAGGGGGATGGCGAGTGGGGAGATGGGATGCTCTGGCCACGCCGTTTTTGGGATCTCGGGTGCTGGGACACGACGCTGTGAGGTGCGGAGGTTCCTCCGGTGCAAGGAGCTCCAGTCCCCGGTCGGGGCCGGTTGTGCCAGCGCTGGGTGGGCAGCACCGGGCACTGCGATGGCTCCTCTGGGCTGTCGCTTCCCTCCATCGGAAGGGAGGTGGTGTCACCTCGGAGCTGGCACGACAGAGATGCCAGATTGGCACCGAGGCACAGCCTCTGCCCCCAGCCCGAGTGTCCAGCACCATCCCGCTCATGCCTGTGTCTCCATCCTGGGCTATGCTGCTTCCTCCCGTGCCGTTTTCATAGCCCATTTTATTGGCAAATTTTATTTTCCTTGCTCTCCATACAGAGAAACTGAGGCCAGAGGCAAAGCCCCCGGCCCGCAGTTGAGGAGGGGGCCACCTCTGGATGCAACAGTGGTTTTTTTGGGAGCCGAGGAAGAGGAGGAGGGTTTGCCCCAGCCCCCAGCGGCTTCTCGACCCACTCACGTGGAGACAGAACATGTACTGGAAGGCTGGTGGGACAGCGGCGCTACTCGCCTCACCTGACGCTGTCACGGGAGCGTGGAGATGGCTGAGACAGCGCAGTCAGGAGGGATTAACATCACCCGGCTGGTGGGAGCCGCCGGGAAGGCTCCCGCAGGCTGGCCTGGCTCCGGCTGGGAAGAGCAGGCACCCACTCAACTTGAAAAACTGCCTGGGAGAGACGGGCCCCCTTCCCTTCCCTTCCCCGCCGCGGAGCCCCGCGGCTGCCGCCGGCCCTGGGGAGGAGAGCTCGGGGTGCTGGGCGGCTCTGGAGCACGGATCGCTCCCGCCCTTCCTCAGCCACCGCCGGCTCCTTTCGCTGCTTCTCAGCAGCTTTTGAAAGCAGAGAAGAAAAAAAAAGAAAAAGGCTTGAAAAGCACTTTGAAAAGCAGGGCAGGGAGAAGCGCCCGAGTTCCCGGCAGCCCCATCCCCTCCTCCTGCTGCCAGCGCCTGCCAGCTTTGTCTTGCCGACGCTGCCGAGCCAGCGGGGAGCTCTCCCTGAGCGCTGGGGATCACTGTCCGGACACCCCAGGGTGCCAGAACAAAGCTCTGTCCCCACAACCCCCCCAGATCCCTCCAGCCCCAGCGCTGGCTGCTGCCAGAAACCTCCCCAGAGACCCCCAGGCACAGCCGGGGGTTCAGCCCCTTCCCCACAGCGCTCACCCAGGGCGGAGCAGTTATCCAGAGAATCCCGGCTGGATGCTCTGCCCGCCCCCACCTTGGCCAGGTGGGCACCGGGACAAGCTGGGCGCCGTGGGCAGGTTCTCCGTGCAGCCTCTCACCTTCCCCAGCTGGAACCTTCTCCTGGTCAGCAGTGCCAGGGAATTGGCACCCCAACCCGCTGTCCCCCAGGAAATCATCACCTGGATGGGCTGCAGCCTCTCCCACCTGCCTTTCCAGCCTGGAACTGGATCATATTCAAGTTCCCTTCCCACCCAAACCATTCTGTAATTCCATGATCCCACCTGGAGCGTGGCTGCTGTAGGAAAGCCCCTGCCCTGGCACAGGGACCCCTCCAGGGGGGTGCCCCGGGTACCCCCAGCGTGGGACAGACCCGGGTCCGCGCTCTCCGCCGCTCTCGTCTCCAGCCACCCCCGGCACGGAGCAGCGCCCGGGGCTCCGGGGCTCTGAGGATGCGCCGAGTCCCGTCTGGCCCTCGGCATGGCAGGAGGGGCTGTCGCTGTCCCCAAGGCAAGGGAAAGGTGGGGACATGACACACTTGGCTCTGTCCCAGGAGCTGGCAGGGAACCGGAGATACCTGGAGGACAGGAAGAGCCCAGGCTGCGGGGCTGCTTCTAAAATAAATAAATTCAAACAGATCACGGATTTCAGCCCAGCTTTATCGGTCACAACTCTCATTTTTGGCACACCAGCCTCTCCCCCATCACACCTGGAGCAGGGAGCAGCTCCTGTTCCAACGCTGCCCCATCCTTCCACCGACATCTGGGGGTGCCTCATCTCCCTGTGCCCCCCTTTGGCTCCCCCAGCCCTGACAGCGAGCGCTGCTCTGCCCCTGGGAAAACCTCGAGCCAGGGAGCAGCGCCTGGGAGAAACGTCAAGGCCGATTTGGTCCTCGGGGAGTGATTGGTGCTGACAGCTCACCCTGACTGACTGCAGCACAGAGCAGCCTGGAGAGGAGGGGGAATGGGAATGGGAATGGGATTGGGAATGGGAGTGGGAATGGGAAGGGGAATGGGAATGGGAATGGGGACGGGAGTGGGAATGGGAAGGGGAATGGGAACGGGCAGTCCTCACCTGCCTGGAGAGGGATGATGGTGACGGAATTTGGGAAATTGCTGGTTGAAAGTGGAGGTGGGAGAGAAGTGGCTCAGTGTCTTCCCCTGTGAGCCTGGCTGGTTCCACTCCTTCTGTTCCATGGGGAAACTGAGGCAGCACAGCTGAGCAAGAGCCCTCCCCGTCCCTGCTGTACCCAAAGTGAGCCCTGTGCCCTGCACAGCATCCCTGGGAGCAGGGGCACAACCCTCTGCCGTGCTGGGATGTGGGATGTCCCCAGTGAGATGTGGGATCTCCCCGCATCCTCAGGCGCTGCATCCTTCAGCTGTAGGAAATCACGGGCTCCCAGGGCTCCTCCAAGAGCTCCCAGGGCTCCTCCACGGGCCCCCAGGGCTCCTCCACGGGCTCCCAGGACTCCTCCACGGGCCCCCAGGGCTCCTCCACGGGCTCCCAGGGCTCCTCCCACCTTTGCCATCAGCGCTGCCACGGGGCTCCGGCCACAGCCACACCGTTGGCGTCACCTCCCGGCACGGCGCCAGCGCCAAACCCGCCGCAGGTGTGGCTGCAGCCTCCGGCTCCTCCTGGCAGCCAGGGACGGGCTGGGTCAGGCCAGGTGAGCAGGGCCTGGGCTCTGCTTTGTCCCAGTGCTGGGGAGCAGACACAAATCCTTCATGGATGGGATCCATGGCCTGCAGCCCCGTTCCCAGGGTGGGAGATGAGTGTGGGGAGCTCGGTGCTCACTGCTCACAGGAGGGCCCAGCCCTCACCCAGGGATCAGCCCCGATACCAGCAGCGTGTCTGGCACAGGGAATGTCCCTTGCACAGCTGGCATCCCTTGCACAAGGAGCATTCCTCGCACTGGGAACTCCCCTGTGCTGCTCGACTCCCCAGACCTGCTCTGCCCCACGTCTCCGGCCGTTCTGCGTCCCAGCCCCCGTGGGAGGAAGGTCCCTCTTGCACAAGCCAGGACGCCTGGGGCTGGAGTTGGGCTGCACATGAGGAGCAGGGTTTGTCCAGCCAGGTGCAGAACCCCCTCTGTCCCTTGTCACTGTCCCCACGAGTGGGGTGTGGGGGCTCCCCAGGAGGGGATGGCACCCCTGGGTGCTGCACTGCCCAGGTAGGTCAGAGGAGTCACCCACCAGCAATGCCAGCTGCTCTGGGGACACTGTGAGGGGACAGAGGGTGACTGTGGCTCAGCAGCAAGGCCACCACTGCTGCCCAACCCTCCCAGTCCAAGGGGGAGCAGCAGCACTGGGTGAGCAGTCCCCAAATTCAGCACCTGCACAACGCTCCCCTGGCAGCCCCTTGCCTGGGGTGTGGCTTCCAGGGGCTCCCAGGTGCTGTGACAGGCACTGGGCAGACCCCACAGCCCTGGCAGCCCCTGGCACACACCTGGTATTTTGCTGAGCCCTCCCCACCCCCAGCCGGTGACAGGTGATGAAACCTGAATGCGTCACCTGGATTTTCCTGCCAGGCCTGGAGGGCAGAGTGGAGAGGGAGGCTGTGAACCAGCCCAGGAGACACCCCCAGTGCCAGGCCTGCTGCAGTGGGGTGTCCTGTCCCATCACCCCATGCCCCAGCAGCTCCAGCCCCCACTGGGATGGGAACATGCAGGACACGGCCACCACCTTCTGGGCTCCACCCAGCACCGCTCCCACCCCTTGCCCAGCTCCTTCCCTGGTGCTGCCATGAGCCCAGAAGGGCAGCAGGACACATGGACACGTGGCACTGGCCCTTTCTCTGGCAGAGCAAGGTGACAGAGAGGGGACACACTTGTCCTCAGGCTGTTTATTGGCATCTCCCTGGGCTCAGGCCGGGTGCCACGGCCCTGCCAGGCTGCTGCTGGCTCACCCATAGGCACTGCGGGGGCTGTGCTGTGCAAACACCCCCAAAACGGCCACGGACCCCCCGGGCATCAACACCCCCAAACACCCTCGGGCCTGTGCACAAAACCCCAGTAAAAATCCCCAAACCACCAGAAATGCCAAGGGGAGGCTCCAATCACTTCATCTGAGTCCTCACCAGAGCCCCTGAGGTGCAGAATCGGGGGGGTTGAGCACCACGTGCACCCCGCTGGGCTCTCCTGGGGTTCCAGTCCTGGGTTCTCCTGGGGGGGCTGTGCTGGGCCAGGCACAAAGGAGGGGAGCAATGAATTGTCCCCTGGGATCCTTCCCAAAGGCTGTGGGGTCCAAGTTCAGAGGTTTTGAGCTCAGCAGAGCTCCTCTCTCCCTCCGCAGCTGGGGGGTCTCTGTGTCACCCTTGTCCCCACGTCCTGGGGGAGCCACGAGTGGAGGGGCCGGGGTTTGGCACGGCAGGAGCCCCTCACCCAGCCCCCAGCACCCACTGGAGTCCCGCAGCAGCTCCAGGGCAGCCCTGATGGGTGCCAAGGGTGATGTTGGTGCACCCCAAACCCCCGGCCTGAGGAGTCTGGGACACTTTGGCCGAGGAGGGGACCTGGGTTTGCTCCCCAGCATCCAGCTCTGGTGCTGCCGAGAAAGCAGAAAACCCCTGGAGCCTGGGGCTGCTCCCCTTCCTCCTCCTCCCTGCTTTTTCCTTTTCTTGGGGCTTTTCTCTTTTTTTCTTTTTTTTTTTTTTTTTCCTATTTTTCCCCCTTTTCCTGTTGTGTTTTGTTGGGTTTTTTTTTCCTTCTGTTTAAATATCAAACGAAAGAGGAAAAACCAGCGATGGGAGCTCTGGAGCCAGGGGCCAGGCTGCTGGGCGGGCGGTACAGGGTCCCGGGCTGGCTGCTGGGGGCGTTGCCGGGGGTCTGGGGGGTGGGAGTCCTGCTGGCTTTGGGGCGGAACAGGCTGCCCTGCTGCGTGGAGGTGCTGTTGGAGAGGGGAGTGTGGTCGGGCTCGCCCGAATCGCTCTCGGTGTAGCTGTACGCCTGTGCCCGGGAGATGCCCTTCTGCTGCCGCCGCCACGAGTTGTAGTAGGTGGGGTCGCTGATGTAGTGGTTGACAAAGGAATGCGCCTTCTGGTGCCCGGGGTCCACCTCGTACTCGCTGTCACTGCCCTGAAAAACAGGATGGGGGGATGTGGGGAGGTGGGGACATCACCCGACAGCCCCAAAATTCAACAGGGTCGGGCTCTGCTCCCAGAAATGCGATGAGAGGGAACGGCCCCGAGCTGTACCAGGGGAGTTGGGGACATCGGGAGGAATTTCCACATGGAAAAAGAGGCCGGGCAGTGGAAGGGGGGTTTGGAGAGCCCATCCCTGGAGGTGTCCTGGACTCAGAGCTCTGGGCTGGGGACAAGGTGGGGATCGAGCACAGCTTGCACTCGGTGATCTCAGAGCTCTTTTCCAGCCTAAACGATTCTGTGATTTCCAGCGCTTTGCTTTCCCGGTGCTTTCCCGGTGCTCTTTTGGGAATGCTGGCAATCGCATCCCCAAAGTATTTAAAGGCTGGGACGGCTGCAGCATCACTGGGGGGTTTCTGCCTCTTGCTAAACAAAACAAAACCTCATACAAAAGGTTCCTGAGCGCTGCCGAGGCCGCGCTGCCCCCGGGCTGGCGCGGAGGGTGTTTTTGGGCTCTGCCGGTAATTGGATTCAGCTTCTCCGGCGGCGCACAAAGGGCCCATTGAGGGCGGTGGGAACTGCCCCGCGCCAGCGCCAGCTCCCGCAGCTCTTCACAGCTCCTCAAAAGCCACTCGAGCCCCGCTCGGGCCGCAGCGAGAGGAGCCGGCATCTGCCAAGGGAACAGCCGGTGCGGGCAGCGACGGGGGGGCACCGTGGGCACGGTCCCCTCCTGCTCGGGGACAGCCCCAGGGAGCCACAGGAGCTTTCCCTGGGTGTCAGCCCCTCAGGATCCATCCTGGGGGTGATGATCTCTGGGGCTCCACGCTGCTGCCCGGCCACAGGGCAAGACAAAGGTGGCATTTCGTGGAGTTGGGAGAGCCGCGGATGTTGCGACTGGGCAGCGGGACAGCCCCCAGCCCCGGGGGCTGTCCCCAGCAGCCCTGGGAGCCCCCTGTGGTGTCACAACCCCAGCACACGGACCGGGGGCTGCGCCAGATTCACCCCGGCCGCAGGGATGCTGCAGAGCGGGATGGGGCCGGAGCGGCAGCGCGGATCCCAAAAGCGGCACCAGGACCCGCCTGGTGGCGAGCAGAGGAACGGGCTGATGCTCAAGGACGGCTCCCAGCACCCTCCAACCCCAGCCCGGGTCCCCGTGCAGCCCCGGGGCTCACCTGGGAGTCGGAGACCTCGGAGGGTTTCTCGGTCAGGCTGCTGCTCTCGGCGGGGATCAGGTCGTTGTACTTGGTCACGTCCTCGTCCGAGTAGTGCAGGCTGCCGGGGCTGGGCCGGGGTGGGGACCTGGGGGACAGGCAGGGGGTGCTCAGCGTGTGTCCCCTCTGCTCGGGGCTGGGTCGCTTGGGGACAGCCCCAGGGAACACCCCTCAGCCGTGCCAACCCCGTCCCAAGAGCCCTGACCCCTCTGTCAGGGACTTCCAGGGTCACCCCAGCAGGATCCAAGCCCTCCCCACCCCATGACAAAGCAGGGATGGACACAGTGACCAAAAAAGCTCCCCCTGCCCGGGGAGGGGGCTGTGGCAGGGGGTCCCTACCGGGTGTAGATGCCATTCTTCCTGCAGAAGGAATTCTTGACGGAGAGGCGGCGGTTGTTGAGCTCCAGGGCGGGGAAGCTGCCCTCATCCAGGCTCACCATCTCCCCGTGGCTCAGGGCGGCCGCCTTGGAGCTGTTCCCTGCGGGATGGGATGCTCAGCCTCCCCCAGCCCCTCCCCGGGCAGCACACGGGGCTGGGGGTGTCCCCAGTGGGGGGACTGTGCTGGTTCCAGAGCCACCACAGCCTGGGGACAGCCAGGAGGTGCCAGCCGTGCCCAGCCCCCTGCCCCAGTGCCCCCAGCTCCCCACTCCGGGCTGTTTGCTTAACGAGGAGCTCTGGATTTTCCCCACAATTTGAGCCCTTGACAGAGCTAAGAAAACAGAGCCGTGTTTGGCTAATCCCGGTGACCTCTGCGAGCCCCCGGGGCTGCCCTGCCCCCACAGCTGTCTGTGGGACAAACTCTATTTCATCTTGAGCTCCCAACGCTCACCAGGAAGCCACAGCATCGTTATGGGGTGGCACTGGGCTCTGGAGGAGTTGTTCCCAAGGCAGGCAGGAAGGGAGGCTCCCACCCCTCCACCCAGACCCCAAAGGCAGGGAGAGACCCCCAGGAGGCTCCCACAGGAGCAGGAGGGTCCTGTCACCACCCACCACACTCCCTCACTCACCTGAGTCTGATTTCTTGGAGTATTTCTTGCTCTGCCCACGGATGATGAGCACAAAAACGAGGAGGAGGATGAAGATGAGCCCCACCAGGGCAATGACCACCAGGAACCACCACTCCTCGTAGAACGGGTTGGTTTTCTGGGCTGGGGCACAGCAGGGAGGATCAGAGGGGGAACAGGGACAGGGGACAAGCAGTCTGAGGTCACTTGGGGAGCTTTGTGAGGTCTGAATCCATAGGAACAGCAGAGGGCTGGGGGGGGGTTTAGAAAGGGGATGCTGGCAGTGGGATTTGGGACTCTGCAGGAGCCAGGAGTGGCCACAGAGCAGCACCAGGACCAGGGGGCCAGAACCCCCCAGGAACACACCTGACACGGAGGGGGAAGGGGTGCTGGGGGTCCCGTAGCCGTAGTCATTCACAGCAATGACACGGAAGTCGTAGCTGACCCCCTGCTTGAGGATGTCCATGCTGAAGGTGTAGGAGGTCACCTCCTTGGGGATGTCTTTGATGAGGATGTCCCAGAGCCCTTCATCTGGAAGAGACAACAGGGCTGGGAGGGGAGGGCTGGCTCTGCAGGACACCCCAGGCCAAGGGGTGATGTCCCTCCCTTTCCATCAGCCCCACTCAGCAGCGTTTTCCTCATGGATCAGCACAAGAAGAACCCCCCAGACACTGGGTCCTAACGCCCCACCCAGGTCAGCACCCCCTGCCTCAGTTTCCCCATGTGCTGTGGGGATGGAGAGCAGCTGTGGTACCTGAGGGCCGCGCCTCGATGACGTATCTGGTGATGGGCCCTTGCCCAGGGTCCCCACTGGACCAGTGGATGGTGATGGCCGAGCCATAGCGGGAGATGAAGGGCTCTCCTGGGGGGCCGGGGGCACCTGGGGAGCAGAGCACAGCTGGAGGCCACAAACCAGGCACAGGGGGCACAAACCAGCACAGAGCCATGCCAGCCCCCACCCCGTGTGTCCCCCACTGTAAGGGTCAGTCCGAAGTTTCTCTGATTTGCCTCACGACCATCATCAGGGACTGAGACCCTGGACCCCACCACTCACTCTGGACCTGAGTTCTGGCCTGGCCGAGGTGGATGCTTGCCCAGGACAGTTTGTAGGTGTGCCTGGTGCTTGCCAAGGACTGTTTGTAGGTGTGCTTGGTGCTTGCCCAGGACTGTCTGTAGCTGTGCCTGGTGCTGCCATGGCACGCTGCTCTCAGCAGGGTGCTGCTTATA
>JAOTQP010000792.1:10539088-10552400 GCA_026413545.1 Cichladusa arquata
TGACTGACTGACGGGTGTCAGCTTGGATTCTGACTCTGGCAGTGTTTGGGATTGTTCTTTGTAATACTGTATTTCTAGTTTAATTTTCCTAGTAAAGAACTGTTATTCCTATTCCCACATCTTTGCCTGAGAGCCCCTTAATTTCCAAATTATAATAATTTGGAGGGAGTGGGTTTACATTCTCCATTTCAAAAAGAAGCTTCTGCCTTTATTGGCAGATACCTGTCCTGCAAACCAGGACAGATGGGGACTCCAAACCTCCCTGGGCAGTCCCTGACGATGGCTGACCGCCCTTTCCACACTCACCTGTACTCCAGGGAGAACTTGGTGAGCTCCTGGCTGTTGTGCAGCCACTTGAACTCGAGGGGCCAGCTGCCCTCGGCCATGCAGGTCAGCACCAGCCTGTTCCCCTCCAGGTGCACCTGGCTCCGCACCGGCTCCGTCTTGAAGTACGGGGAGACATCGTCTGTGGAGAGAGGGAGGAGAGGGATCAGGGCCCCACATCCTGCCAGCCCCATGGGCCACTCAGCACTGCTGCTCCTGCTCTTGGCAGGCATGGAAAAAAATTATCTTTAATGTCCCTTCCAACCCAGAGCATCCCATTGGCATCGCCATCACCCCGCAGCCACCTCCTCTGGCCCAGCCAGGCCACCCAGCCCCCTCCCCTGTCCCCTGTCCCTCCCTGAGCTGTTCCAGCAGCCCATCCACAAGGGATCAGCCCACTGCAGGTTTATCTAAGCTGCTTCTTTGCTTTATTCCCGGCTCCCTTTGTAGCATCTCCGAGCTTTTAACTCGGGGGGTGAAGGGGCGGAGGGGCTGCGAGCGGAGCGAGGCAGAACCACTTACTCCTCTCCTGTCTTATTTGCTAAGTAAAACTATAAATCGAACCACACAGCTCCATTTTCTGCTTAACAAATGGAAGCCCTTTTACTTCAAAGGCACATTCATATTCCCCAGCAGCTTTCAAGTGCACGTTCAATCACAGCTCTGGGTTTTTTCTTTGGGGTAGGGCTTTGCTTTCTTGTCTGCTCGAGCTGAATTCCTGCCGTGGATCCCCGCGCTGTGAGCGGCACCGAGGCAGTGCCCACCACTCTGGGGGTGTGACAGGGGCTTGTGGGAACTCAGAGACACCCCAAGAGCTGCACTGAGGGTCCCTCTCCTCAGTCCTGGCTCCTGCACACCCACATGGAAATGCCCAGTGGATTTACAGCACCCTGCCTGGCAAAGGGGAGGGCACGGTGGTGCTGGGTGCCAGGCGAGTCATTAGGAAGGGAGGGAGCAGCTTGTGGCTCGTTAATTTAATTTTCCTCTCTGACCTTCAGCAGTGGCTGGAAGGGGCAGCTCTCCCTCATCCTGGTGTCCCTGCCTCAGATCCAGAACGGATCTGGGCATTGGGGAATCAGGGCATGGCAGCCCAGCATGTCCTGGGTGGCACAGGGGCAGAGTGGTGCCCACTGGCAGCTTGTGGGGCTTGGCACAGCCCAACCCGTGGCCACACTGCTCCCTGGCCTGGGGAGCTCACAGCAGCCCTGCAGCCCTCAGGGTGCCCCAGGAGTGGGGACACAGGAGCCACAGGGCTCACGGGAACACTCCAGTGCAGGATCTGTGTCACCTGTGCATGGCGGTGGCCACACGTGTCCCCACCACAGCAAAGCTTGACCTGCAAGGCCAGGGCTTCGCCCACGCCACCCTGGGGACTTTGGGATTAGGGCAGTGCCCAGATGGGGACGTGGCACAGGCAGGTGGCAGCTCTGCATCCACACACCAAACCAGCCACGCACCAGAGCGGGGTCCACTGGGCACGATGGAGCTGCAGGGGGATCCAAGCACGGCACAACCCTGGGGCTGACCCCCAGGGAATGCTGACCCCCAGGGAATGCTGATCCCTCAGCACCACCACACTGGGCTGATGGGGCCAATGGCACAGTGAGACTGAGACCTGGCATGCCCAGCGCCTGGGAGGCACCTGGGAGGTGTTTGGGAAGAGTTTTGGAAGCGTTTGGGAAGCAGGGTGCTGCTGGAGCACCTTCCCCTGGGCCCGCCCGCCGTTTGCATCCATCCTAATTTGATTTTAAGCAGCTAAGGCTCATCACGCTTTGAAGCGCCCGAGCCATCTGTTCTGCATTAAGGGGTGAAAAACGGCGCAGGGGAGGAGAGGCGGCTCCGAATTCCGCGCGGATCGTTCCGAGGGGATCCACCCGCCAAGGTCACGGCAGCCGCCCCCAGAAAGGCAAACCCACCCCAAACACGGCAGGAGACAGCGGGGAGGGGGTCCTGGGGGTCCCCTGTGAGGGGTGAAGGTGGCTCTGAGCTCCAGTGGAATCCTCCTCATCCTCCCGGGAGCCCCGTGCCCCCCCAAGGAGCCCAACCCAGGGCAGGGGTGGCTGGAGGAGAGGAGGGATCAGGGAGGGGAATGTGGCTCTGAGATGTCCAGAGGGGCCTCCAGGGACAAGACCTGGTGTTCTGGTGTCCCCAGGGGGTGCCCACACCAGTTCTTGCAGGGGAGAAGAGTGGGGACTCCCAACGCTGAGCAGCGCTGTCCCCCTCACCCCCAGCCACTTCTGCAGCCCCCTGGCCTCAGTTTCCCTCTCCTCGGCTCTGTCTGCACTCTCCCAGCACCCCTGACAGGCCCTGGCACCACCAAATCCGGGTCCATGGAGCTGTCACCGTGTCACCACAGAGCCAGCACCGATGGCAGCTGCCATTGCCCCGGCCCTGGGCCCAGGGGGGTTCCAGCCACATCCCCCCCCAAACAAAGGGTCATTACTGCTCATTCTGCCTCTCCCCCATCTGTTGTGACTGTTTACACTTCACTTGCTAATTAGAGGCTAATTAGTTGGTGCAGAAATTCATCACTTTCCGAACACAGGCGGCAGCGAGGGGCGGCTCCAGGAACATCTGCACATCTGCCGGTGGCACGGGACACTGCGGGGCTCCTGTGCCACCCCCTGCCACCCCATCCCATGCCAGCAGTGTCCCCTCCACACAGAAAGGTGCCACCAAGCCCCTGTGTCCCCATCCTGCCCTCGGGAGGTGATGGATGGGATTCCAAGGGCTGGGAGCAGGGACAGGGACAGTCCCGGCTCTCCCCCTCCCCTGCCGATGACAATCTAATGCCAGGGCCTGGCACAGCACTAATCCTGCCTAATGGGATGACAATCTTGGCCCCTGCACTTTAGTTACATCAGGGGCATTAGAGGCGGAGCGGGCGCGGATGTAGGGCAGGGCTCCCCAAAGAGCCGTAATGGATCCTAATTCCCGGCCCTAATGGGAACTAAGCTCCCCTCTGCCCAGCCTCAAATCCCCCTTGATGGGAAGGGACGGGGAGTTTTAAGCCTGGAGGAATCCCGGAATGGCTGCCAAGGGCTCGGCTCTGCCTGGCAGCTGCTGGCAGGGGGGCGCTGGGGATAGAGGGTGCAGCCCCCTCCTTTTCCCTTCCCCCTCAGAGGCAAGATGGGGATGGGGGCAACAGATCCAAATCCACAGGTGCCACCTCCGGAGCTCCAGGGGCTCGTGGGACCCCCGGGTCCCCTCCTGCCAGGGGGACAACGCAGTCCCCATCCGTGCTTGTGTTCAGCAGTGCCACCCCCAGTGCCCCTCGTGGGCAGCAGTGACATCCATCCCCTGCCCAGCTCACCCGCTGGAAGGTGAGCAGCCCACTCCTGCCAGGATTCAGCAGGATGCACCAGGAATCCCAACAGATCCAACACCCACCGGGACCTGGGGGATGTCCTGAGCCCAGCCCAGCTTCACGTGCAGGCTCCAGGTCCCCAACAGGGACCAGCACCTGCCTCAGGAAAAACAACTCCATCCTCTTCCTCCTTCCCAACAACCCTTCTTTGATCCCACCAGGACGTGGCCAGTGCTGGGATGTGCCCGCTGCACTGCCCACACCCCACCTGGACCGCAGAGAGGGGACAGAGCCACATCCCTGCTCCCCCCACAGCCTCCCAGGGCTCCCCCCATCCTTCCCGGGGCATCACCACCCAAACAGGAGGATGGCAGCCTGGGAAGGAGGATGCCAGCCCAGCCAGGAAGATGCCAACCCTCCAGGAGTGGTGGCACGGCCACCTGGCAGCTCCCACCCCGGCCCCCCTCCCCAGCACGGGGAGATGGAGCTAAATCTCCTCGGCATCAGACTCTCGCTGGCACCGCAGCACGAAGAGATTAAAAAACAATAAAGAGAAAGCGAAACCCTCCGCTATAATTACCAGCCTTTAGCCGCCAGCGGAGGCAGGAGGGAGGGAGGCAAGGAAAAAGGGGGGAAAAGAAACAGAGGAGAAGAAGAAATCCACTAAAATTTTAATAGGAACCACTGCATTTAATTTAACGACACATTTTTTCAATTACCAGAATAATTGTTTTATTCATAAAACGAGTTTCAATAAGAGGGTAATTTTCCTTTGTTTTTATTATTCATTTGTGGAACATATTCGCCGCGCGGTTCCCCGGCGCCGCCGCAGCCTCGCCACATCTGGGGGAGCTGGGGAGGGGGGAACGTCACCCACAGCCCCCAAAAACAGCACCCGCGGGGGACCAGAATGTCCCCAAGCACCCTGGGTCACAGCTGGGGGCAAGCAGAGGTGGCCCCAGGGGATCCATCACCATGGGGACACGGCGGCCCTGGGGACAAGTGACCCCCTGCCCGAGCAGCCACCCCTTGGCTAAGCCCCATTCCCGGCTCGCTGGATGCCAGGTGAGGTCGGGAAGCATCAATTTATCAGTGGACGCTGCCAAAGCCACCAGGTGGCCTCGATGTCCCCAAGGGCACGGAGCCACTGCCACGCCCCCGGTGCTCCCGTGTCCCCTCCCGTGTCCCCTCCCGGGGTCCCCGGGGGCGGGGGGCAGGTGCAGGGGGATTAGTGGCTCTCTCTGCCGCTGTCAGAGCCATTAGTATTCCTGAGCCACGGCTCCATCCCCTTAATAAAAAGCAAACACGGAATTGAAATGCCGAGCGCTGCCGGCACCTGGGGAGCTGCAGAGCGCCACGGTGCTGCCGGGGGGGGACCAGGGGGACGAGGCTCTGGCTGGGGGTGCCAAGGATGAAACCAAGAATGAGCCAGTGTGGTTTGGGAACCTTGGCTGTGCCCTGTTCGCCCTTCTCCCAACACCTGGGCAGGTGCAGAGCCACCTGAGCCACACCCTGCAGCCTCTGAGGGGATCCCATGGGGTGGCAGCGGGGCAGGACGGCTCCAGCCTCCTCATCCCATCATCACCACGGCCAAAATCACCGAATTCCAAAGTGGGCTGGGTTGGGGAGGTCCCCAGAATCCATCCAGTGCCACCCCTGCCGTGGGCAGGGACACCTTCCAATATCCCAGCCCTGTCCAGCCTGGCCTTGGGACACTGCCAGGGATCCAGGGACAGCCACAGCTTCTCTGGGCACCTGTGTCAGGGCCTGCCCACCCTCACAATAAATCACTTCTCCCATGAGATCCATCCCAGCATTGGCCCTCAGACGTGATCCCAGCAGAGCTGGCCCTGGAGCAGCCACAGGGACACCCAGCTGTCCCCTGCTGTCCCCTGCTGTCCCCCCAGGCTGGGCTGGTGCCACGGGCCAGCCCCGCTCGCCACATGGAGCAGTGCCACAGCCCCACCCATCTCATCCCCCGGGACCGGCCCGGCTGCCCCGCACACCCCCAACCACGCCGTGCCTTTTGATGTGGCTTTTTTTGCCCTTTTTACTAAGAAAAAGACTTATAATTGCAGATGTGACCATTAATCCTCCCAACTTACTTTGTTCCCTTCCTTCCCTGCTTTCCCCTCCCTCCCTTCTCCCCCCACTGAGACCAAGAGCTTTAAAACTCTCCTTCTGGCTATTAATTAAAAGCAACCTCTCCACTGCCGTGAGTGTACTTGCCATAAATTAATAGCAGCCTTCTTAATCAAATCTTATCTCCTCTCCAAGCGCCCGGCGCACGGGGCCGGGTTGGTATCCCAGCCCGCCCGGCCGTGAAATGCAATTCCCAATGCTCCAGCGGCCTCGGCAGCTCCGTTCCATCCCCTCCTTCCCGGTGCCCGTGCGAGCCCGGAGTCGCCACCTGGGCCAGGAGGGAGGGGAGGGGCGCGGCCACCCGGAGCGCAGGTGGCTCCCAAAGGACGCGCTCCATTTCGCAGCCATTTACCGCGTTTATCCGCAGCCCCCGCGGACCGCACTCGCCTTCCTGAATTATTTAGGGAGGGTTCGGTGCTCCGAGGCACTGAGAGCCGCGGTGGGAAGCGCTCCTGAGGGAGTTGGGGGTGTGGGAAGGCAGCGGGGCCACGGGGCAGATTTTGGGGGGGTCAGTTCCTCCAGTTTGGGGGGTGAGCTCAGGGTGCTCCAGTTTGTGCAGAATGTCAGAGATCACCATCCCTCCAGTCCCCATCCTCATCCCGCCAGGTATTCCTGCTCCCCACCCCACAGAATTCCCAGCCAGCGGGGACAGAGGGGGACATGGACATGGTGTCCTGCAGCTTCTGGGGCTGCTAATTCCACTAATTCCAGCCCTCTCCTTTGCCATGCGGAAAACAGGGCTGGACATGGTTTTCTTTCTTCCACCTCCTGGTGGGCTGAGACGGGCACGGGGAGCCCTCCCACAGCACCACGGCCCAGGAGGCACCGGGGGCTGCAGTGGGAGCCCCCAAAAAGAAGCTAAGGGGGTTTTCAGCCGAGGCAGAGCAGCCTGCACAGCTCCCCTCCCCCGGCTCCAATCCCACCGGGATCGCAGGGATAAAACCACCCTGTGGAGCAGGGAATCGCTGCCTGGGGGTGCTCAGGGGTGCAGGAGCATCTCACAGCAGCCACACCCCTCCAGCAGCAGAGCCCAGAGCCGTGCCAGGTGCTGTGCCCGTGGCGAGGGAAGAGCTGGGAGGCTCCAGGGGCTGGCACCCAGTGCCCTCCAGCCGTGTGCCACCAGCACATCCAGCCTTGCTGGGCTGCTCACAGCTCTGGGAGCTGCTGCTCTGCCCTGGGGAAGGGGCACAGGTGGCACGAGGGGGCTGCTGGCCATGGGCACGCTGTCCCCTGGGCTCAGGTCACAGCTCCTGCCCAGCTGGAGACGGGCAGCTCGTCTCCATCCAACCCCTGATACCTGTGCAGCTGCTTTAGCAACCCCCGGACACGGGAAAAAGGTTTTTTGGGTGATGGGGAGCTCTGGGGAGTGGGGACACCTCCCATAAAGGGTGCAAGGACGTGTGCCCGTGACCCCCTGGCAGAGCCCAGAGCTCTGGCACTGCTGGCCTGCTCCCCCTGCCTCCCTGGGGGGGATTTGGGGTTCCCTACATGCTGTAAGCCGATTGCAGAGGTGTGTAACGGGATTAAGGGGAGGCTGAGGGAGATGCCAACCTGGAGCAGCCGCTCAGCAGAGCGCGGCTCCCGCCCGCGTGGCGCCGCAGGATTTGCAGAGCTGCAGCTTGAACTGATTTCCTTCCCTAAGCCTTGGAAAGGTGAAGCTGCAGGAGGGGCGTGGGCTCTGCCCCCTCCTCACCCCACAGAAACCCTGCACGGCCCCAGTTTGGGCTGGCAGAGGGGTCATGTCCCCACGGTGACCCCCTCAGCCACCCCTGTCCTCACACAGGCACTGGGTGACACCCCAGAGCCACCCCTGTGTGTGACACTGTCACATCCCAGAGCCACCCCTGTGTGTGACACTGTCACCCCACAGCCACCCCTGTGTGTGGCACTGTCACCCCAGAGCCACCCCTGTGTGACACTGTCACCCCAGAGCCACCCCTGTGTGACACTGTTACACCCCAGAGCCACCCCTGGGTGTGACACTGTCACCCCAGAGCCACCTCTGTGTGTGGCACTGTCACACCAGAGCCACCCCTGCCTGTGGCACTGTCACCCCAGAGCCACCCCTGTGTGTGGCACTGTCACCCCACAGCCACCCCTGTGTGTGGCACTGTCACCCCACAGCCACCCCTGCCTGTGGCACTGTCACACCCCACAGCCACCCCTGCCTGTGGCACTGTCACACCCCAGAGCCAGCCCTGCCTGTGGCACTGTCACACCCCACAGCCAGCCCTGCCTGTGGCACTGAGACCTCCAGGTGACCCCACAGCGCCTCAGGGAGCGGCACAGTGACCCCAAACCCTGCAGGGCTCCCTCAGCAGCCCCCATGGCAATAATCCCTGCTGGCAGCAGCAGCGCTCGGGGCTCTCAGTGACATCCCTGTGGCTAATCCAAGCTGACCACTGCAGGGCACGGCCTCAGCACCCCCTCCCCGGCAGCACCCAGCGCCCCCCAGATCCCCCACACAGCCCTATCCCACAGCAAGGGTGACACCAGTGGGGACCAGGGCAGTCTCTGCACAGGGATGCAGGAGCAGCCCCCAAGTGCTGCCCCCTGAGAGCTGCCCCCTCCTCCTGCTGTCCCCAGCACGGCACTGGTGTCACCTGCAGGCTGCACAGCACTTTTGCCGGTGTCACACCTCATCCATCTCTGCTGGAGATCTGTCCTGGTGCTTGCTGGTTCCAGGGTGGGGGTGGAAGCCGTGGGTGGGGGGCTGATTCCTGAAAAGCCCAGGCAGAAACCAGGAGCCCCAAGCCCAGCCAAGGTGGCCCTGGCACGGAATGTGGCCAGATCTGTCCTGGCTGGCACTGCCAGCACCAGCCCCCTGCACTCAGTGGCTCTGAATGGAGCTGGCAATGCCCACCCTGACCAGGGCAGCCCCCAGGACAAACAGAGGGATGGAGGGAGGGATGGATGGATGGATGGATGGATGGATGGATGGATGGATGGATGGATGGATGGATGGATGGATGGATGGATGTCCTCCTCCCTCCCTGCATCCCGCCAGGCCAGGCCGGTGGGACACCCCGACCACGCTGCCGTCTCCCCTTCCTCCTCCCACATCTGTCTCCAGGCCCATACTTATTTATTTATTTGTTAATTAACTGCTGTTTCCATAACAAACGCTCCAGCTTCTCCCAGCCTCCAACAGCCCTGGGGCTGGATTGTTAACTAGGATTTTAATTTGTTAATTAAAAGCAGGATGGCTCCGTAACAAGCTCCTCTTCCACAGCCGGGGCTCTTGGCGGGCTCAGCGGGCCATGGGCAGCCTCACCACGCCCGGGTGAACCCCTCCAGGGATGGGGGACGTGGGGGGGGGAGCCTGGCTCCCTCAGGGTGAGGGGTGCTGGAAAAAGGCTCAGCATCTCCCTTCTCCCAGCAGAGGTGCTGGGGATGAAGCCACCTTCCCCTGCAGCCTCATCCTGGCAACCCCTTCCCCAATATCCCAGCAGCTCCCAGCCCATGTCTCCAGCCATTGGGGGTCCCAAACCTGCGACAGACCCTCCTGTGCCCGCTGCAGCAGAGCCAGGGCCGTGCCAGCATTGTCCCCTCATGGACCACAGCCCAGGACAGGCCTCAGTCCCCATCCCTGTGGCTCTGGGGACACACCCCGCTGACAACGTGGGTAAGGTAAGGCTTGAAATGCTCCCAGAGCCAGCGGCCAAACACCAGCCCTGGCCGGGAAACAGGGATTTATTCAGCCCCACGGCTGGGAACAGAGCGGGGCTGTGTGCCTGCCCATCCCTGCCGCTGGAAAAACCAACATTTCCCTGCCGGGAAACCCCAAACAGTCACACACACACACGGGCGCGTTGTGCGTGCCCAGCCCTGAGCCCGGGGGGCGACAAGAAGAGCTTTGTGCTCCGAGCAGCCCCACGGACAGAGCCCAGAGCCCGATCCCAACCCCGGCCCCAGGGCACGGAGCTCCAAACCCAAACTGCCAGGAGCTGGAAGGGACCTGGAGCAAAGGGATGATCCTGGGGGGACGGGGGACAAGGGACAGGAGCCCCCCCAGCCCAGGGGACACCCTCAGAAGACACCCCCAGGGCTGCCCTGCAGGGTGGCACGGACCGACATCGTCCTGCCCAGCCTGTCCCCCCGCAGGACGCAGCCCTGGGGATGTTTAACGAGCTCCAGGCTTTGGACAAAACTCCTTCCCCAGCAAACTCCTTCCGACGGCAGAAATCCTCCGAAGCCCGCGATTACGCAGCTCCGCCGTATCTGGGTCACTGCTGTGAGTCACGGACACCCGGAGAGTGACTCAACGCTATTAGAGGGGCCGGATCCTGCGGCTGATTCTCCCGGGAGAGGCTCCAAACACTGAAGAAGGGAAGGATCGATGGGCATCACCTCCAGACCCCCCAGCAGCCGGACACTCCCCGGGCAGGAGAGGAGGTCAAAGTGCATCCCCTGTCCCGAACTTCAGCCTTTCCCAGCCGAGCCCGGAGCTTCCCCACGTGGATTTGGCAGGAACAGGCTCCACACGCAGCTGCCAAGCGAGGTGGAGGTCCCAAGAGCCCGGACCCTGTCCCCTGTCACCCACCTTGAGTGACACTCAAGCCTGGAGCAGAGCAGCTCAGGGCTGGGTTTGGCCCCACGGAAGGCGCTGAGTGTATCCTCGAGGAATTCCTGGAAGGACACCACTGTGGAAACTCCTGGGGTCACAGCGGCCATAAAGGGGTGGGAAAGCAAAGACGCCATGGGCCCGCCCTTCGGGAGCCACGACAGCACCTGAGATGTCCCCGAGATGTCCCTCCTGCCCGGGGCACGCGTGTCCCACCTCCCCCGGCCCCGCAGGATGCTCAGCAGACGGACAAACACGCACCAGCCGCTTCCCAGGCTCGCCCCGAGAATCCCAACCAGGCGGCGCTTCCCAGCCGAGAAAACGGCGGGGGAAGAAAAACAGAAGAGAGAAACCACAAGAAAAGCCCCGCTCAGCCCTTCCCAGGGCACTGACGCAACTGAGTCGCCAGCCCCGCGGGATGGAAAACGCTCTGCCAGCTCCCACCCTGCCCGTGCCAGGCGGGATGAAGGCGCTGGTGGCCGGAGTCCCTTCCCCGCGGCACGGCCCCGAGCCAGCGGGCACCGGGCACTCGCCCATGGACTGGGGTGTTGCCCAGACATCCTTTTTCCTAAGTATTAATTAGTCATAGCATTGCTCACTTGAAACAGAAATAGCTGTAGCATGACAGCGAGCATGAGTTTTCCTTGGAAAAGCTTTTTTTTTTCCAAAGCTTTTCCTCCCCAGACAGCCCCGTTCGCGGGTGGGGGAGGAACGGGCAGCCTGGCATTCCCCCCTAGACAGCCCTGAATTTCCAGGGCAGCGCAGCAAACTCTGGTCATCGCATTTATTCACACACTTGTGGCTCTCCCAGCCAGAGGGGCTTTTCCAGCCAACGCCGCGCCAGCGATTCCAGCCTGACGTGAAGCTTATGGGGAGAAGCCAAGCGAGCGAGACTCCCCCGGCGCCCCGGGGGAAGGGCTCCGGCAGCTCCGTGCCCTTGCTTCCCCCGCCCTGCACAGCCCCTGTGCCCGCCCTGGCAGCGAGGAGAACACGGACAAGGAGGCGATGAAGGCACCCATCCTCTCCCTCCCCGCCGGGGCCGGGTGCCGAGCGCTTCCAGGTGCTCAGCCGGCGGGGAGGGGCTCTCCCAGCGGCGGCAGAGCTCGGAATGAAACATCCCACCCTAATGAGTTGATTTTATTAGTTTATGAATGCGTTGAGAACTCATTATCAAAATAAACATCAGCTCACTCCAGCGAGCACGGCACCGCACGCCCCGGCAGCGCCGCAGCTGGGGCCGCTCCCGCTCCGGGACACCCCGCGGGTCCCCCCCGCGCCCCGGCACCGACCGGGGGGGCCAGGGCAGAGGTGCCCACCCTGCCAAGCCCCTTCGTGCCACGAGGGTCGCTTCTCCCTTTCACTGCGGGCACTCGGTGGGGTGGGACAGCTCCGAGCATCTCTCACCCCAGCAGCTCACCCGGGAGCTGCTCGGTGCTGGAAGCGGCTCCCGCGCCATCCCGGGGCCTCCAGCACCCCCGGGAGTCTGTGCAGCACCCATGGGAGGGTGGCAGGTCCCCTCGGGGACAGGGGACAGCGCCGAGCCGCTGTGGGCAGGGCTGTGGCACAGCGGGCGCATTGTCCGGCTCGGCAGGACGCGCTCCCTTTGGAAGCAGCAGCTAATCCCATTTCATCCCCCGTCACGGCCATCAGCTGTTTTTCAGGCATGCAGGAGGCGGGGTGCTGAAACCAGAGCTATTGTGTCCGCCGGTCCCAGCCCCCTCCATCCATCCATCCATCCATCCATCCATCCATCCATCCATCCATCCATCCATCCATCCCGGCCCCACGCTGGCCGCATCCTGCTCCATCCCCAACCAGTCCGTCATGGACTGCCGGGAACTGGGGAAGTTCTGTCACCTCCCTCCGAGCTCGGAGCCTGACCCCTGACAAACCCAGGCGAGGAGGAGGAGAAGGAGGATGAGGAGGAGGAGGAGGAGGAGGAGGAGGGGAAGCACCGATCATCCCACGCTGCAGAGACCCATGGGGGCAGCACCCAGCGCTCGATTGCTCCCTGCAGGGGGACACGGGCTCCTGGAAGGAACAGAAATATCCCCATAAAGCCCCAGCACTGCCCAGCCCGTGCCCCAGATTCCAGTCAATGAGCTGGGATTGCTGGGGGTAGGGGACAGAGGGACAGGTCCCGGCCATCCCGGGAAGAACTCCGTCCCTGCAGCCAGGAACAGGCTGTGTGTCCCCAGCCTCGCTCTTGCTCTGGGGAAATGCTCTCTGGATCCAGCCATTCCCAGTTAAGGGGGGCCAAACCCAGCATTTCCCTTCATCACGCTGAAGGAGACCCACAACGGGGAGTCCACACTCACAGCCACCCTCGCCAGCCAGAATTCTCCCACAGTAACATGTCCCCATTCCACACAAGGCACAAGGGACACCCACGGGAAGCAGGACACCCCAGACATCCCAGCCCCTCCCAGCTTTGTACACCCCAATGTTCCACAGAAACCCCTGCAGGGTCCAACGATCCCACAGACGAATCCCCACCCTGCTCCCTGCCCTGGCAGGACCTCGGTGCCGCCGTGCCCGGAGCCGGGAGGGCTCAAGGTTACAGCCGAGGACTCGCAGGTTGTGGGCTCACCCAGCAGTGCCGAAAGCAATTAGCTACCAGGGCTAAAATTAGCTCAGCGGCTTCTTCTGCTAATGGTCAAACCTATCCAGGCTTCCCCCACACCCGGGGCCTCTGCACGGGCAGGGAGAGAGGGATGGGAGCCAAAGGAGCTGCTCCCGTGTGCCTGGGTCCCCTTCCCACTGTCCCCAGTGCCACCAGGCAGCAGGACACCACCATTGTCCCCTTCCCACTGTCCCCAGTGCCACCAGGCAGCAGGACACCACCACTGTCCCCTTCCCACTGTCCCCAGTGCCACCGGGCAGCAGGACACCACCATTGTCCCCTTCCCACTGTCCCCAGTGCCACCAGGCAGCAGGACACCACCATTGTCCCCTTCCCACTGTCCCCAGTGCCA
>JAOTQP010000792.1:10553745-10564852 GCA_026413545.1 Cichladusa arquata
GGGCGAGGGGAGGGTGGGGCGGGGGCCACCAAGGGGGCCACTGCCTGCCCGGGGCACAGGCAGGTGCTGGGAGTCAGGCTGGGGAGAGGGGCTGGAAGGTGAGGCAGCACCGGGAGAGGGGTGCAGGGCATAAAGCTGGGAGCAGGGGTGGGAAATGCACCCCCAAGAGCCGATTCCCAAACCCACAGAGGGTGCTGAGGGCACTGCCCATGCCAGTGGCAGCTCCAGAATGAGGGGGGTGTGAGGGATCCCAACGGGGGGGAAGGGATGCCAAGGGGGTGAGAGGGAGGCCAAGGGGGTGAGAGGGATGCCAAGGGGGTGAGGGATGTAAAGGGGGTGTGAGGGATGCCAAGGGGGTGAGAGGGATGCCCAGGGGGTGAGAGGGATGCCAAGCATGGCCAGCACAGGGAGCTGCTGCCAGCTCATTCCTGCCTGCTGGCCGGGCAGAGTGATAGGAACACATCCTGAGGCTGGATCCACCTCCATGGATGGGGGGAACCCCAACTCAGAGCAGCAGCCATGAGGATGAGGGTGGTCTCTGGCATCACCACCACATCTGAGTGATCCTGGCCCCGTGTCCTTTCCAGCAGCTCCATGCCACGCTCCACTGCACCAGCAGAGGAGCTCCCAGTACATCCCAGTGCCCCAGTGCTCAGCACCCAGAGCCATCCCAGCTCCCCAGGGCTGCAGGATCCCAGTCCAAGGCCCAGTGCCACAGGGCTCCGGTGGAGCACCAGAGCCACCAGCCCTGGCAGGTCCAGGGGCACGGCGGGGGCTCAGCTCGCCCTTCGTTAGCACAATCACATCACCACTGACAGCAGCAGATTTCTCCCCGGCCGTTTCTCACCCAGCCACACGCCAGCCACTCGTTAATGAGCTTGGGGCAGTAATGAGGGCTCAGAGGGGAGGGCACCCACCCACCCAGCCAGCACCCAGCAGGTTCTGCCCCACGGGGCCATGTCACCCCAGGCACTGCCCGTGCTGCTGCTGCACCCAACACACCCCAAACCAGCTTGTGCAGGGCCCACAGTAATGTGTGTGTGGCTGGAGCTCACCCCCAGGCAGGAAGCAGCCACAGGCAGGGGCTGGGGACAAGGACAGGGCTCGTGGAGTGGCAGAGGCAGGGTCATCCCTCATCACAGCACCCGCCAGCCTCCCTCCTCCCTCCTCCCCGTTTAATTATCAGCGTTTTCCCAGGTTCTCAAGCAGCCAAGCATCCGCCTGCTCCCTCCTTCCCGCTCTCCTGGAGCTCCTGCTGGGCGGAAATGCCACCGCAGCCCCGTCCCCGTCACTGAGGGACGAGCAGCACTTGACGTTGTCACTCACCCTGGTCCGCGGATGGCACCGGGGCAGGAGCTGCTCAGCCACTGCCAGCTCTCCCTGCCCAGCAGTGCCGGCAGCTGGAGGTGGGTCCGAGCTCCCTTCCTCTCCTCCTGCCTGTTCTCCTCCTCAGCTGGCACCCCAAACCTTTGGGGAGCAGCACAGTGACAGGCACAGTGTCACAGCCTGCCTGGGACCGGACCGTAACCCCCTCCCTTACGGTTATCAGGTCATCAAAATTTCATCATCGCTGTGCCCAGGCACTAATGGCTTCCCAAGCAGCATCAAATTTTAATCCTCCCTTCCTCTCCCCTAAAAGCCACTCTCCTTCCTGAGCCCGAGCCTTGCACGAGGCCACCAGCGAATGTGGCAGCGCTGGCAGCGACAGCAGAGCCGGGGCCATCCCCTCCTGCTCTGATGGAACAGAGGAACCAGCAGCTCCCATCACCAAAGCCCTGGCATGAGCCTGGCACCATCACATCCCCAGGAAGGGCAGGGGCTCGTCCTCGCCCCCCTCCCACCCAGCCCCACAGGGCAGGGTGTGCAGACGTGCCCAGGCCCCACGCACGGGGACAGAAGACTCTGAACTCCCCTGCTGCCATCTCTAATAAGCCTCTTTGGTGGAAGCTGCCCACGGCAGGCCCCTGCCCCAAATCCCGTCTGGAACCTTAAGCTGCCCAAATCCCTCCTGGGACTGGCCGTGGCCTCCTCAATCCCATTAGAGGTGCTGTGCCAACACGGGGGGTCCCGGGCTGTGCCCCCAGCCCTGGATGTGGGGAAACCGAATCTCTGCGTGTCAGAAAATCTACAAAGAGTGAGCGGGAGGGGACCCCCAGACTCCCCCCAGCTCTTGGGGAGCCCTTTATTGCCTTGGGGCCTTTGGTGGTGGGGTGCCCCCAGCCCTGGCACAGCCCCCAGGTCGCACTGCGACAGCTCCCACCCGGGTCGGCGCTGCCGGCTGAGCCTTCCCCCAGCTCCGCATTGGGCTCCGGTAATTAGCGCCAGGCCCCTAATCAATAAGTTATTTTTTGCCACGGGTAATTAATAATTACACAGCGCAGACGGGCTGTAATTAAACTTCCATCCTCTCTCTCCAGGGCAGCAAGGGGCCGTTTTTCTTACCAACCACAGGTATGAAAGGGCCTCACCCCGTGGCCGGGCAGCCCCTGCGCCCCGGACGGGGAGGTTTCGCCTCCTCCTTCCCCTTTCCTTCCCGATTGATCCCGTTTTCCTTCGGCTGCCAGAATCAATAGCCCTGGCACAAAGCGCTGCTGCCCCTCCACTGCCAGCTCTGCCTGCCCCGCCGCAGTGGGGACAAACCGGAGCCTGGAGCCCCGTGCGGGGCTGTTCCCAGCTCCACCATCCCGCGCCCTGTCCATCCCGGCGGGACGCAGCGCAGAGCGCCGGCACCCCACGGGCACGGCAGCCGGGAGGTGACCCTGCTGGCGCGTCCCCAGCGCCACCCGCGGCACGTGCCGGGCTTTGGGAATGATCCCTCCAGCACGTCCGGCTCGCCCGTGGCCGCTGCCGGGGCCGGGCACCGAGCAATGTCACAGCGCCCGCCAGGACGTGACACTCGCCGCAGAGAGCTGCAAAGCTCGGCTCCTGCGCCGAGAGAGAGAAGAGAAGCCCCTTCCCCACCCCTCCAGAGCGCTGGGGCACAGGCAGCCCCACATCGCCCACCCCACAGCGAGAGCCCCACGGATCAATGGAAGGAGATTGGGAACGCGTCCCGCAGGCAGGGAACAAACGGACCACAGGGGACCCGCCAGCCGGAGACGCCAGCCAGGAGAAGAGAAACTCGGCAAGGGAGTGAATCAATCAAAGAGACCTTCAGAGCTCCCCACACAGGGCCTGCCCGGATAATATACTGCCGCTTTAGATGTTATGTTCTGAACTTAATTACTGAGAAATTATAGCGGTGCTGGGGGAGGCTCAGGGGGAGCGGGAGCACGGGAGCGCACAGGGACTTCTGGCTCCGCTTGCTGCCACAAACAAGGGCAAGAAATGTCGTGGGTGAGGACCCCCGGCGCTGCGCTCAGCTGTGCCCCCCCATTTCCAGTCCGGATCTGCTCAGTCCAAGCGCAGGGACAGAGGCAGCCACGCTGCAGCCCTGCCAGCCGGGAGCCTCCTCTCTGGGCCCGCAGGGACCCTCACGGCCAGGAAGGGAACCACAGGGCCCCTCTGAACCCCAGCTGCACCCCAAAGGGCCACGAAGTGTTTTTATATCCCTGTGGGGTAGCGGAGCAGCTAAAAGCAGCCTGCGCTGTGCCAGAGCCCAAAGGACGAGGAGCAGAGAGGGGCTCACGCTGCCCAGCAGCCCTGCAGCCCCCAAGGGTTGTTGGGGTGCAGTGGGAGCCCCAGGCACCAGAGGGGCTCGGGGGTGCAGACCCCCCCCAGCAGTTCGTACCAGCGGCTGGAAGTCGGTGGGACCAACACCAGGGTATGAGCTGCTCCCCCAGACTCGCACCCCGGGTTTTGTGGTACAACGGGGGTACCTGTGGAGGGGGGCGCGGAATGGGTGGCGCTTACCCCTGGGGGTTGCTCACCCTACTGAAGGTGGTTCAGCACAGACTCTACCTCATGCTCAGAGCAACACGTTCCCCCCATCCCCAGCCTGAGGGCAGTTTTGGGGAAGGGGGAGGCAGAGCAGAGCCGCGCTGCTCGTTCCCCTGAACCACCACGGACACCGCGCTGCACCCAGCACCGGCGGGCCCTGAGTCCTGGCTCCGGGGAGGTTTTGCGAATATCACGGATGCTGCTCTTCCCTCGGTAGGAGCTCCGGAGCCGCCTCGCTCCCACCCCCGGCTGGCACACCGATCTCCCAGCCCAGGGTAGCAATAGGCTCGGTTGAGGGGTGCAGGAAGGGGACCCCCCCAATCTCTCCTGGTCCATTTCCCGCCGCCCCCAGCATACCCTTACCTTGGGCGCCGGCTCCCGGGGGGCCGGGCAGGGCAAGCACGGCGAAGCAGAGCAGCCCCCAGCTCCGGAGCCGGGCCATGGCTCTGCCGAGACAAGCTGGGGGGGGTTGCGGGGGGGACAACTTCCCCGACTTTATAATCCGGGCGGCTCCGGCGCAGGGATCCCCGCAGCAGCGCTGCTCGGGGGGAGGCGAAGGCGCCGGGGTGAAGGGCTCCTCGTGGGGCTGGGGGCGGTCCGCAGGCAGCTCCCCACCATCGGCAGCTTCCCCAGGGACGTGCGGAGCCGGGACCACCAAATCCGGAGAGGAGCCGGCAGCCGAGCCCCTCCCCGAGCGCTGCGCCCCGCGTCAGGGAAGGGGACGGGAAGCGCAGGGCGCCGCGCCCCCGGCCCCCCCTGCCCGCCCGGGCTCCATGGGGGCCGAGCGAAAAGTTTGGGGGCGGGGGGCGGCCCCTCCCCAGCGCTCAGCTCTTGCCTAGGGACATCCCCTCCTAGGCGGCTCCGGGAGACAGCGAGAGGGTTCGTCCCCCGCGGGGAAAGGGGGAAAGTGCTGCGGCTGCGGGCGGCGGCGCGGGGTCCCGCTCGGAGCCGCCGGCGGTGCGCGGCGGGCGGGCTGGCGGCGCCGCGCCGACCCCTCTCGGAGCTCCGGGTGCTGCTGCTGCTCCTCCTGCGCTGTGCGGCGGCGGAGTGAGCGGCGGCGGAGCCGGGGGCAGCCCGAGCCGGGGAGGCGGGGAGACGGCGCGGCCCCGAGCGCTACCCAGCGGCCGCGGAGGGAGCGGGCGCGTCCCCACCGGCCGCCCCCGGTTCGTGCGGAACGGGCGGGTCCCGCCCCGGCTCCTGGTGCCCCCGCTGTGGAGACAGCGGGTTCTGTCTGCAGCTCCCACCCCTCGCTGCCCCCGTCCCTCCGATAGCGCTCGGAGCATCAGCACTCGACCCCTGCGAAGGGGACACAGCACATCCCCCAGGTAGCTCCAAGGCAGAACTCAATGACACAGGATTACCAAAGCAAACGTTTTAGGGTTCTCAAAAACAAACCCAAAAACCCAGCAGAACCTTTAACCCCAGAGATGACCCAGCAGCACCTCTCTGTCAGCACACCACCTCATCAGGCCTGATCCTGCAATTCCTCAAGCCCAGAGCTCCCAACAGGATCACACATCCTTCAAAGATGTCTGTGCTTTCTGCTAGCACAGTGCCTTGCATTAGGTGGGGGAAAGCAGCTCAGTCACTGCTGCTACCGAGCATTAACACCCAAGGACCTGCACCATCTGCACAGGAGGAAATATCCATCCGGAATTCTGGATCAGCCTTCTGAGCACACACACGGCACCTCTGAGCCAAGGGACCTGCGAGGATCAGGGTGAAACGAAAGCATGAGCAGATTAGCCTGGAGGCAGCGCCGGCACTGCCGGGTCACAGCAGGGCAGGACGGGGGGAACACTCTCCCACAGGCATTGACACGACGGCGTGTGACAATTGTGTGACAACGCCCGGGCCCGGTGTGCATTTCCACCGCAATGTAACACTCACGTGTAAATCCTGCACAGCCCTTGGGGGGACAGCGCCTGTGTGCACGTTGTGTATTTGGAGAGCTACTGCCAAATTTCCCATCGACCTCTCGAGGAGAAGCTGAACAATAACCCAGCTCTTGCCCACCCCGGCATTAATCAGCTCCGTGGCTGGCATTCTCAACCGAGATGACGGGATCAATGTGCTGTGGGAGGCAGCAATCCTGGCTCACCCCTCAGGGAGGTGTTTCCCGCTGCTGGCTGGAACAAGCAAGGAGAGGCTGCCCTGCCGGGGCTGAGCTCAGCCCCCGTCGGGGGTTCAGTCCCGTTCCCCAGGCACCTACACACGTGCTGCAGCCACAAAAACACTCTGCACGCTCCCAGGCCCCTGCAGGATCAGGGCTTTGTTCCATGAAGAACAGGAATTCCTGTCTCCAGGGCCATAAATCCAGGTCTGACCCTGGTGCCGACACTGATTTACGGTTATTGCCATTAATCTTGCCGAGCTGTGAGTAGTTTATTACCCACTTGCACAGGTACCTGGTTCCCCACGGTCACCCAGACTGATTGAGTCTGGATCTCACATCAGAGCTCCCCCCAGAGCACATCCCCCCGCCTCGCAGTCCCTGTGCCAGCTCTCCTCTGCCCAAATCCCTGCGAGCAGGAGCAAGTTCCAGCAGGTAACAGCACACCTGGCTCCAGGAGCGTGTCAGAGCCCGGAGCGCATCCCCGGGAGCAGAGGGGGCATTGCCACTCACTCCTGTTCCTGGGGACATTCCAGGGGATGCCCGGCTGGGGGGCTGTGTCCCCCCCGCTGCTGCCTCACCCTGCCCCACACAGGGCATTTCTCCCTCTCCCATGAGTTTTGGCCCCTTCCTCTGCCAACATCGCTGAGAATCCCAACTTAGCCAACAATTTGGGGCAGCAGCACTTCTAATCACACCAGGAATCGTGACAGCGCATCCCTACGGACCACCGTGAGCCACGTGGCACTGCTCCTGCCTCTCCAAGACTCGTCTAAAAGGGGTTTTTGAGCTCCTCTCTCCATCGCTGAGCCCTGCACGGGAGCTGCGCATCCCCGAGCTGCGGCCGGAGCCGCGGCCGCGGGCAGCACGAACCCGCCCCGGGGCTATTTGCGGATGTGAACGCTGTTATTTTGCCTCCTGCTTGAAGAGGGCGCATCAAAGTCAAACCCGAAATACGGCGCTGGGCTTGAATTAAAAACTCTTGTCTGAAACCAAGGCAAGTTCCAAAAAAAGATCAAGGCTTTGTTTGAAATGTAAAAGTCTTTGCTGGGCTGTCGGGAGCTTTGGGGACCATCAGCATTATCCAGAGGCTGCAGGACAACAGGCAAGAGCTTCAGCTGTCCTCGGCATCGCTCGTCTTTCTCAGAGGAGGCGCTGACTCCCAGCAGCATCCCTGTTCCGTGAGCAGGAGAGCAGCATCCCTGCTCTGGGAAGCACGAGGAGAGGTCGGAAGCGCTGCCTGTGAGTGAGAGGCTCCAGGAGCTCAGTCCTTCTCGGCTATCAAAGGGCAGAGGAGATGGATGTGAGCTCGGGCTGTCAGCACCGGCGCAGGGAAGAGAAATTGGATCCGGGAGGCTCGGCAGCCTCGCGGCCAGCGGGGTAACAAGCTCCCACAGGCAGCAGGAGCAGCCAGAACGATCCAGACCAGCAATAACCTGCGCGTTTCTAACAGGGAGGGTAACTCTGGCTGCAGCAATTCTCCCGAACACCTTTTTTTCTTTTGTAATTAAGATTGAAAGAGGCTTTTTTCTCCAGCTCTGCTGGAAGAGTCAATCCAAGGTAGCGCTGCAGGCCAGAGCAGCCTCTGCAATCATTTTAACTGCTCTCTTCAAACCTGGGCTTAGGACAGGTCCTTTCTCCCCAGAGCTTGGGATGAGTCAGAGCCACCTCATTCCCTGAGCCCCGAGGGCCCTCCCTGGCCCCGGAAGGCCACACGCAGGCAAACGCCCCATTTTTGGCAGGGCTGAAGCTGCTTCTCCTTGAAGGGCATCAAACAGGGCTCCAAGCTGCCCTGGGGTGCTGTGCAAGGAGCCTCCAAACTGGCACAGAGCAGAAACATCTTAAATCTTTCACGAGTTACAAAAACACCGAGGGTAGGAGCAGCGGCAGGAGCTCGCCCTCTCCTTGCTGCCAGGGCTGCTCCTCTTCCCAGCCCTGGGGCTGTCTCCCAGCATCAGCTGTTTGGGGCATCTCAGCCCAATTAAGATCTTGGTTCAAGCCCCCAGCAAGCCCGTGCTCGGTGCTGAGGGGGCTGTGAGCTGGCAGAGAGCAGAGCAGCAGCACTGGGGGCAGGACTCTGAGCAGGATCTGGATCTCTCCTCAGACAGCTTTGCGAACCAGCCACAAAGGGCCAGAGACTCTGCAGGGAGACCTGTCCGTGGCTGCCACTGCTCTGCTCCACCCCTGCACCCATCAGATGGGCCCAAGTCAGCCACAAAGCACTGGACCAGGGTCCCAGCCCCCCAGGGTGGGTGTGGGACCATGGACCCCCACTGAGCCAAACCACCCCTGGTTCTCCTTCAAACACGAGGGTTTGGCACACACAGTACCACCACAGCCTCCCAAACCCACCCCAGGCATTAAAGTTCTTTCTCCTGCTCTGAAGCCCCTCTAATTGAGCACCCCAGTACAGCTCCTCACCTTCCCCTCTCCCCCCATACCCAGCAGGATGTGGGGGTTCCCACCTGGACCCCGTGTGAGAGGGGCTGAGGGTGGGGCAGACACCATTCCTGCTGCTCCAGACCTTCACTAGGGGCTCACATTGGTGAATCCTCCTCCAGAGCACCTTTGGGGCTGCAGGTATTGGGGGAAGAAACATTTCCAACATTGCAGCCATGGAACCAGGACCTCCCCAGCCCCAGACACACAAACTGCTCCTCCACTGCCCTGCAAAGCCAAGTTTTCCTTTTCCTGCAGGCTGGAAAGAGTCGAGAGAGGATGAGCCATGGGAAAAGCTGGCTCCACTCAGCAGCAGGAGGGCAAAGGTGCAACCCCCAGTTTCAGAGCTGACCCCACACCCCAGGACCACCAGCACAGAGACATCACTCAGCAGCACCAGCCCCCACCAGCAGCCCAGACCTCGGGGCTGAGTTTTTAAATCAGGAGATTAAAAATTTAAACGAAGGCTCTGCTCATTTTAACATGATTTCTTAACATTTAAAGGCCACCTTCGGAGCGTTCCTCGGGAAGAGCAGCTGGGGACCAGCCAGGTTTGCTGGGGGCTGCATCCAAGACTCTCACTTCATCACGTTTCCATGAGCTGAGCTTTTCGAGGTGCTCACTGCTGACGCCCCCACAGCAGCCAGGGCCAGGCTGGGGGTGCCAGACCCCCCCAAACCCACTCCCCTCAGCCAGAGCATCTGTAGTAACCCCATCCCTGATTCCTACATCCAAAGCTCAGAGAAGTGGGGTTTTTGTTGGGCAATCCAGACACAAAAAGACTTGGGGGGGACACCAGGTCAATTTTTAGGAGGTGTCACCTGTGCTCTCACTCTCCCAGCACCCCTGACCTTGCCATCACCACCCACAGATCTGTGGGTGCCCACAGCAGCCCTGGGCACTCTTCACACCCCATAATTTGGGGTTCCTGCCAGCAGAACCCTACAAAAGCAGAGCCCAAAACCCACCTTGCCAGTCCTCAGTGGGCACCACTCATGGCTCATCCCTCCTGGAAAGGGCCAACTCCAGCATTTCCCTGCCTGGCACAGGGTGGGCATCCCAGAGCAGCTGCTCAGAGCCCACATCCCAGCTCTGCTCTGCATTGGGGCAGGAGATTTAACTGACCTGCAGCTGCAACCCCTCCAGGTGTGCTCAGGGGGTACCTGGAACCCCCAGCTCATGGATTCCCAACTCCCTGCTCTGCTGCTGAGGGAAGGGGGGAGCCCTGTCCTTGACAGCGGGACAGGATCCTGGCTGGGGGCTCCAGCCCTGCCTGCAGCTGATAAATAATGAGTGAAAATCGGGGAAATAGTAAATAATAAATTTACAGACCTGCATAATGGATGGCAGCGAGCTCAGGCTGCGGTGAGAGATCCCCGCCCGGCAGGGGAGCAGGCACAAGTGAGGACACGCTGAGGGGAACACGTGGCTCTGGCAGGCTCCCCAAATCTGTCCCCCCATAAAAATCAGCCTTTCCCTTCCCCACTTGTGTTCCCACAAATCCCCAGGGGCCTTTTAGGGAGATGTAATTACCAGCTCCTCAATCAATCCCGTCAGCAGCAGCCAAACCTCAAAGTGAATTATCCCATAATTGGGTTGGGATCGGGCTGTGGGGGCACTGGGGCAGGAGGGGAGGGTCCCTGCCCAGCCCCCTCCCCGTGCAGAGCCCACCCATCCTGCTGGATTTGCTGTTCCAGCTCGGCTCTGCTCCCCCCGGGCGCTCCGGGTGTTCCTGGGGTCACCACACCCCGAACATCGACCCCTGTTACCCCAGGGAGTGTGGAGACGCTCAGGAAATGGCTTTGGGCTGGCTCCCACTGAGGAATTCTGCTTCCAAGGGGCCACGGATGGGATTTGCTGCCTCTTGTCACCCCTGAGAGCTGTCAACTCATTAACCATCAGCAAAGGATGAGGGTTTTGGGTGGGGGGTGACGGGGCAGAGCCCTGGCGCTGCTCTCCCAGCACATTCCTTCACACAACAAACATCCCTCTGGGATGAAGGGGTAAAAAACCCACAGCTGGAGCAGATCCCCAGCACAACCTGGCAGGAAAGACCTGGGGGAACCACGCTGGTGCCTCAGTTTCCCTGAGGTCCAGCCCAGCTGTACCATGGGTGAGATGGGGACAGGGATAACACAGAGCCCTTCCCAACTGGTTGGTGCTGGGGGCGAGGCTGGGAAAGATCCATCCTGCTGCCCACTGGATAAAACGGCTACATTTCAGATAATTCCAGATAGTAAATTTTTTGAGTCCCTATAAGCTAAAATCAATATTGGCACAACTGTGCGTCATTAAAAACTAAATGAACATGACAAAGCCAAACTGCTGCCTATTAAACAAATGAGTTTCTATCCACATAGGCACAGCGGGTTCCAAAATCCTTTATTCCAGGAGCAGAGCTTTTATCCGAGGGGTGGGAAGAGGCGGGAGCAGGGAGCAGCGTCCTGTCCTTCCCAGGACACGCTGTACTGGGAGCTCAGCCCTGCTCAGGGCTGCCCTCGGTTCCCGAGCTCGGGATCGGGGTGGAGCAGCCCCACAGGGATTTCTGGATCAGGGAAAAGGCAGCAGGAGGTGACCTCGGGGTGGCGGACACTGGGACAAACTGGGGTGGTCTGGGCAGGGCAGGATGTAGGAAGGGTGGCAGAGGGGGAGAGGGATGGGAGAGGGATGGGAGAG
>JAOTQP010000792.1:10578575-10591222 GCA_026413545.1 Cichladusa arquata
GGAAAGGGAATGGGAATGGGAATGGGAATGGGAATAGGAATTGGAATGGGACCTGAAATGGGAATGGGATGGAGATGAATGGGAATGGGAACTGGAATGGGAATGGGAATGGGGATGGGATGGGGATGGGGTGGGGATGGATTGGGATAAGGTTGGGATGAGGTGGTGATAGGATTGGCACGAAGATGAGATGGTGATGGGGAAGAGGGTGGGATGGGGATGGGAACAGGGAAAGAAAATGGAGGTGGGATGAAGAGATTGTGGGGATGAGAATGGGATAATGGGATGGGATGGGATGGCAATGAGGATGAGGATGAGGATGAGGATGAGGATGAGGATGAGGATGAGGATGAGGATGAGGATGAGGATGGTTGCCCTGGGGATGGTCACAGGGACAGAGGGGACAGGGATGGGGCTAGGGCAGCGTGTGCCGTGTGTGTGGCTATGGAAGGCGTCATTCCAGAGCCGCTGGATAATTGCAGCGCGGCCGCTCGGAGCCGAGCGGATGAGCCGGGCGACAGCTCCCAATTATTGCAGCGCAGCGGGAGAAAGGGAAAGAAAGGAAGAGAAGAAAAGCACAATTATCGGGGCCTCGGCGACGGCGCCGCGCACGGCTGCAATTTCCAGGCACAGCCCCGCTCCCAGCGCGTGACACTTCCATTGATTTTTAAACGGGCACTTTTCCATCTCTGCCTCCCGTCCTTCATCCCACGGGCACCAGGACAGGCTCCTGAATTCCCCCGATGCTCCCTGAGCATCCCAGCCCTTGGTGGGCACCTCAACACCACCCATCTCCCTGGAGACTCCGATGCTTCCCCCATTTCCATCTCCCTCTCCCACCTTTCCCCCCCGGAGCAGCTCCCGGCTCCGGAATCGCAGCCCTGTATATTAAAAAAGGTCAGATTTCAGCTCTTGTGAGGAAGCAGAAAGCAGAGCAGCGTGAAGAGCCGCAGCTCCTGCTTCTTGGGGGATCAGGGATTGGGGGCACGGGCGGGTCCCGGCGCTGGATCCGCTCCCTCCTGCAGGGGATGGGCGGGGTTGTGCCGATCCCACATTGTCACCGAGTAATTGACAATTAAAATTAATTACACCTTTGAGAAATAACAGCGTGCGCTGGGTTAATGGGGCTGTCTGGAGCTGGGGCGGGTTCCTCCCACTCCGTGAGGTGGAGCAGGGGTGACATCTACGACGTGGTGACACCGTTTGCCAGGGTGGGGTGGCAGCTGTGGGGCTGAGGAGCATGGGGACATCCTCCTCCACCAGCAGCAAACCCTACCCAGGGCCCATCCTGGGCACTTTTCCTGGGAATCCAGCAGCATCCAGAGCAAACAGCGCCACTGGCACCGTGCAGCTCCGCGCTGGGGGTGCTGGAGGTCCCCCAGCACACCTCAATTATTTATCTCCATAAAAAACACGGAGCATGGAGCTGCCCGTGGAGCTGCACCTTTGCTTGGTTCCATCCCTGCTCTTTTTTCCTTTTTTTTTTTTTTTTTTTTTTTTTTAATTTTCTTTGAAGCAACATCACAGCCGTCTCCCAAATTTGCTTGCTGCTTTATGAACCTTCGGATGCAATCATCGGCGGCTCTCAAGGTTTCTGCTGCAATTAGAGATTTTCCAGAGCGAGGATCAGGTGCTCGGTGGGAGCCGAGGTGGTCGGAGGCTCGGCAATCCCAGACTCCACATTTGGGATAACCAGCTCAGCATCTCCCCGGCAACCTCCACATCCCCATCCTCACACAACTCTCTCTTTCTCTAATTGACGATAATCACCTGCAATTACCCAATTAGTTGGCTGATTTTTGCCCCCGATCCCGTACTCAGGATTGGATGAGTTTGGAGCACCTGCAGCCACACTTTGGGGTCACACAGCACCCAGATGTCCCCTGGGTTGGGTGGCCAACCCTCCACGTCCCCTTTGCACCCAGGTGCTCACAAACCTCACCCCAGTGTCCCTCCACGAGGACAGGAGTCCTGGAGAGCCACACGTGCCACAGTGGTGGCATCTGCTCATGGCGTGGGGACATGAGCCGGGGCTGTGGGGACACAGAGTCTCATCCTGGAGGTGTCCCCGTGCTCACGAGTGACACCAGACTGTGCAGAGACATTCACGGATTCCCTCAGCGCTTCCTGGGGCTGTGACCCCCAGCGTGGCACCGTGACCTGGTGGCCGTGCCCTGAGGGATGGCCCCGAGGTGACAGAGCCCCGGCCGGCGCTGGGGAGGGGTGACCCCGGCGCTGGACACGGCTCAGGAGCGCGGCAGGGAACGAGGCCAAAGCGCGGCCGCTCTCTCCCTCCCAGTGATCATCGCCCTCATTAAAACCCTGCTAATTATTATTCGGGCTCATTAGCAATTATAAACTCCAGCGCTGGCACTTCATTAAAAAAATGACAACTTCGCACTTAATTACGTTCCCCAGCAGCCCAACGGGCGGGAGCGCTCGCCCTCCTGACCCCTGCCCGTGCCAGAGCCGGCACCCCCAGAGCAGTGCCAGAACCGGGACAGTGCCGAACCAGTGCCAAACCAGTGCCAAACCAGTAACCACAGCAGTGCCAGAACCGGGACAGTGCCGAACCAGTGCCAAACCAGTAACCACAGCAGTGCCAGAACCGGGACAGTGCCAAACCAGTGCCAGAACCGGGACAGTGCCAAATCAGTGTCCACCAGTGCCAAAACAGTAACCACAGCTAGAACCAGTGCCAAACCGGTGCCCACCAGTGCCAAACCAGTAACCACAGCAGTGCCAGTGCCCAAAACAGTACCCACAGCAGTGCCAGAACAGGGACAGTGCCAAACCAGTGCCCACCAGCGCCAAACCGGTACCCACAGCACTGCCAGAACTGTTGTCAGTGCCAAACCAGCACCCACAACACTGTCAGAACCAGTGCCAGTGCCAAACCAGTACCCACAGCAGTGCCAAAACCAGTGCCAGCACCCACACCAGGACCAGTCCCCAAAACAGCCAGCAGGCACAGCAGTACCAGCACGCTGCTCCCTGGCACTGGGCAGCCTTTCCAGAGCAGCACATGGCACACACGGCACATATGGCACACGGCCCACATGGCACACGTGGCACACATGGCACATATGGCACACATGGCACACAGCACACAGGACATGGCACACAGGACATGGCACCCGGAGCCAAAACCCTCCCGCTCCCTGATGGATAATTGGCCACTAAATCCCTCTGGGGGAGAAACGGTTGGGAAAAAAAAAATTACAGCTGCGGAACCAGCTCTCCAAAATTATATCACCTTCTCTGACAGGATAATTGCTCCTTTTCCCTGAGATTTAGTACGGATCTCACATCCTTAAACAGTTGGGTGTTATTTTAAGGGCTCCCAGTGTTTTTTCCTCCTCTCGCAGGTACCGAGACCGGCGGCAGAGGGGGGTGGGAGGTGGGGACACCTGTCCCCGGAGGTGACGGAGGGGAGGACACGCCTGTGGCACCCGGGGGAGGGGTGGGGATGATCCCGCTCGGGTGCCTTGTTGTCCCCGCGCTCTAATGGCCGCATCAATATTATCTCGACTCCACGTTAGCCTGTGACAGGTGAATTAATGACACGGAGCCGGGGAGGGACACGCGGGGACACACAGGGTGGGCTCAGGGCAGGCAGGGGGTATTTGGGGGGGGCAAAGCCAGACCCCGGACTCAGAGTGATTTCAGCCCTGGGCACAGGGAGCCTCGCCCATATTTTGGGGTGACCAGCACAGCGCGTGTGGCTCCCTGAGGTCGCCCCATCTCCCAAGGAAATCTCTCGCTCCCTCCGGCTCCCTTTCAGCCTCCCAAGCTCCAGGCCCACCGCGGCGAGCCATAAATCAGCCGGAGCCCTCGGTGTCACCGGCGCTGCCACCGGCCGAGCCCCATCCATCATCCCCGTTCCGCCGCCGCCTGCCACCTGCGCCCCGCGCGGGGACCGCGACCCTCACCGGGGCTGCTCCGGGGGACCCCAGCCCCCAGCACAGCCCTGGCTGCTCATTAGAGCCCCCCACAGCAGCCCTGGGCCACAGCGAGGGCCACAAGCAGCGGCAGCTGGTGGCCGGCGCACGGGAGCAGCTGGGGAGCGGAGGCAGGAGCAGATCCCGGCAATCGCCGTCCCCTGGCACCCCACACCTGCCCCAGCCCTCTGCCAGCCCAGGGACCCCCGTGCCACCCCGCTGTCCCCGTGCCAGCCGCTCAGGGCGAGGAGCAGCCGTCCTTGTCGCTGCGTGCTTTGCTTGGAAAACAAACCCCCGTGAGAGCGTTTGGGGATTACAGCCAAGCAAGATCGAGTTCGTCAGGAGCCAGGGAGCATGAAAAGACGGCTCAGCGAGAGGATTTCTGCCTGCAAGAGCCGGTCGGGAGCATCACTCTGGGAGCCGCTGCCCCTCTTACGTGCCCGTGTCACCCAGCGCGGGGACTGGCACCCTCCGGCAAAGTTTGGCTTTGCCAAGCTGCCCCGAGCCCCGACGTGGCACCTGCTGTGCCACGGGGGCATCGCTGCCAGCCCCACGCCGGGGAGCAGGACTGCAAGTCTGTAAATATATTATTTATTCTCTCTATTACCCTCCTCCATTATTCATTGTTTAATCCGCTGCTATTCTATTATTAACTCTCCCAAGCGCTCCGGCGCTGCTCTGACATGAAAGAGGCACCGAGAAATTCCTCATCCCGCGGTCCCCGCACCGGGATGAGGCGGGAGAGGGACCAGGAGCACCCGCAGTCAGCATTGCTCTGCTTTTTCCTTGGCTTTGGAGCACGGCCCTGCCAAAAAAAACCCTCACCTCCCTCAGCCGTGATGCAGCAACAAGAGGTCCCCGCTCCGGAGGGGAATTTGGGGTTCTGGGGAGCAGGGAACGTCCTCCCGCCCGTGGGGTGAGGGTTTCCTCCATTTCTGCTTGAAATAACTCCAGTTAAATTATGCATCAGGGTTTTAAAGGGAAGTATAGGCTCGGAGGGAGCTGGTGAGGTTTTGTAGCAGCTCCTGGTGCCCAGTTCGGGCCCTGAAATTTCATCCCAGGGTGGTCAGAGGGCTCCTAATTCCTCCCATTGGTGAGATGCAGGAAGCAGCTCTGGGCACTGCAGTGCCCGGCAGAGCAGGCAGCGGCTCTGGTGCCTCATTCCTCCCTGGATTGCTCCAGAATAAGTTTTTGGGGTGATTTTCAACGAAGACAATGAGGGTGAGGTGTGGAAGATCCCGAGCCCGCTCTCAGGATGGATTTACACCAAGAGCCAGGAGTAAAGCGATGCTGGTTAATTTGGGATGATCCCAGTGAGAATTGGGATCTGCAGGGGCAGGATCCAGCCCTGGGAATGTCCCCAGGTCCCTCACGGATGCTGTGGGGAAGGGGCTGGGGACAACAGTGTCCCCCTCCCTCCCTGGGGACGTGTCCCAGGGCTCTGCTGCTGTCACCTCCCGGTGTCACACGCTGTCACCGCACCTGCCCCCAGCGCCGCGCCCCGGAGGGAAAGAGAGGAGGCACTTTAATCTCAATCAATTAGAAATAAGGCAGCCTTAACGACAGGGCAATAAAAGAACACTTTAATTTTAGAGCTAATTAAATATCAACAATTGGAATGCGGCAACAGACAGTTAACCTGGAGTATCCCATTATTTATAAGGAATATAATGCATTGACTGGGGGGGGTGAAGTGAGTTGTAGTCATTTTAATATCAGCTGTCACAGTCTAACTGTTCTCTTTTGTCTCACTCCAGCACAATCATCTCCCCGGCTTCCTCCGGGACCATTCCCACTTCTCTGCTCGACAGAAGATTAATTAAGCCCAGGTCCCCGCAGAGGCCGGGTGCGTGCGCTCCTGTCCCCGCTCCGGGTGACACCGGGTGACACCGGGGCTCGGCGGGCGCAGCCGAGCGAGGCGATGCCTCCAGCCCCGGGGCTCGCTGGAATTGCAGCCCCCGACCGAGCCACAGCGCTCCGGAGCCGGGGGTTATTGGTGGGGAGCGTTCGAGGCTCTGCCGGGCGCCCCGCGGCTGTGGAGGCTCCGGGCAGCCACAGAGGCACCGTCCCAGAGGGGGGCAGTGCCCCCCCAGCACCCCAAAACCTGCAGCGAATCGCTCTGCTCCCCACGGCCACACAAATCTCAGCTCCGCTGCTCCAGGAATCTGCCTCTGGATCTGGAGGAATCCCTTGGGGGCTCTCCTGGGGCGCCCCAGCGCTGCTCCAGGGCTCTGAGTCCCTCTCCAAACCAGGACGGGATGCTGAGCCCCAAACTGGGGATGTTCAGCCCCAAAGTGGGGGTGCGCGTCCTCCCCACAGCCCCCAAAGTCTGGGGGTTCACATCCACTGCAGAGCTCCGCAGAGCCTCGCTCAATGCGTGCAAAGGCCCTGTTTAATTTCGCACATTTTTAGTGGAGGAGCCGCGGGGACCGGGCGGGTCCAGCCACCCCTGGCAGCAGCTGCGGATCCCTGAATGCCGAGGGTCCCCGACAAGCCTGGGGGGACACAGGGCTGATGTGACACCCTGAACACCCTCAGGAATAATGGAATAAACCCCCCGGCAGCCGCTGTGCTCCATCACTGCTCCCGCTGCAGGAAGGAAAACCCCCGCATTCCCCAAATCCACATTTTCCTCGGTGAAAGTTCCCTGGAGCTCATCCGGGTCTGGCCATGGCGCGATCGCAGATCTCACACCCTGCCACTGCCACCCTTGTGCCACTCGTGCTCCTGTCCCCAGCCCAGCCCCTCCTCAGTGCTCCTGCCCTGGGCAGGGATCTGAGCAGTGCAGGAAAAATTTAAATGAAAATAAAAAGAAATTACCCTCCCCTTCCCATCTTCCTGCCCCGCGGGGCACCAGCACGGCCTGGGGGGATGTGCCACCGCTGCCACCAACCCCTGCGCTCCACCAGAGCTGCGCAGAGTGGCGCTGAGGGAATTATTCCCATCTTTAAGCGTTGTTGACTTTCCCTCTCCATTTTCCACGCTGCCCGCTCTGGCTCTGGCCTCGCTGTTCCCTGAAGGTGCCAAAAGGCTGCGAACAGCTCCATGAGGACCAGCGATCCAGTTCTCGGGATCTGCCCTGCCCGGTGGTGCCCAATCCTTGGGGACAGGGGAGGAAAAGCAGAATTGGAAGTGGAAGGCAGGGAAAATGTTTTGATTCCCAGTCTCCGGGTTTTTGTCACAGGTTGGCGATCCTGGATTTCAAAGCGAAATGCCAGCGTGCGACAAGGAGCCGGGGAATTTTCTTTGGGAAATGTCAAAACCAAGCACTTCCAGAGGGAAATGTCTCACTGCCCCCATCCCCACAGCCCGGAGCCACCCGAGGGGGCAGGGGAGGGGCAGAGGAGGGAGGACAAAGCCCCCATCCCTTAATCTCAGCGTTTCCATGGGAGCTCTCACAACCCTCATTACTGGAAAAATAATCCCAAGCCCTTTTCCACCTGCCAAGGCAGGAGAGGGGTTGCTGTGAGTGGGAAGTTCCGTGGGATTTCATTAGTGTTATTATTGTTATTATTTAATTCTCAAGGTCATGGGATTTAGGCCTGAGCTTACTTATTATCCAACCCCGCCAAATAAATGATGGATTCCCATTTCTGCCTCCAGCCGTGGCTATTATGGTTGCTAAAAACGTTCTCTGCTCATAAAAAAATATAAAGGGAGAGGAAAGAAAAAAAAAGGGGGAAGAGAAAGAGCAAAAGGAAAACTGCAATAGGAGCCAGGGAAATGATGGATTGCGGGAGATAATCCATCTTGTCAGCCCAGGACTACATAACCTTGATGTCAGCGGGTATTTTTCTCTGCCTGAGTCTCCGGCTGCGTGCGGGAGGGAGAGGAGCAGGGATGCTCGCACCACACCTCGGGAAAACTGCCGGGATTCGGGGCTTCGCCCTCATTCCCGTGTCCCAGGTGGGGAGGGGGATGTGAACGCCCAGCGGGTCCCCAGGGGGAGGTGGGAAGGGCTGGAGATGTGCTGGGCAGCGGGGGACAGCAGGGGACATCCCCAGGCAGGTCCTGGCAGCAGAATTTCCCTCCCCTCAGCTCTTTTTGTCACCAGCCGGTCCCTCCTGTCCCCCCCTCCCCGCCACTCCCCCGTCCCGGCGTCTCTGCCATTTTTATCCGACGCTGCCCGTGAAAATTGGTGTGAAATAAAAAAAGGCCTCAGTGCCCAGAGATGAAATCAATTGATTTGGCAGGGTCGCCTGTGGACACCTCCGAGCAGCTCTTCCAATTTGCAGGACGGGCGCCGGCGCGGAGCAGCTCCTTCCCTTTCTTCTCCTCCGTCTCCCGTTCCTCCGCCCCAGTTTTTTTCTGGGTTTTTATTTTTTTTTTTTTCCTTCTGTCTTTCCAATTTCTCTTTGATGTTCCCCTTATTTCTGCTTTCCACTTAATGGAAATCAGCGCTGGGTGTGTGAGTGCTGCACACGCGGCCGCTCAGGACGTGCTGGGTCCCGGAGTGCCCGGGGACAGGGAGGATTTGGGGGATCCCAAAGGGCTGGGCAGGAGCATCCCAGTGCTGTGGGGTCCTGCTCTGGCTCCAGGTGGGCTCGGGGCTGGGGAGGGTCCCCTGAGCTCGGAGCAGCCTCAGATATGGCAGGGAACAGACCAGGGGCTGCTGCAGCCTGAACCAATCCTGTCCTGGGCTCTGCTCCATCCCTCCTCCTTCCTTCCTCTCTTCATCCCATCTCCATCCACCTCCCTGCCCTCATCTCTATCCAATCCCACCCCAGAACACACTGGAGGACCCAGAAATAGAGACAGAGGGGTTTCAAACCAGCTCTCCCAGCCTCCATCCCCTGGATGAATGTTCAGCCCCAAACCAACCACACGCACCCCAAAAACCCAGGGAAAATCCCAGTGGGAAGACCTGGTGCCAACTGGGCAGATTTGAGCCCGTTTTGATGATTCTCCCTCATTTAATGGATCTCCCTGACCTTCAGGATGGGCGTGGAGGTGCCAATGCCTGGAGGATCCCGATGGATCCTCGCGGGAAGGGCTGGGCAGGGATCCCCACACTGCAGGAGCTGCTTCAACCCCACCAACGCCAGCCCAGCTCTTTCCAAAAGTTGCCCCTGACACAACTTCCCTTCATTAGAGCTTCAAGGCAGATGCGACGCTAATCAGGAAAACCTTGATATTCTGCAGGAGCCTTAAGCCCTGAAAGGGAAGAGGAAAAAATCCCACACTCGCTTTGCAGCGCTTTCATTGCGCTTTGAGGTTAATGGAAGGCTAATTTGAAAGGACTTGGTTAATGAGAAAGCTAAAAATACTCCTCCCGTGCAGCCCCTTCCTCCGTGCTCTGCGCCAGCGGCTGCCTGAGCCCAGGGACGCCGTGTCCCTGCCCTGACCCCCGTCCCCACCCCTTGGGGACATCGCCACGGACAGATGGGGTGGCCCGGGGGCACCTCCAGTGCCATGGCACGGCTGAGACTCCTGCGGGGGTCTGAAATTCCAAGGATTTTGGGGTGGGACAGGGATGGGGGCGCTTGGGGCTGGCAGCCTTCACCTCCCAGGAAGGAGCGGGGCTCATGAAGCTCCTCCACCCTCCGGGTGCTGGGATGGACTCTTCCCTCTTCCTGAACCCATTTCCATGGCGGATCCACATCGCCAATGATGCTCCTGCAGGAAGAGACTGCTTTTAATGGGAAAAAATGGAAACTCAGGGGATTTTCCAGCTGTGGAAGGATCGGGGCTGTCTCTGCTTCATCCCTGCCTCTTCCTCACATGGCCATGGCAGCTGGATTCTGGTTTTCCATGGGTGAGCCTGGAGCAGCTCCAGGCTTGGCAGGGGCCGGTGTGGGGCCGGCGGGGGCGCGTCCCAAATCCCGGGAAGCTGCCGCCTTCCCGGCGCTCCCGGCTCGCACGCAGCCAATCAGGATGTGGTTTAATTAGGGAATGATCTGCACGGAAAATCACTCACTCGAGCGCCTCCGATCCCAGGCTCGTGGCTCTGCTCCAAACCAGCAGAAAATCACCCAACTCTGAGGACAATTCCTGGGGATTTTCAGCAGCCGTGGCCACAGCGGCTGAGGATGGCACCGAGCGCTCGGAATGCTGCCAGTGCCATCCCAAAAGGAGCCACCAAACTAAACCGCTGGAAAGGGACGTTTGGGGGAGCCCTGGGACCTGCTGGGGTGCGGGAATCACCCTGGGACCCCCGGGACGTGCTGGGGGAATCTGGGACATGTGGGACATGAGATGCTGGGATGTGCTGGGATGTGCTGAGATGTGCTGAGATGTGCTGGGATGTGCTGGGATCTGCTGGGATGTGCCAGGAGATGCCCAGAGACGCTGGGAAATGCTGTGTCATGCCAGGAGATGCTGTGACAAGTGGGGACACGCCAGGAATTCCCCATCCATCGGCAGAGGCAGCTGCGCCCACATCCCCGGAATTCTCCTCTCCAAAGACACCCCAAAGCTTTTATCACAAAACGGGGATTGGGAGGGCAGGGCGGGATTGTCTCCCTGGAATAATCCAGGGAATTTCATTCCCTTTCCCACAGCGCCACATGAAAGGGTTTGTGTTCTCCTCACTGGAGAGAGGCTGGCACTTCCCTCCCCTGCTCCTCCAGAGACAGATCCCACATTTCCCCTTGAGCAGGGCTCACTCCCCTTCCCGGACAATTATGAAAAATTCCTGGGGAGATCCAGGGAGGGGGAAGGGCACTGGAGCTCCCCGATGCCATTGATGGTTTAATTTTCCTTGGGAGAAGTAAAGCAGGAGGTAATTGTGGCAGAAGGGGCTGATCAGGGATGTTTGGGTTCCTGTTCCAGCCATTCCCCAGGGATCCATTATGGAAATTTTTCCCCTCACTGGGAAATTGTAGAACAAGTCGGGATGAGAACCAGCAAAGCCGGGCAGGAATTTGTGTTTTAACCCAAATCCTGTGCCCTGATCTCCTTGAGCCCTGTTCCATGAAGTTCCCAAGTCCTGTGCCAGCTCCACCCAGTTCATCCTGAGCTGTGAGCATCCCACTACCCAAAACCTGCTGGTGGCACCCCAAGGTCCTGGCGGGGCTATAAACAGCCACTTGGGGTCCAGTTTGAAAGTTGGATTAAAAATAAAAGAATGAATAGAAAAAAAAAAATACCCCTGGGAGCAGCAGCCCCATCTGAGGGGTCACAGTGTCCCAGGTCACCAGGACAGGACCTGTCCCCATCCCTGTTCCAATCTGGAGCCTAATTAGGATCAAACAAACCCTCCCCCCCCCCACAGAGAACTGTCCCTGGATGAGCAATGCAGAGACACCCAAATGAAGTTATTTTCTTGCCCTGTTTTATTCCAGTTTTTAATTAGGTGGCTGCTGAGATGTGACGTGGCCCCATGTAATGGTGTCACCATGATTTATTAGGGCTGGAGTTACTGTCACACTCCAACCTCCTTGTCTCCAGTCACCGATGGGGTCCTACATGTCCCTGTCCCCATCCCCCGGTGCGGGCAACTTTTGCCACCTTCCCAGGGGAGGGAAACCTGCTACAAAGAGAGTTTTTTTAAAAAATAACACCAAAAAAAAAAGAGCTGAAAATATTCTATGCTTTCTTTTTAAATAATTACGAATATGTTTTCCAGCAGAGCCCGATGCTGGCAGCAGTGGGGACAGTGACACGTCCCCAAAGGGCGCAGGGGAAGGATGGGGTGCAGGGGACACAGAGCCACGTGCCGGCTCTTCAAGGGACATTAAACCAGGTGCCACCCTGCTGGAGGATGAGCACGAGTGGCACTGGCTTTGTCCCCACACGTTTCAGAGCAGATGGTGAAGCTGATGGAGGCGGCTCCGTGGCCGAGAGCCCAGGCGGGCGCTGAGGTGGCCAAACAGCCCCGTCCCCCCCGGATCCATCGGGATAGTCCTGAGCTGACAGCCGGGAGGCGGGGCTGGGCCAGCTGCGGGCAGCTGGCTCTGGGGACAATCCTGGGACAATCCTGGGACAATCCTGGGACAATCCTGGGACAATCAGGGGACAATCCTGGGACTATCAGGGGACAATCCTGGGACTATCAGGGGGCAATCAGGGAACAATCCTGGGAAAATCCTGGGACAATCAAGGGACAATCCTGGGACTATCAGGGGGCAATCAGGGAACAATCCTGGGACAATCAAGGGACAATCCTGTGACAATCCTGGACAATCAGGGGACAATCCTGGGAACAATCCTGGGACAACCAGGGGACAATCCTGGGATAATCCCGGGAACAATCCTGGCACAATCCTGGGACAGTCTTGGCACAAACCTGTCACAATCCTGGGATAATCAGGGGACAATCCTGGGACTATCAGGGGACAATCCCGGGAACAATCCTGGGATAATCCTGGGAACAATCCTGGCGCAATCCTGGCACAATCCTGGGATAATCCTGGGAACAATCCTGGAAAAAATCCTGGCACAATCCTGGCACAATCCTGGGAACAATCCTGGGAACAATCCTGGCACAATCCTGGCACAATCCTGGGAACAATCCTGGCACAATCCTGACACAATCCTGGGATAATCCTGGGAACAATCCTGGCGCAATCCTGGCACAATCCTGGGAACAATCCTGGCGCAATCCTGGCGCAATCCTGGGATAATCCTGGGAACAATCCTGGCGCAATCCTGGCACAATCCTGGCACAATCCTGGGAACAATCCTGGCGCAATCCTGGCACAATCCTGGGAACAATCCTGGCACAATCCTGACACAATCCTGGGATAATCCTGGGAACAATCCTGG
>JAOTQP010000792.1:10613234-10626743 GCA_026413545.1 Cichladusa arquata
TTTTTTTTTTTACTTATTTTTATCTTTCTTTTTTTTTTTTTTTTTTTTTGTGATTTCTTTTAATTTTTTGCATCCATTATTTTGGAGCTAAGTTGCCCATCAAGAGTAAGTTCAGCCACTTCCTTCTCCCTCCTTAACCCGGGGCAGCAGCCAGGTTCTCTCCCCTCCTCCTCACCCTTCCACACCTTCCTCCACTCCCTTTTCCTGCTTGGCTTTTGGGATGCAGAGAGCTCAGGGAGAGGGGGACAAAGGGACATTTTGTGCCCAGCTAGTTCAGGAGGATTTTCATCTCCTGCATGTTGGGATGCTGGTCCCTGTCTCCATCCCTGGAGCAGTGGAACCCCTCCCAGTCGGGATACGGCTCCAGGAACGCTGCCATGGCAGGAATACTGTGTCCCTCTCCCCCAGGGATGATTTTTTTCCATCAGGTGGAAGCTTGGATCCCATCTCACAGACCTGGCAGCTCCTCCCGGGGCGGGGACACGAGTGGGGGGATTAATTGGAGCGCTTCTCCCAGCCCTGAATAGTCTCATTTACCCAGGATTCAGATCCCTGAGGAAAGGCTTTCCGAGTCCAGAATAACAAACTCGGAATAATCTTCCTTAATGCCCGGCCAGGATGATCCTCCCTGCTGTGAAATCCTGGAGGAATGTGATCCTGGGGGGGGCTGGAGGCTTGGGCTCGCTGGTATCCCACAGACACACCCCACAGGCAGATTTGGGATCAATTTACTGCTGGGCTGAAGCTGGGGAGGAGGAGGAGGAACCTGGGAAGGATGAAGCAGAGCTGGATGGGCTTGGGGGTTGGTTCTTGTCTCCCCCAACCCTCAGAAAGGCTGAGAGCAGGAGTCTGACCCTTTCCACACCCACCTGGCAGATTAATTTGGGATTAACCCGCACGGGAGCGATCCGTGGGGTGGCACAGGGGCTGGCTGGGGAGTTTTGGGGTGCTGACCCCCGTGTGCCCCCCCAGTACTCCCCGAGTATGAGAGCCACGTACCTGGCGGTCACCGATGAGCACGTCCGGAGCCGCGGCGACTTCCCGGCTTAGGAGGAGATTCCGCTCGGAAAACCAAAGAGCCTGGAGAGAGAACACGCAGGAGGAGCCACAGCAGGGGCTGGAGGACGAGCCCGGAGCCCCCCAGCACCCCACTCCCCTCGGCAGCCCCCCCAGACCCAAATCCTGCTGCCTTACGGGCTCCCGGGAGCACAGAGGAGTCTCCGGTGTCTTCTGCTGGGAATGTTCTGGAGCACAAATCCCCGGCCACGCTGCCTCCAGGTTCGGGCAGGGGCTCCTGTAGCAATGCAGCACCAACCACTAGTGATCCCAACCCTTTCCTGACCCCCCTTCCCCGCTGTCCCAGCTCCCTGCCCCCCCCCGCTGCCCGCCAGCCAGAGCGTTCCCAGGCTGAGGAATTACGGATGTTTTTTGGCCTTGCTGGTTTTCCTTTGCTGCCCCAAGGATTTTGGGGTGAGTTTAGGCTCTTTTTGGCTCCCCAGGGTAGGTGTGGGCTGGGGCAGGCTCCCCTCCTGCTGCAGCCCTGGAGAGGTCACAAATCCCCTGGGAGAGGGATGGGAACTCCTGGGGCATCCCTGGGGTGGGTGAGACGCCTGGGAAGGGACAACATGGACCTGCCACCCCAGGGGCACCCCAGCATTTCCAGGGTGAGCAGTACGAGCTGAACTTGGCCCTTTGGGCCCCTTTGGCACAGGGATCCCCGAAAAGGCCCCTTCCCCCAGAGCAGGGATAGACCTCAGCCCATCCCACCCCACAGGGCACTGGGCCAGGACACCCCCCTGACTCCTCCTCTTCATATTCCCCATGACTAGCATCCCTCCCTTTGAGGAAAATCCCGAGGGATTTTTTTTTTATTTTATTTTTTTGGCTTTTAACGTTTCCATGTAACGGTACTGGTAGAAGAGCTGTTGTAACCGCATGTGAACTAACCGAAGGGCTCCGGCTGGGAGCTGGAGTCCGGCTGGATTTGTATGTGCCCTTTTGGGGGGAAAGATAATAAACACTTGGACTAAATTAATCTCTCCCGTGCGGGTTTTTTTGGGGGGCGGGGGGGAATAATCGTTTGTGTGGGGAACCTTTGTGTTGACCTTCCCAACATGGCGGCCGACACGTGACGTCACTCGAGCCGCCATTACGAGGAGGGCGGTGCCACGTGACGGCGGCGCCGGTGTCACGTGATGGGGAACTGAGCTGTTGCCTGGCAACGGCGACGCGTCCCCGGTCAGGCCTCACCGGGAGCGGGACGGGACCGGGCCCCGCCGGGCTCCCGGGGCCTCCGCGGGGGCCCTCCTTACCCTGAGCGCTTCATCACACGGTCCCTGCGGCTCAGCTCCGTTCTGGGGCTCCCTGAGGCTCTGGCTGCCTTTTGAAGCCTTCTCAGGGTCCTCCCTCTGCAGGATCCCTGCTCACATTTGGGGTTTGCCGAGGCTGCCGGTTTTTTTGGGACCTTCTGGGACTCCCTGAGGTTTTTGTTCCCTTTTGGGACATTCCCAAGGCCCACGCTGTCTTCTAAAGGGTCTAAAGGTTTCCCCCTTCTGGGTTCTAGGGGGCCCCATTCCCTTTTGGGGTTTCCCGAGGTTCTCGGTCTCTTTCAGCGTCCTCCCTCTCCAGGGTCTCTGTTCACGTTTGGGTCTCCCTGAGGCTCCCACTCCTTTTTGGGGCGCTTCATCCCTGAAACCCTCACTCCTCCTTGGAGCTCCCTGAGATCCCCATTCCCTTCTGGGACCATCTCTCCATCCCTGAAAACCCCACTCTCTTTTGGGATCCTCTCAGAGGCTCCCCCTCCCTTTTGGAACACTCTTCCTCCCTGAGGCCCCTGTTCCCTTTAGGCTTCCCCAAGACCCTCCATCCCCCCTGTAGCTCTCCATCCCTGAGGCCCGCACTCCTTTTTGGGGTTCCTTTGAGGCCCCTCCCTCCGCAGCCCCCCAGCCCGTTCCCTCCTCCCGCCATGGAGATCAGGTACGAGTACGCGCGGAAGCGCTGCGAGTTCGGCCGGCCCTGCAGCTTCTCCGACTTCCTGGCCGAGGTGACGGCCGACATCCCGCCCGACCCCAGCCTGGCCGACGACTTCATCCCCCAGGACCCCGTGGACTTTGCAGTGCAGGAGGGTCCTGTCATGGCCCTGCACGAGGTACAGGGGTGTCAGCTGGCCCCAGGGGACGAGGAGTGTCAGCAGCTTTTGGGATGAGGGTCTCACCCCCTGGGTGTCCCCGTGGCCAGGTGAACACGGATCGGGTGCAGGTGTCCATCCAGGGTGTGAACCACCTGGAGGGTGGGTGGCCCAAGCACGTCGACCCCAAGAATTCGGAGCTGACCACCCGCTACCGGGAGGAGGTGGAGAGGGAAGAGGTGTACACCAGGACTATCCAGCGCCTTGGCTCTGTAAGACCCTGCCCTGATCCCCCCCAGAGCCCCCCAGAGACCCCCAGACACACAACCATGCTGTCCCTGCAGCTGATGGAGCACTACATCAGGCAGAACAACACCATCGACATCTACGAGGAATATTTTGAGGAGGAAGAGGAGGAAGATGAGGAGGAGGAGCCTCCCTCATACAAAACCATCAATGTCCTCAGGTAGCACAGCTTGTGGGGGGGCTCACCAGAGCCACAGCAAGATCAAACCACCTTCGTAGGAACTGGGAAAACTTCAGGAGTTAAATTCCAGTGGGTTTGGGATGGTTCTGGTGCAGTTTGTGGGTGGAGGGACCTGCTGAACCCTCTCTGCTCCACCACTCCATCCCTGCCCCCTGCCCTGCCCGGGTGATTTGGGGATGGGAACCAGGGACAGACTCGGCTCTGAGCATCTCCTGATGGTGCTTTTGGATTTTCCTTTTTCCTTTTGGTGCCTAAAAGGTTAATTTCCACATCAGGGGTGTTTAGGAGTCAGATCCAGTAAGATAAATGGATTTTTAGAAAGGTATGACTGGAAAGACGATGAAGTCATCGACTCTTCTCCCCCCCACCCAACCCCCCAGGAGAATAATTTCCTGCACTCAAGGCTCAAGGGCTGCAGATTGATTTCCTTGTGATCCCCACAATTCCCTCTGGGAGATCCCGTCCCAGGGATTTGCAAACTGACCTGTCTTGGCCGATGTGCCACCCCAAAGGGACCCCAACCAGCCCAAGAGGATGGCCACGCGCCTCTCCTGGCACCCCGACGGCAACAGGTCAGTGGCCGTGGCTTACTGCAGCATGGAATTCCAGGACAGCATCAGGAAGGACATGTGCATTGATTCCTACATCTGGGATCTGGGTAAGGCCAAGGGCAATGCCACCAGGCAATGAGGGAAGCACTTTGTGTCTCAGAGACCTTGCAGCACCCCGGGGAGGGTGGCTGGGGGAGCCTCCTGCTTTGCCCACACAGCAGTGCAGAAACAGGGAGAAATGGGAGCTGGAAGGTGGGAAATGAACACTAAAATCCCATTCCATGGCTCCAGAGCTGTGACAGGCAGCAGAGCCTGGAGCCTCGGATGAGGTTCTTGTGTTGGTGTGGTTCAGTTGGCAATGAAGGAACAAAGAGGCAGCAGGAGCCCAGGCTGAGACTTGTCCAAGCCTGGCTCACACCTGATGTATTTTGGGGTGAAAAGGACAAAGAACTGGAGTGGAAATGCAGGAGATTTGTGTACTGGGGGTCTCTCCCCAGGCCAGCTCCTGGTGACATGGACACCTCATCCTGCACAGCTGTGTCAGGGAATGGGCTGGGGGCAGCAGGATGGGCTGGGGGCTGCTTTTGGGGGGCTGCCCTTCACCCTTTGCTCTTCACTCATCCATCCTTGGCAGAAAAACCCTACAGCCCAGAGATGACTCTCAAGCCCTCGTCCCCTGTGGTGACCCTGGAGTACAATTCCAAGGACTGGCATCACGTGCTGGGAGGCTGCTACAATGGGCAGATAGGTGAGGGGGGTTCATTCTGCTCCAGCACTGCTGCACTGCCAGGATCAGTGCTGGGAGCACAGGAGAAGCCCTGGGATTGTCCTGTGGACAGGTGTGTGCTCAGCTGAGCTCACCCAGAGAGGGCAGGACACCGTGCCAAGGAGCCCTTTACACTGGTTGAAGTTTTCTCCCTGTTCCAGCTTGGACAGTGGGGGAAACGTGACAATGAAAGGAGCTGGGCAAGGGCTTCTCTTTTCCTTCCCAGTGTATTGGGACACCAGGAAAGGGGGGCTGCCCGTGGAGATGACCCCTGTGGAGTTCAGCCACAGGGACCCCGTGTATGGTGCAAGCTGGCTGCCCTCCCGAACAGGCACCGAGTGCTTCTCAGGCTCCACCGACGGGCAGGTGAGGGCTGGAACTGGGGAAGGGCCCAGGGGCTCCTGAGGGGTCCTCAAAGAGCTTCTTGTGTCTGCTCTGCCCCTCAGCAGCACAAGATCCATGTTTCCCAGGCTGGCATGGGGCAGCTGCAGGGCTCTAGGGCTGCCAGCACCTCTGACTGTGCTGGGAGCAGCCCGCACAGCCCCTGCCACACCTCGTCCCCTCAGGTCCTGTGGTGGGACATCCGCAAGATGTCACAGCCCAGCGAGAAGCTGATCCTGGACATCTCCCGGCAAGATCAGCTGAAGAATGCTCTGGGTGCCATCTCCCTGGACTTTGCACCCACCTTGGTGAGTGTCCCTGTGCCCACCACCCACACCCTGACCTGGGCAGGAGGGAGAGCCCAGCCAGGCACATTGTCACCCCTGTGGGCACAGCCCAGGGCCAGATGCCCTCAGAAGAACTGAGGGTTGACGTGTTCCAAAAACACAGGGTCCTGCTGGCATTTCAGTCCCTAAACCCTCAGTGGTGGTGGCTCCCAAGGTGCTGCTGGCATTTCAGTCCCTAAACTCTGCAGTGGTGGTGGCTCCCAGGGTGCTGCTGGCATTTCAGTCCCTAAACCCCCAGTGGTGGTGGCTCTCAGGGTCCTGCTGGCATTTCAGTCCCTAAACCCCCAGTGGTGGTGGCTCCCAGGGTTCTGGCTGCAGCAGGATCCCCTGCTGCCCCCCACACCATGGGGTCTCCATCCTGCTGACAGCTGCACCCTCCTGCTCCCACCCCCAGCCCACCAAGTTCCTGGTGGGCACAGAGCAGGGCATCATCATCTCCTGCAATCGCGATGCCAAGACGCCGCCCGAGAAAATCGCCTACGTCTTCAGGAGCCACATCGGGGCTGTCTACAGAGTGACCAGGAACCCCTTCTTCCCCAAAGTCTTCCTGTCAGTCGGTGACTGGACTGCTCGGATCTGGACGGAGGAGCTCATGGATTCATCATCAATTATGGAGACCAAGTAGGTGTTTGCTCAGCCAGAAATCCCTCACAGGGCAGCAGAGCATGCTGAGGGCGGGTGGCAGTGGGGTCTGAGTGCTGGGATGGGCTGGTGACCGAGTGCCAGCAGTGCCAGCATGGCTGAGGGCTGGCTCTGCTGGAAGGTACCACACTCCCTACCTGCTGGACACATGCTGGAGCCCCATAAAGCCGGCCGTGTTCTTCACTTCCAAGTCTGATGGCACCGTGGACATCTGGGACTTCCTCTACCACCAGAAGGAACCTGCCCTCAGCATCAAGGTGGGTCCCCAGCACCCCTGGGACCCCGGCATCACCCCAGGGCCGAGTGTCACCACCCAGCTGTGCCCTGTCCCCAGGTGTCCATCGAGCCCCTGCTCAGCCTGTGCTCGCAGGACAACGGGCGCATTCTCGGCTGTAGCACCAGGATGGGCACTGTGTTCCTGCTGGAGATCTCCTCAGGGTTCTGCACCCTCCGCAAGAACGAGAAGACCCTGTCCTCCTCAGTATGTGCCAGGTCCCACCCCAGCCCCACACAGTCCCCTGTGCCCCCCCAGCCCCCTCAGCCCCACATCTGCCCCCAGATGTTCGAGCGGGAGGCGAGGCGGGAGAAGGTCCTGCAGGACAAGTATCGGGAGCGGCTGGTGCGGGAGCAGGAGCGGGCACGGGCCCAGCCAGAGCAGCAGGAGGATCCCCACGAGGTGTTCAAGCAGTCCAAGGCTGATTTCCTCGCCCACATCCAGGCAGAGAAGCGCAGGAGGGGCATGGAAGACCCCGGAGAGGTAACGGGGACAGGACAGTCTGGCCACCACAGCAGAGACCCCACCAAGGGCAGGGGACAGGGTGAACCTCTCTCTTTCAGGGTGAAGAAGGTGGGGCAGCTGCAGAGCAGGAAAAGCAGGAGGAAGAGTAGGAGGATGCCAAGGTCAGTGTGTTCCAGGGACATCTTCCTTTCCCCTCCGTGCCAGAGCTGCTTCAGGGATAAGGCCACTGTCCCCAAGCCAGGCAGCTCTCCTGGGCTCTCTGCCCTCCTGGGGTGGCAAGTGGGGGAACCTGCACAGCCCCCTGACCCCACAGCTGCTCCCTGGCTTTTTCATCCTGATTTTCTTTGGTGTGAATAAACCAGTGCTTTCCACATCACATTTCCTCTCTTTTCACAACAGGGTCGAGCAGAGGGTGGGAAAGTCAAGACCTCCTGCTCCTCCTGTCCTTTACTTGAGCCAGGACACTCAAAGCCAGTGGCTGAGCACAGCCAAGCACCCACAGCAGCATAGGGTGTCCCTCAGTGTCCCCAGCCCAAGGAGCAGGGCACAGCAGGGTGGCTGCTGGCAGCAGGGAGGCCCCAGTCCCCTGTGGGCCATTCACAGCTGGAGATCTCTGTGTTCCCACAGGAGCAGCCCCCGGGCTGGGTTATCAATACTGGGTAAACACAGCCCTGCTGGTAGAACCGGCAGCCACCCCGACTCCTCACCCCCCCTTAATTAATCATTAACGAGCTGCCAGCAGCACTGTCACAGCCATGGGGACATCACACAGGTGGCTCTGTGGGCTGAGGGGGAGCCTCCCAGCAGGACCCTTCCCCAGGCTCTGCTCGGGGCTGAACCCCCAGTGAGTGAGCGATGCCAGGACGGGGTTCAGGGGCCATCACCCCCACAGCCCCAACTCCCAATGCCCTGGGGGTGCTGCTGTGTCCCTTCCCCAGGCACTGGGATCCCGTCTGTGATTCTCCTGAGTGCCTGTGCCAGATCTTCCCATCCCGAGCAGGGACCCACATGCCCACAGGGAAATGCACCCATGCCTAGATGGGTGTTTTTTCCCAGGAGCTCCATCAGAAGGAGCTGAGCTGGGGAGAGGCATCACCCCAAAGATTCCCCACACATCCCACACTCGTTTTCTGCTTTATTAGGAAAGGGTAGGGGTACCTGGACAGGGATGGGGTGGCTGCCACCGCCAGTGGGGACGGTGCCCCCCCACCCCTCCTCCACTGGGGGAGGCTGATGGGCCCCTCACCCCCAGACTGAGCAGCTCCGTTTGCTCCTGAGCCAGACCCAGCTGCCCACACAGAGGGACGCCAGGGCTGCCTCACAGGAAGGATGGGCTGTCCCCCTCCCCACACCTGTTGGGGTCTGTGATGTGCCCGTGGGCTGCACATTTCACTGTCTGGGGTGCTCTCACAATCCTCCATCCCCAGGGACAGCGATGGGGATGGGACATGGCAGGGGAACACTCAGGGAGGGGTGGGCAGTGCAGAGCACAGTCCTGGAGCCCCTCAGCGAGGGGACCCCCATCTACCTACGGGACCAAGCCTTCCCCCATGGCGCTGGGGCCAGCATGGCAGGACCCAGCTGTGCCTCGTTACTTCTTCACCTTGATGAGGGAGTGGTAGACAGGCTTGATGATGATGTGGAGGTGCAGGGAGTTGTCGATGAGGTACTCGGAGGTGCGTTTCTGCAGGTCGGCGTGCACCAGGAAATCGGCCGCCTCGTCCGAGCTCTGGTGGAAGCTGTAGGCGTGCTTGACCAGCACACGGCCCTGCTGCCTCACACCCACCAGCACGGTTTTCTGGAAGGTGACTCCAGCAAAGTCGGGGCTGCTCATGGCCGGGGTGATGACGAGGCGCGGGCGCCCGTCCTCGATGCGCACGGGCTGGATGGCGCCCGCCACCGAGTCCGAGTAGACGGGGCGCAGGCTGACGGGCAGCCAGCGCGGCGAGAACAGCACGTTCCAGGTCACCCTCTTGCCGGCGTCGTGGCTGCTGGGCCCCAGCTGGGTCTGGAAGCTGGTGCTGCGGTCGTCCCGCGCCGGGTTGGTGATGACCCACTGGGAGCCCCAGCTGGGCGCGAGGTAGTTGCGGGGCAGGAACATGCTGCAGTTGACGTCGAAGTACTTGGCGAAGTGCAGCGGGGAGGCGGCGTGGAACTGGAAAGCCTGGAAGAGCAGGTCCTGCACCGCGGCCCGGTGCCGCGCCAGCACCGCCGACTGCGCCTGCAGCCGGAACAGCTGGCTGGGCGCGATCATGGGGTAGCGGATGGCGCGCAGCACCCGCTCGGCCACGGGCGCCTCGGGCTGCCGGCGGCTCAGCCAGCTCTCCACGGCGGCGTAGAGCTCCAGCTCGCTGTGCAGCACCAGGTCGGAGCGCTCCAGCAGCAGCAGCAGCAGCTCCACGCTCACCGAGCCCCACTCGGCGCTGCCCAGCACGGCCGACAGGTTCCAGGCCAGGAACTGCAGGCAGCTCTCCTGCAGCGCCGCGTCCCCGACGCGCACGGCGTAGTGGTACCAGCCCACCACGTGGCCCTGGCTCGACTCGCTGGCCAGGTGGGTCCTCATGTACTCGGCCACGCCGCGCTGCAGCCCCCAGACCCGGTACTTGCTGGCCAGCTGGTGCATGGGGATGGCCTGGTGCAGCAGGATGGAGACCCCCCCGCAGTACAGGTACCTGGGGCAGAGCGTGGGGTGGTGACACCGGGGACGGCCATCCCTGGCAGCTCAGTTCCCCAGGGAGCAGCTTCTGCTTTCCTCTGAGTATTCCCACCCCATGGGGTTCCCAGGGAAGCATCCCCCTTCTTTGGATGCTTCCCTATGGGTGTACCCATCCCATGTGATCATGGTCTCCAGGGGAGGATCCTCCTTCCCTGCCTGCATCCCATGAAGTGGAGCATCCACTTTCCTTGGCTGCATCCCTCCAGGTACACCACTCCCACAGGATCTCCATGGTCACCAGGGGAGAATCTTCCCTCCTGAGCTGCTTTCCTCCCAAAATGTACATCCCTCCAAAAACGTACATCCCCCAAGGGAACAATCCCCTTCCTTGGCTGCATCCCTCTGGGCATCCCCACCCCGTGGTTTCCCAGGAGAGCCACACCCTCCTGACCTCCCATCCCCCGGGATCCCCACACACCTGATGAACTTCTCGAAGAGCGCTGCGGTCTCTGGCGGCTCGTACAGGGTCACGACACTCTGGTTGCGCAGGAGGCTCTCGAAGACCTCGCTCTGGAGGCTCAGCAGCAGCTGGTGCGTGTGGAACACCTTGGGCTCGTCGGAGGCGGCCGAGCGCACCCGCAGCACCGAATCGCTGCCATTGCCGTGCTGCAGCAGCTCCTGCAGCCGCTGCAGCAGCGTCAGCGAGTGGTTGATGGTGGCCGCCGTGGAATCTCCGCTAAAATCAGCTTTTTGGGCTGCAGGGAGATGGGAGCGTCCCAGAGCTCACCCCAGTCCCAGGCACTGAGGTGGGATGGGGTTTTACTGGGGGGTTGTGCACCTCCTGCCTCCGCTCCCCCACTGCCAAAGGGTTGCTGGTGCCAAGGGGGTGTGGGGGAACAAAGAACATGAGGACATTTGTGTCCCCCAGAGCCAAAAAACTGCCTTTCTGCAGCAGAAGGGCTGAGACCACCATGTCCCAGGCCGGGGTGTGCTGGGAAATGGCCGGGTGCCGGCGGCGCTGGCCCTCAGCCCGGTCTGCCTGTCCTGATCCCGTCCCCGCTGCGGGCAGAGCGAGCCCCGGGCATTGCCCTGATCCCTCGCATCCCTCATGGATACATGGGGGCACAGAGAGCCCGTGGGTGTGGGGAGCCAGGCAGGCTCTGCCCCACACCCAGGAACGGGGTCCCGAGCAAACTGGGGACACCGACTGCCCTGGTGTCACTGCAGGTCCGTGCTGGGATCCCAACAGGAACTGGAGAGGGCTCTGGGAATGTGGAACAGGGGGCTGGCTCCATGCTCCTGTGGGCATGAGATCCTTTCTTCCTCTCCTTTCTCCCTCCTGACACCACTCCCACCGGATCCTCAGAGCATCCTTCCCCAGAAGGAATTTGGCCCCGTCTGTCTCAAATCCATCTTGCCTCTCAAATCCCGTCTTGCTGACGGATTACCCTTCCCAGCTCCGGCTTAAGGCCGGCTGAGCGGGGATGGGGAAGGGGAGCAGGCGCCCTGTACCCCTCAGTGCTGGACTCTGCCCGCGGCACCGAGCCCTTCCCGGGGCACCAGCGAGCACAGAGAGTGCAGCACACCCAGGAGCCACTTCCATCCCCGACGGCAGCCGCAGAGACGCGCCCAGCTCTCCATCAGCCGCCGAGCCGCACCCCGGCACCCGGCGAGGGCAGCGCTACCCACCGGCCCTTCGCGCCTCCCCCCGCCACGGCCACCCTTACCGGCTTGCACGGTGAGGAGGAGGAGGAGGAAGGCAGCGGCACAGCCCCAGCGGCGGGCGGCCGCGGGCCGGGAGCCCGTCAGCCTGGCCATGGCGTCGCAGGCGCATCTGCCGGGTGCGGCGCACGCTGCGAGCCCGGGGCTTATGTAGGCCACGCGCCCTCCCGGCCCGCGGGCCCGCGCCGCCGCATCGATTGGTGGAAACTGGGACCGGCCAGTTGCCACGGGAACGGCTTCCAGCCTCCCTGCATCCCACCCTGACCCCCAGCCCCAGCCCCGCACCCCGGGGTGCTGCGGCGGGTCGCCACAGTCGGCGTGCGGCACCTTCTGCTGGCACCGCCGCGCCGGGGTCTGCGCGGCCGCGGCCCTTTGTGCCGGGGTCTTTGCATTCAGGGCACAGCTCGGTGGCCTCCCGCTCCCCCCGGCTCATGGGTATTCATGCCGGCAGCAGCCCATCATCACCATGGCATCCGCGCTGCCGGCAGGAACTGCCTGCCCTTTTCCCAGCCTTTGCAGCCAAGAGGCCGCCCGTGCGCCCTGGGCGGCCTCCCCTCCCGCCCCGACACCTCTTGGGGGGCTTCATCGTGGGGCTGGGACCCCCCCAAAGCCCCAGCGGCGCAGGCTGGGGTGGTGCTGGGTGAGCAGAATGTCAGCCGAGTGGTGCCAGCCCCACTTTGGCTGTGGCCCCGGTGACACCATGGGGTGGGGACACATCCCACAGAGGAGGCAGCACAGCTCGCAGGGGCACAGCAGCCCTTAACCCACTGCCGAGGAGCCCCGTCCCCCTCACAGCAGCTTGATTACAGGCTTAGACACTGTTTCCAGATGTTGGGCGTGGGCAGATGTCGCTGCAGCTGCCGAGGGTGTGGGATCACCATCTGTCCCTGACCCATGGGCGCGGGGACTGAGGACAAGACACCGATCACCCCGTGCCGCGCAGCTGGGGCTCCCTGGCCCCTTGCAGGGACGGGCAGGTGGGCGATGCTGAAGCCCTGTGCCCCTACTGGGCAGGGGATCCCCAAAATCGCGGTGCCAGCAGAGCGCCCAGCCCAGGCGGGTGTCCTTGCACTGTGCGGGCCCGGGGGACAGGGCCCCGCCACGGCACAGCCCTTTCACGGCTCAGCGCGTCCTCCGACGCCTCATTTCACCACCCGCCCGATAAACAGCAGCTTGCGGGAGCGTGTGCCCGGCACCGAGCCAGCCCGGGCGGCAGCCACAGCCCGGGGACCCCCGTGTCCCCGCGGGGACATCGGCTGCTCACGGCGGTGAGGTGACCATGGGGGGACACGGGGGATCGTGGGGCTGGTTCTGGAGGTCACCAGGGGACGGTGACATGCCCCAGCCCGCGGTGAGGTGCGGGAGCAGCTGTGCCGGCCCGGAGATTGCGGCGGAGGCGGGGCAGGGCTGGCTCACCATAGCGACCTGTGCCAGGCAGCAGTGCCAGGGCATCGCCCCGCGGGCTGGGGGGCACTGGAGAGACGGAGCTGGACCCAGGCAGCGGCAGGGGACAGCAGCCCCCTCCCTGTGCCGCTGGGGAAACTGAGGCACGGGCACGGTGTCCTGGCAGTGCCAGGACAGAGCCCAGCAGGATTCACACTGGTGAATCACACCCGCTCCTCAGAGGTGCCCGCGGACCCAGCTGCCCACTTGCCCCCGGACCACCATCCCTCCTGCTCTGGTCCCTCGGAGCTCCCCGGTGGCCCCTTCCGTGGCCTCCGCAGGAGCCAAGGGCCAGTGACGTCCCGGTGCCCAGCCAGCCCAGCCCGCGGCTCTGCCCGTGGCTCTGCCCACGGCGCTCTCCCTCCGCCCCGTGTCCCGCTCCCTGGGAGGCTGTGCCATGCTGCGGGTGCCGGCGGGGACAGGGACACCGGCAGGGACACGGAGCCCGGAGAGGACGGGGACACTGCCGGGGACACGGACACTGCCGGGGACACGGACAGCGGTACGTCCATGGGAAGCACCAAGCGCGGGGATGGTGGCACTGCACGCTCGGTGGGTGGCACTGGGGCCACCCAGGTGACAGTCCCTGTCCCGCAGGCTTTGGGGAGCGGGAGCCCGGGCAGGGGGAGCAGAGGGGGGCCCAGAGCG
>JAOTQP010000792.1:10645202-10657658 GCA_026413545.1 Cichladusa arquata
GGCACCGGGACGGCGGAGCCCAGGCCCTGGCGGCCGTGGAGCAGCACGTGGAGGATGAGAACATCAAAATGATCCTCAGGATGGAGATCAGGCTGCGTGCCAGGAAGGAATGAGCCTCCCAAAATGGAGGGAGGCACCCCTGGGGTGACAGGATCCGGACTTGGGTTGTTTATAGTGTTTATTGTGTGCTGAGCACGGGATCCCCGGGGTGTCACGCGAGGTCGGGTCACCTCCTGTCTCAGAGGGAGCTGCCCTTGGGGACAGGAGGTGGCTCAGGCCTGTGCTGAGCCCTGGATTTCCCAGAGCTGGGTGCTGTGTCCTCCCCAGCGTGACAAATCCCTGCCAAGGGCAGGCTGGGGCAGCCCTCCTCCTCCTGTGCTCCCAGCTGGAATTTAAGCACCTTGGGGGGATTTTCAGCACCTTGGCCATGCCCTGGTGATGGGGAGGGCTGGGGGGCAGTGCCAGACCCCTCCCCACTGGCACCACAAAGCCTCTTAGGGGGGAGGGCTGGGGGAGGCAGCGTGTGGCAGCGAGCACGTGGGAAGCAGCAGCCTCCTGTCAAGGACATTGTCCCTGTCCCTGGTGTCACATCCTGCCAGGCTCCTCTCCAAGGTGCCTTTTCTGCCTCTATCTTAAATCCCCATGAATTTGTCCCAAACCGCCCCCTCCACCCTGGGGGATTCACAGCCACTGAGAACCACACAGACCCCCCACATCATCCTGGGACAAGGTCCTCAAGAAGCCACCAAACCCTCAAGTGTCACTCACTAATGAACCCTAATTAACAGCCAGGCTCTGCTCTTTGCCAGGGAAGTAGGTGGTTCTCCATAGAAAACACTCCTGGATCCCTTTAATCCTATTTGTTGGAGCCCAACTAATTGCAATTAGTGGCAGGGGCTGAAGTTCAATTAAAGTGTGCTGAGATTAGTCTGTTTTTAATTGCTTTAGTGCTGGATTAGGGGAGCTTTGGAGTGACACCAGGTGTGGGCAGGGGCTGCCAGACCAGGACCCCCACCCAGGCTGGGATGGAAACTGGAATGGGGTTCCCATCACTTTCTTTGGGATCAGGGGACACTGGGGGAATCTCTTTGGGAATGGGATCCACTGCCCACCCAGCCCGGTCAGGGCTAATCCTGACACCTCCTCCCCCCCAGAGCAGGGGAAGGACACTGGATTACCCCTGGGGAAAGAAAGGAGGTCAATAATCCTATTACCCCCGGGCAGGATAAATCTCCCTCCCCGAAAAGCCCCCCAGAACATCTCTGGGCTGCAGGACCGAGGGAGCAGCTCTGGAATCGTGGGACTCTGTGAGTCAGGGATTCGGGGCTGGGAGGGGATGTGGGGTCGCTTTGCTGCTCTTCCTGCACCCAGAAACATCCAGGAGCAGCTCCCTGGGTTGGATCCTTGTTCCCAGGGTCCCAGCTCTGCACCAGAGCCAAATCCCTCATGCTGGGCTTGTAGCACAAAATTCCCATTCCTGGCGCTGTGGGCCAGCCTCTGCTCCCCCTTCCCAGCCTGGGGTACCCCCACACCCTGGCACAGACCTGGGGCAAGCCATGGGAGGGTCCTGGGGGGTCCCCAGCTTGTGTGGGGTGGGGGACAGGGGAAGAATGAGCAGCCCTGGTGCCCCCCAGGAATCCCTTCCCTGCCTTTGGGGGTTAATGGCTGAGTCAGCATTGTGGGGGAGGGGGCTCTGCAGGCCCTGGGGGGGGCACAGGGTGGGAGGAGAAGCTGGTGCCCCCCATTTATTTCCCTGCAGAGGGTGTGAGGAGCCGCAGGGAAGGCGGTGAGCCGGGGCTGCAGCCCCCCACAGCCATGAGCCTGGAGCCCCCCAAACCGGAGCTGAAATCGGCCACCAGGGTCACTGGGGGTCCCGCCACCCCCCGCAAGGGACCCCCCAAGTTCAAGCAGAGACAGACGAGGCAGTTCAAGAGCAAACCCCCCAAAAAGGGGGTGCAGGGGTGAGTGGGGAAGGGCCCTGGGATTGGGGGGGATCCTGCCTGGGGTCAGGCCAGACAATCCCTCTTTCCTTGCAGGTTCGGTGATGACATCCCAGGCATGGAGGGGTTGGGAACAGGTATGGGAATGCCACCCCTTTGGCAGCAGGGGGCAGGGGCTGTGGGGGTCACAGTGCCACAACCTCTGTCCCCTCTCTCCTCAGACATCACTGTCATCTGTCCCTGGGAAGCCTTCAGCCACCTGGAGCTGCACGAGCTGGCTCAGTACGGGATCATTTAGGATTTTGGCAGGCTCACCAACCCTGTAGTGCTGTGTAGGTCAAGGCCCCCCTGCCTATGCTGGGGGGGCTCAGCTTGGAAAAATTCTCATTAAACCCAAATGAGCTCAGGAGTCAGTGTTGTGGGCTGGGGGGAGGGAAAGTGGCTCCCCACATCCTGGGGTGGGATGGGCAGGACACAGATGGGGTCAGGATTCTGACAAGGTTTATTTGGGGCTGGACCAGCACCCCAGACATCCCCAAATCCCCACCCCAGCAGGGACAGCTGCAGTGTCCCTGCACACCTCAGCAGCAGCACCAGTGGTGATGGTGCCACGGACACAACACGGATGGGTTCAGGATTTTGACAAAGTTTATTTGGGACCAAACCATATCCCACTCCCCACACTGCCCTCACTCCCACACCCTCACAGCCGTGATATCCCCCAGCACCCTCAGAGCCATGAGCGCTCCCACGGCCTCCAGCAGCAGCAGGACGGTGGCACCGGTGGCAATGGTCCCAGCCTGGCCCCGCAGCCACGTGCCCAGCGCGGCCCCACAGCCCCCCGTGTGCACCACGGCCCCTGCTGCCGCTGCCCCCAGCCCCAGCACCCCAAATCCACACTGGATGTTGGGCACAGAGCCGCTCTGCAGCGGGTCCTGGCAGCAGGAGGCAGGGACGCCGCACGCCTGCACGCCCGGGGCGCTGCAGTTGAAGTACCTGCGGGATGGACACAGAGATGTGGGGTCAGGAACATTTGGGGTGTGGGGATGGGTTTACCCACGACCCCAGCCACAGAGCTGGACACCATCCGTGGGTGCCAGCTCATCCTTCTCTTTTCTGGACGACCCCAAACACTAATCCTCAGCACAGACCCCACAAGGAACAGGGGGTCTTCAGCCCTGCGGTGGGAATAGGGTCCCACAAAAGAGGTTTTCTGCCCCATGATGGGCACGGTGTCCTACACCAAACAGAGTTTTCAGCCCCGTGGTGTGGATGGGGTCCCACAAAAGACGTTTTCAGCCCCATGGTGGGCATGGGGTCCCCAAGACACCCCCCTGGCCCCAACTCACGGGTTGCTCTCCCAGTCGCGGTAGGACTCGAGGCCGCAGCACTGGAGGCTCCGCTGCACCTCATCCACCAGGAACTGCAGGTCGGGATCCTCCTGGTAGCGCAGGAGGCAGAGCAGCAGCAGGTCCTGCAGCGCGCCCCGCAGCCGCCGCCATGCCAGCAGCAGCAGGAGCCCCCCCAGCACCTCCAGCCCCCCAAAAGCCAGCACAGCACCCAGGAAGAAGCGCAGCAGGCAGGGGCTGGCTCGGGAGGCACCCAGGCAACCAGCCAGGGACACGGCGCTGGCCCCCAGCCCCGCCAGCACGAAGAGCAGCATGGGGTCCGAGCTCAGGGGCACCCCCCCGGGCAGGGGGCTCTTGGCCAGCAGCCCCCAGACCCCCACAGCAAGGGTCAGCAGCCCCAGCAGGAGGAAGAGGAGGTTCCAGAGGAAGGCCAGGTAGCGCACGCAGTGGCTGAAGGGGCTCAGTTTGGGGGGGTCAGGGTACCACACCCCTGGGTCCTGCTCAGCTGTGTCATCATCCTCATCGTTATCAAAGGAGGAGTAGGGCAGCTCCGCCAGCCTGGATGCCTGCACGGACAGAGAAGCCACTCACAGCCCCCCAGAAAGGTTCCTCCAGCCCATGGACCTCATCCCATAGCTGGACACTGTCACAGACTCCTGGAGCCACCTTACACAGCCTTGCTTAGCCCCAAACCCAGCCCTGCTCATCACAGGGGTCTGCAGGAGAGCACCCCAAAGACTCTGACCCTAAGGGACCCCCAGGGATGCAGCTACCCAGGGGTGGGGACGTGGGGTACATGGGTAAGGGGTCCCGTGGGAGAGGAGTGGGGGCCCTGGGATTACCTGGGGCAGCAGCCGGGTGCCCTCCCCACGGGGCTGGAACAGACGGGCTCTGCTCAGCGCCATCGCCGTTACCTCGTGCCAGGACCCGTCACACTCCCATCATGTGAGGGGCTACGGGCGGGCTTAAATGAGGCTGTGCGTGCCGCTCCACAGCTGGGCACGATGCCCCCACCCACCCACGGCCACAGCTGGCCCCGATCCCCCCCTGCTCCACAGCTGGAGCCGATCCCTTCCTCCAACACCGCGGGGCTCCTCCGAGCGCCCCGGGGGGGCGGGTCGCGTGCGGAACTAAACAGCGATCGCGGCGGTGGGAGGGGACACTTGTATCTGTAGCACCGAGGCAGCAGGGGGACCATTATGCCGGTAACACCGAGGCAGCATGGGGGGACGACTTGGTGGTGACACCGGACTAGGAACCTTGATGCGGCGGAACGCGAGCGCGGGGCGCGGGGCCGGCGGGGCGGGCGCGAGGGCGGGCCGGTGCCGGGAGGCGGCGGCCGGGCCGGGCGGAGCCGGGCTGGGCCGGGCCGGGCCGGGCCGGGAAGGGACGGGCCGGGAGAAGCGGAGCGGGACGGGCCGCACCGGGCCGGGTCCGTGCGGCGCGGCGAGCCCCGGGCCCGCGGGCAGCGCCATGGCCGAGACCATTGTGAGTGCGGCCGGGGGAGGGGCGATGAGGCAGCAGATTCCTGTGGGGCCGGGACGCGGTACCGGGGCTGGGCCGGGGCCGGGCAGCCCCCCGAGCGGTTCCCCGTGGTTTTCCCCGCGGGCATCGGGGCCGTGAGCCCGCGGCGCCGCTCACAGCGGGCGGGGGGCTCGGGCCGGGAGGAGAAGGGGCTGCTCGCTCCGGTGAAGGGCTCCCGGCCCCGTTCCGGCCGATTTGTGCCCCGGAGGGAAGTTGGGAGAGTGGGAATGGGCTCCAGCGGCGTGAGGGCAGCTGCCTGTGTCCCCTGCCCTGCCCGTGTCCCCGTGTCGCACCGGAGCGGTTGAGAGTCCCCTTTAGAACTGCTCGAGTCTCCCTCAGCGCTCCGATATTCACATTTTCCCCTCTCTGCCTGTCCCCGCAGGATTCCCCTCGCCCGTTCCCCCCAGATCTGCAGCTGCTGCCGGGCAGGAGCTCAGGTTTCCCGGGAGCAGCTGGAGCCCCGCGGCTCTCCCCCCTCCCTCGTTACCGGGGCTCAGCCACGGCCAGTGCAGTGCCCAGTAACACCAGTTGGGCCGATGCCTGCGTGAATAACTCCCCTTGGAAGGTCCCATCCACCCTCCTGAAGGTCTAATTCCATCTCTGAGGTCAGAGCTTTGGCCACAGGTGTTTTCGTTGAAGAGCCCGGAGCGTTGCAATGATTCCCCCTGTGCTCACAGACTCACCCAGGACTGCTCTCCTGGCTGTTTCCAGACCCTGTGGAAGAGGGAAACAGGAGGGAGGAGTGGGGGACACCAGGCTGGTGGCTCAGAGTGGGCTCTGTCCCCCCTCCCTGACTCAGTGTTCCCTCATTCCCAGATTATCCGTGTGCAGTCACCAGAGGGAGTGAAGAGAATCACGGCCACAAAGAGAGAAACGGTGGGAACGTTCCTCAAAAAGGTACCTCAGGATCCCCAGTGCCTTCCCATGGGATGGGCAGGGCTCTGTCCTGTGGGAGATCTGTGTTTTACCCCCCTGGCAGCAGTGAGGAACAGCATTCCATGTGAAAAAACACACTTTGATTGATATAACTTGTGTTGTTCTAGAGGGATAATCAGTTTTTTACAGAAAAAACTCCCTCAGCTTCTCTGCTGGGGCTTCCTGGGCTGGGAACTTTCCTGGGAAGGACTTTTTGGGGTTCTCCCAAAGAAGTGGCAGCTGGGAAGCAGAAGGGGAGCTGTAAGATGGTCAAACCTGCTGCCCTAGGTTGGCTCAGCTGCTGGATTTGGGCTTGGAATATGGTTTGGATGTGCTGTGGTTTCCAGTCTGGGTTTGGAGAGAGCAAGGGAGGGATGGGGGAACTCTTGGAGGGGGGAATATGCCAGGTGGGAGCTCTTGGCTCTGCTGTGATGCAGCTGCTCTGTGTTCTTCAGGAGTGAGCAGTTCTCCCTCTGCTTCCCTCCTGGAATTCCCCTGGAGCCCTGGCACTGGGGGTTCTTTGCTCCATGACGTGTGTTCCCGAAGGGAAGGGAATGGGAGCAGGTGGAAACCTTCCCTTTGTGAGTCACAGCTTTGTCTGGAGCTGTGGCCCAGACAGGACAGCATTCCCTGACAGCGTTCCCACCTGGCCAGGGAAAATCCTGATGTTTTTCAGGGCTGGCTCAGGGACACTCCCTGCAGCCTCTGAGCAGCCTGAGCCAAGGCAAGAGCAGCTCCCAGGATCTCTGGAGCCTGTGCAGAACCAGCTGCTGCTTTCCAGGGCTCAGGTTACCTGAGGGAACAATCAGGCTGGAAAACACTTCCTGCCAGGACAAAAGCACCTGGAATTGCCTGCTGATCTGGGGAAGGCTCTGTCCTCTGGCTGAGCTGGAACAGAGACATGTTTGGGTTTATTTCCTGCTTCAGGGTTTGCTTGGAAGAGGAAAGTGGCAAATTTTTCCACCTGAGGTCTGTGTTTTATCTAAATCCAGATCTCTCCTACCTGTGCTGTAGATTTGAACGCTGGAATGTTCACCCAGGGGTTGGGTTTGGTGTTTAGGGGGACAGCTGGAGTTAGAGAGGTGTCAGATTGCTGCTTCCATACCAGGAATTAACCTGGATCTGCTCCAGAAGTGCTCAGGGAACAAAGGGCTGGAGAATCTTCCCTGTCTCCTGTGGCACATCCCATGGAAAAGCACCAAAAAAATTTACTCTGGGTGTGCTCAGGATCAGGAATTAGTTCCAACCTGCTGTGGGATTTGTCTTCTCCCAAAAATGGAATTCTGTAGCCTGAGGAGCAGGAGCTGATCCCTGTGAAAGGGTCCCATTCACAGGAATTGCTCTGTGCTGCAAATCACAGCCAAGCTGACAGGAAAAAAACTGCATTTCGTGGCTGTGCTCATGTGACAGCTCTTCATGGCTCATCAGATTTGTCCTGTGGGCAGGATCCCATCCCTGACTCTGACCAGAGCCACGGGGATTGTTTTTATTAATAAAAATAAAGGCCTTTCACTTCAGAATTTAGGGCACAGCCTGGCAAATAGATAAACTTTCAACACCACTCTGAAACTGATGAAGTTCTCAAGGGACCAAATGTGCAAATTATTTTTGCTGGGAAGAGGTGTTGGAGTGATTCCAAGTAAACCAGACTTAATCTGAGCTGGGAAAACCTGCCTGGGGACTGAGGGGTGGCTGCTGTGGGAGAGAATTCATGGGAGAGAGGAGAAAAGGGGGTAAAATGAGACAGAACAGCAGGAAGAGGTTGAGTGAAGCAACTGGGAGGTGGGAATGGAGCTGAGGGCAAAAGATGCACAGAGTTGAAAGTGTGGATTGTGGAATTCTGCTTGCAGGAGGATGGGAATGATTTGGTGCTGTGTGCTGGTGCAGCTGGAGCAGGAAAACTGGGAAAATGGAGAAGTTTCTCCCTCCAGTCATGCAGTGCTTGCCTGGCTGCAGCTGGAACTCTGCATTTGTGTTGTGTGAGGCAGAGACAGTTCTGGTTAAGTTGTTTAAGCTCCTGCTTTAATCCATTGCTTGTTTTTCCAGGTGTTTCCATCTCTTGCTATCCCGAGCTCAGGAATGGGGGTGAATTGAGCTGAATTTCTGGAGGAGAAGTTCTCTGGGATTAGCTGTGGCTCTGAGCCTCTTTCAGGAGGCTCACACCTTGTCCCTTCTCCCTGTCCTCCAGGTGGCCAAGGAATTTGGGTTCAGGAATAATGGCTTTTCTGTGTACACCAACCGGAACAGGACCGGGGAGATCACGGCAGCACAGAACAAATCCCTCAACCTGCTCAAGATCAAGTGAGTCCTCACCAGGAGGGGGGCTCTGCTTGGGGCTTCCAAAATGGGAAAAGTCACATCCCAGGAGTGCCCAGCTTCCAGTTTGGGATTGGGGAGGGAGGTCTTGGTGGCTGTGCTGGAATTGCGGGTCACAGTGACACAGGAGAGGTGGTGGCTCTCCCTTGGGTCACTCCTTGGGGTGTGTGTGCTGTGGGGAGGCTTCATCCTGGATTTCCTTCCCTAATCCCTGCTTTCACCTCTGTCCCAGCTTTCCCTGCCTCATCCCCAGCTTTCCCTGCCTTATCCCCCCACTTGCCCTCCTGTATCCCTGTTTTCATCCTTTCATCCCTGCTTTCCCTCCCTCGCCCCACCTTTCTCTCCCACATCCTTGTTTTCACTCCTTCATCCCAACTCCCTCCTCCATATTTTTCCCTCAGCTTTGTCTCTTGATGGAAGGATTTGCATTTATTGCAAATAAAAGCAGGAAGAGGTGGCTCACGGAGCAGCTTCCACCTGTGCTGCTCTGGTTGGAATCTGTGCCACATTCCACACTCTTCTCACATTCCATGGAAGTTGGCTGCCTGCTGGGAAGCACCTGCAGTTTCCTGGGTGTTGTCTCCCACACCTCCCACTACCCTTGTGCTGTTTCCCACCCTGCAGGCACGGGGATATGCTGTTCCTGTATCCCTCCAGCCCAGCTGGCTCCTCCTCAGAGACCATGGACACCTCTGTCTCCCAAAATTCCCGGCCTGGGGGGGCCCCCCAGGTGGTGGAGGATGAGATTGACCAGTACCTGATCAAGCAGGATGGGAAGATTTACCGGAACCGAGACCAGCAGCTGTGAGTGGGGCTGGGTCCTGTTCCTGCCCAGGGGTCTGGGGCTCACCAGAGCCTGGAGTGTGATGGCCCAGCCCAGGAATCAGGAAAATACTGTGGGAAATGCCCTTGGCTCCATCCTGAGAGCCCTGGGGACATTCTCAAGGGAAAGCAGCCCCTGCCATTGTCCTGGGAGGTTCAGTGAGCCCAGGGAGGAAGCAGATGCCCAAATCCCAGGGGTTTTTGGCAGTTTTCACTCAGAGCAGCCATTGTTCTGATGGAGGAGAGCCTGGTTTTTGTGCTTCTAAAGCATGTGGAAATCTCTAGATGAGAATGAACATTCTGCATTCTTCCTGGGCAGGGTTAGATGGGATACTGGGAAGAAATTTTACCTGTGAGGCCCTGGCACAGGGTGCCCAGAGAAGCTGTGGCTGCCCCTGGATCCCTGGAAGTGCCCAAGACTGGGTTGGATGGGGCTGGGAGCACCTTGGGATAGTGGAAAGTGTCCCTGCCATGGCAGGGGGTGGAATGGCATGAGCTTTGAGGTCCCTCCAACCCAAACCATTCCAGGATTTGCTGTCCCAAGCAGGAGCACTCTGTGCCTTCAGATTCAGCCACTGCTCATAAAGGAAAACATGGAAGGGAAGGAGTGGAAGTATCCAGTGGCAGAGGTTTGGAAGTGGGGTTTGGGTCTCTGCCTGCTCTGGCTTCCCTTCATCACGTGTCTGCCTGACCTCTCCATGGAACCAGGAGTCCCTTTTGCTCACAAAAATGCACCAAAGTCCAACTTCCCAAAGCTCTTCCATGCAAGAGGCTTAGGGAAACAAAGCAGCTTCTCTTTGTGTAAAAATAACACAACAACAAGTTAAACCCACCCAAAATCTGCTCTGGTGCTGCTAAAACATCCTCTGCTGGGAGGGGGCTTTTATTACTCAGTGTTAATGACCCAGTTGGGTCTGATGTCTGCACTGGTTGTGGCCTTGGGGCTGGAACCCTCCAGAATAAAACTCCTGAAGAGGTTAGAGGGAAAATTTTAGAGGTAAAACAGAATAATTTGCCCTTCCCCTTGGGGTTGTCCTCCACGTGGTTTATCTTCAGTGCTGCAGCAATGAGGAAATTTGTGTTAAACCCTCCCTGACCTTCCCAGCTGACCATAAATGATGGGATGTCACATCACTGGAGCAGTAAAGGCAAACCCACCACTCTGTGGCAGAAATGTTGCCTTGAGCTTGCCCATGTTTTTCAGAGGAATTGATGGAGCTGTTCCTAGCAGGGAGCCGAGGCCCAGGGGAGGCTGTGAGGATAAAAGGAGTTGTCTGGGCTGGTTCCTGGCTTTGGCAGTGTGGATCAATCTCCAGTGAAGGATGCTGAGTGCTTTAGTAGCATTTAACTCTCCTTTCTGTACATTATCTGCCACAAAACATCCTTTAAAAAACTCCATTGTTTCCACAGCCCAACCTCACTGCTCCTCTCCTGGGCCCTTCCTTTGGAAACCAGCACTGGCCTGCTGCTGGGGATGTTTTATTGTTGGTTTAGGGGTTTTTTTTTAAAGCAATCACCACAAAAGGAGATGTTTTCTCCTCTGTAACTCTACCCAGCAGGACTTTATCTGCCTGATAAACACACACTTCCATGGTTGTTCCTGCCCTGCCTGATAAAGGATGAACATTTTGGGTGGCTTTTTGTCAAAATCACCCTGCCACATGGGGGATGGAGAATTGCTCAGAGCTCATGTAGATCTTCCACACCAAACTTACTCCAGAGAAACTTTCACAGGTTGATTTTTTCCATGGTTAAGTAGGATTTATTCCTCCTTCAGTTTCCAGGTGAAATGAGATTTAACCCCAGCTCTTTCTCTCTCTGCCCAGGTGTCGCCACGGCCCCTTGGGCAAATGTGTGCACTGTGTCCCACTGGAGGTAAGAGCCCCAGGAGGGTGCTACAGACTCACCCCAGTTCCTCCCAGTGTGAACACTTTTCCTAGGAATGCTGCCTGCCAGGAGGTGGCAGCTCCAGGCTGGAATCCTGCCATGCACTGCCAGAGCTGCTGGTTCTGGGATCACTGAAGCTCGAGGCCTTTGTGGCCCTGGGTTGATCCTGGTTAAAGCTGGTTTTTCTGCAGTAATGAGTTTAACAGAAAGTGCTTCAAGAAAGCTGCATTCTTCTTCAGTCTTTAATTTTTCTTGGATTTTCTTGTTTTGTCCCCTCTCTCCTGGATCCCAGCACTTCCCAGTTTAACCACCTGGCACAGGGTGATCAGAGGAGCTGTGGCTGCCCCTGGATCCCTGGCAGTGTCCAAGGCCAGGCTGGAGCAGCCTGGGACAGTGGAAGGTGTCCCTGCCCATGGCAGGGGGTGGAATGGGATGAGCTTTAAAGCCCTTCCCAACCCAAACCACCCCATGGTTTTCCAGGTTGAAGCAGCTTTAGTGACTCCTCCAAATGTGCTGGGCTCCAAACTTGTGGCATGAAGCAGCAGAGGGGATCCTGGCTGTTCCAGGATGGCTCTTCCCCTCTGCTGGAAGTGCTCTGAGAGTCCTTGGCCGTGTTGGAACAGCTGGGCCCCTTGTTTGTTGTTAGATACTGAAATTAAAAAGCTTTTTGCTGTTGAGATTCTGATTTGTGGGGCCAATCTGTTCCCGGAGCAGGAGGCCACCATAAAACTCCCCGTTGTAAAGCTCCACTGTTTGCATCCCAGTAGTAGCTGCCTTGAAAATGAGCCTGAATTTCCTTGATTGCTTCCACATTGGCAGGGTTGAGTGTGGAACATGCATTTGCTGAGGGATCAGGGTGTTATCAGACAGGTGTGTGACCTGGCTCTGCTCTGTGCCGTGTTTTTGGCAGCCCTTCGATGAGGATTATTTGAACCATCTGGAGCCTCCTGTGAAGCACATGTCATTCCATGCCTACATCAGGAAGCTGACTGGAGGGGCAGACAAGTAAGGAAATCTCTGGGTTTAAGGGAATCTGGTTGGAGCTTTGTTTTTTTTAACACAAATGAAAGTACAGACAGATCTCGGTGTTGGACACGAGGATTGAATGGCAAACGGAGGAGAAAAAAACACATTAAAAAGTTGATGTTTAAAGGAAAAGGCAGGAGGGGAAAATTAAGTCTGTCTTTTTATTTTATGTCCCCATTTTATTTCTATTTTTCCTTTTCCTGTGGCAATGTAATTCCTTCCAGGAAACACTCCTGATGGAAGGAAAGAAGTTCCCCAATTACACCAAGCTCCAAGCCTGTTTCTCAGACTTAGTGGACATAAATTACACAGAGGTGTAATCTTCTCCCTGCTATTCCTGAATACCATAGAGAGTTTTAAAATCTGGAAAAATCTTTGGAAGATGCTGCTCAAGTCCATGAGACTTCCATTTGAAGGGAATCTCCCTTTCCAGGAAGCCTTGTGCACGTGAAAGGACAATTTGCTGTGGTGCTACAATCTCTTACTTCCCACACACTCCATAAATGTTGGCTCCAAAAACATTTACTGAGCTAACAGCAGCCTTTTCTTCCTTCTCATCCTTCTCCCACCTCTCTTTCCCTCTTTCTTTCTTTCTCTCTCTCTTTCTCTCTTTCTCTATCTCATCTCTCTATCTCTCTATCTCTCTATCTCTCTTTCTCTCTTTCTCTCTTTCTCTC
>JAOTQP010000792.1:10706967-10726267 GCA_026413545.1 Cichladusa arquata
GTTGGGGGGCTGTGCATGGTCGGGGGGCTGTACAATGTTGGGGGGGCCATGCAGAGCAGTGTGCGGGGCTGTGCAATGTGAGGGGGTACAATAATGGGGGGCCATGTGGAGCAGAAGGGGGGCTGTGCAATATTGGGGGGCCTGTACAATATTGGGGGGCCATTCAGAGCAATGTGCGGGGCTGTGCGATGTTGGGGGGCTCTGTGATGTGGGGGGGCTGCGCAGGGCGAGCGGAGCCTGTTCGGTACCAGGGACCACACGGTGGGAACGGCAGCGGGAGCAGCACCGGGGGGAACCGGGAGCCGAGGCCTGGCAGCGGCTGCCACCGGGGTTCCTGTCAGGGCGCCACGGGGTTTGCGTTATTTTTATTTTTTTTTTCCTTTTTTGCAATAAAAGGGTGTAATTGATTGAAAACGCTGAAATAAATCCCAATCGCTCGTAACCACGATTAGATTACGGCGGGCGATTCATTACGCGGGACGGCAATCGAGTTAGGAGGGAGCGGCCCGGGGCCGCGGGGACTCTCCGGCACCGCACGGACAGAGCTGTGTGCTCCGGGACACACGGACACGGCACGGGGACAGACGGACAAGGACAGGCGGCCGCACCGCGGGGCACAGCCCGGCACAGGCGCTGCTGCAGCGGGACGTGCGGCTGCGGCACAGAGCCGTGCTTGGGGACACCCGGGGGACACGGAAGGACACGGGATGGCACCGCACACCCAACCTTCACATCCTCCTCCACTGCCGTGCGAAGGCCTGTGGGATCCCTGTCCGCGTGGGAAAGGCCAGGAAAGGGCCATTATGGGTTATCCGAGCGCGTGGAATCGGTGCCGAGCGGGGAGCGCGGGGCAGATCCCGGTGTGCGGCCACCGGTGCTCTGGGAGTGCTGGGAAAGAGTTTCCTGACTGAAAAAGAAAACCAAAAAAACCTCACAAAAAGCGGCTCTCGGGCTCTTCCTTCCCGCAGTGATGCTGGCGGGAGTGGGAGTGGGAAGGGGCCGGGGGAACCCCTGGTGTGGGTGGGAAGGGGTTGAGTGCAGGGGTTCTGGAGCACCAGGGCTGTGTCCCTAGGCACAGAGGGCAGATCCCCCGTGGGTAAACATCAAACCTGGGCATCCCTCTGCTGTGGGCAGCCCCCCTCCCTGGGCAGGCTGCCCCTCATGAGTTTGCATCCCCATGGGCAGAACCCCCACTGTGGGTACAGACCCCTTCCTGTGGGTACATTCCCTCTGGGCAGCCCCCTGTGGGTAGACAGACCCCCGCTGTGGCAGCCCCCCACCACGGGCAGCCCTCCTGCCCTGTAGGGATAACTCTGCTGCGTGAGCTTGATCAATGAAGTGAGGCTAAATGAGCACAATTAAAGTCAATTTAATGAGGATCCCCCCACATCCACCCCCCAGCCCTGCAGCTGCCTTTGTCCACTGCTGCTGCTGCTCTCACGGTGCCTGTCCCCCCCTCAGCTGGGGCTGGGCCACCACAGAGGCCCCTGAGCAAGAGGGGACCCCAAGGATGGGGTGTGGTGGCGGAGGACACGGCCTGTCCCTGCACAGTTTGGGGGTGCAGTGAAGGGGCTGCAACCCCAGCAGTTTTCCCCCTTCTCAGCTGTTTTTCTGAGCTTTATTCTCCTGGGATCTGCTGAACTCCCTCGGAAGGGAAAGGAGGCTGGAGGGTCCCTGACACGCCTGGGGCAGGAGCTGGGAACAATCCCTGGATCCCCAGCACCGCTGTGGCAGGGACCCCCGGGCTGGTGTGTCCCCTCTGCTCTCCTTCAGGGCTCCCCACGGCTCAGAACGGCACGGAACGGAACAGCACAGCACGGCTCCGGGGACAGGCGGGTTTCCAGCTGGCCACAGCATTCCCGGCGCGTCTCAAGGCCGTCTGTGTCCCGTCCAAGGGTCGTGTTTGCCGGCGGAGGGACGAGGTGCCTCCGCAGCGCTGTCCCCTCTGTTCCCAGCTCAGGGACCTCGCCCCCTGCCCCGCGCCCCCCGCGGGTGGGGACAGTGGGGGGCACGGAGCCGCAGCCGCTCGGGGGTCCGAGGAAAAAGGCAGGAACTTAACTCCCATTAACCATCCCATTGTACCGGCCGTGGGAATAATCGGGTTTGCTAATGCAATTGCTGCCGCGATGCGAAAATCCGACTGGAAAATGTATTAGAGCAATTATCCGCCTCCCTCCGCAGCCGGCGGAGCATTAATATTCAATTTTGATGTGGAAGCCCTATTATGTTAATGACTTTGGTGACAAAAGTCGTTAATGTAAGTCGGTTCCTTTATGGCGCGGCATTAGCCGGGGCGAGCGCGGCCGCGGCCACGGGGCGCGATGGAACGGGGGGAACAGATCCGGGATGGGGCTGCGTGGGGAGCTGGGATGAGCCCCCTCCCAACCCCGCACAGCCCTCACGCCTCGGGCCGAGCGGCCGCTCCCCGCAGCCGGAGCTGCCGGTGCTCCGGAGGCTGTGCCGGGGCGGATTATCCGCGCTGCAGCGCATCCGGCAGCGCCGCTCCCTCCGCTGCAGCTGCCCTCCTTTGTTCTCTCCCCGGGCCCCGGGAGATGCGCCGGTGCTTCCCTGCCTGCCGGGGAGCGCGGTGGGGACAGCCCGGGCTGGCTGCTGTCCCGGCCATCGGGTGACACCGGGGCTGTGCCGCTGCCCCGGTGCTCGGTGCCGCTGCCGCGGTTTGGCAGGCCTGGCTGGATGGGGGAACGGAGCCAGAGCTGTGGGCTGGTGATGGGAGATACGGGGAGGGGGATGAGGAGTAAACCAGCGGAGTCAGCATCCCCTGGCCTGGCCATCAGCAGCCACCACTGCGGCTCACAGCCAGGAGTGTCAGCGCCATGGCCGGTGCGACACCGAGCTGTGCTGTGATGGTGTCCTGGAGCACCGGAGGGACAAACATGGAGCTGGGAGCTGCCTGTGACGGAGAAAGCGACCGTGACCTTCACCTTTCCAGCGAAGAGCTCATCCTCCTGCCGCTGGTCTGGGAGTGCCACGGCTTTGCCATGAGCGTGGCCATGGCACGGGCATGTGGCTGGTTTGGAGCAAGGATATTTCCCGCAGCCAAGGAGGGGACAGCCGATCCCAAACACCACCCCGGCACAGGATGGGATTTCCTGGTGGTCCTTTCTGGGATCCCTTGGGAGGCTCCAGTCTCCTCCGTGCAGTCGGTGTTGGGCACAGCCCTGTCCCAGTACACAGATGGCTCTGTCCCAGCCCTGGGTTTCCATGTGTGGTGCAGCTCCGCCTGCATGGGGGCTGCAGCAGTTGGGATTTGCTGCCCAGAGCCCCCAGCACGATGCCCCCCGCGTCAGTCCCGGCAATTACGGGCGAGTGAGGCCACAGGCATCCAAGTACAAAATAACCCTGCTGCCACCTCCGGCTGTCAGACCCACAACACACCCCGGACAGCGCCCGAGGTTTGCAGCCGGGGCTGGGGCCGCTCCACCGTGGTCCCCCGGGGTCAACCGGAGCAGGAAGGTGCCGAGCCGTTGGCGGCACCGGGAACCGGCAGTGACAGCGTATGGACAGGCACGTGTCCTTGGCGCTGCTGGGGACACAGCCCGGTGGCACGGCCGCGCACGGTCCCCCCGGACCCCTCGCTGTGCCCGGTCCCCGCGGAGGCGGCTCCGCGCGCACGTGGCCGGGCCGGGCCGTGCCCCGCGCTCCTCCCCGCGCCCCCCCCGTGCGCCCATTGGCCCAGCGCCCCCGACCCCGCGTTCCCATTGGCCCAGCGCTCCCAGCCCCGCGCTCCCATTGGCCCAGCGCCCCCCGTCCCGCGCTCCCATTGGCCCCGGAGCCCTCCACAAACAAAGGCCGGAGCCCGGCGGGGGGCCCGGCGCGCTGCTCTGATTGGCGGAAAGAGGGGGCGGGGCTTCCCGGACAGACCCCGCCCCAAGCAGCGCCGGGTGTCCTAATATGGAACTGGGCGGGGCGCGCTCATTCATGCGCGCAGGGAGGGGCGGGGCCAGCGCGGGGCTGCGCTTCCCGCCCGCGGCGCGCGCTGCTCGTTCCCACGGCGCGCGTGGGTGAATGAATGGGCGCGCGCGGGGGCAGCGCGCAGGACCCATGCGGCTCGGTGAGGCCCGGTAAGGCACCGTGGGGCTCGGAACGGCTCGGTACAGCTCGGTGCCTGTGCTAGGCGTGGGTACGTGCGGGTGGGGAGCGTGTCGGTGTGTGACGGTGCCGGGGCTCGCGTGGGGAGGGCGCGATCGTGTCCGGAGTGTGCGTGGCCGCGCGTGGATCCCCCGTGGTTGTACCCCCGGTGCTGTGTCCACCTGCACTCCCCTCTGTGCCCTGCACACCCACCCGTGCTTTATTCTGGGGGGCGAAGCGGGCTTCCCTCACTGCCTTGACTCTGCATCGCTCCTGCCCAGCCCCTGGGGCAGCACCAGCATCCCGAACGCTTGGGGTCCCCATCCCAAAATCCATCCCATGGTGAGCACCCACTGTGGGGCCCCACGGCTGGCACTGGGGTGGCACCGTGGAGGGGACACCACAGCCTCACACCTCCCTCCAGCACAGGCTGTGCTGTTCGTCCCACTCTGCTTTAATCCTCCCGGGTGGGTTTGGCCTCTTGTCTCCATCCTCCTCATCGTGCCCATAAATTCATTCCCAATCCCATTCCCAACCTGCCAGGCTCTCACGGGATATGCGGCGGCTCCCAGCCCGTGCTGGAGATACGGACTGAACTTTGGTCCCTGAGCAATTAAGGTGCCTGAAACTGCACTTCATTAATGGTTGTTCTGCAATAAAACCCATCAAACTGCCCTTATTTGCAATATAAAACTGCAATTTGTTCTAATTTACGTTTTTTCAATCCCTGCCGGGTACTTCTCAGGATCTGCCAGGCATCTGTCACTGGGACCAGCTGTTGGGAGCAGGGTGGCCCTGGGTACTGGGTGCCAGTCCATGGGTGAAGGGGGGACGTGGGGTGGGGTGTGGGTGGGCTTGCCCCGGGTCTGGAAGGGGGTTCCCATTCCTTCCCATTCCCTTGCACTGTGTCCCCCAAGAAGGGAGGGCAGGGATGCTCCCACGGTTCCAGGGAAGAGCATCCCCATGCCATGGGAGGTTCATGGGAGCCCCCTGGCCTGGAGCTGCCCCTGAGGCGAATTCCTGAACGAGAGTGGGATGGGTGGGAGCAGAGATGGACCCAGATATTTTCCTGGGACAGCATCACCCGTGGGAGCTGGGAATCTGGTTCAGCTCAGCCCAGTGTGTGCCAGCACACGTGTGCACATCCCTGTGGAGCAGCATCGGACACAGCAGCGGCCCCTGGACATCCCGAGCGATTTGTACTTCCATAAAGCAGCGCAGGGTCCCTGCGGGATCAGCCAGCCCTGAGCCCCCATTTCTAATTACAGTAATTGTGGCTCTGGCATCCTCTGGGGCTGGTTGTTCTTCGCAGCTCCAAATCCGGCGGGAGGAATCTGGGCCATGGGGCAGGTCTGGGAAGGGCTCTGAGCCACCTGGGATTCCCTGTGGATCCTGTGGTGGGATCCCAAACCCAGCAGGGCCCTTTGCCGGCTGCCGGTGTCCCCTGCCGGCAGAGCAGGACCGGGGGGCGGCTCCCCTGCTGTCCCCATCCCGTGTCACGGGGACTCCTGGCTGGCTCTGCACATCTCCCAAGCCCCCAGCTCCCACTCGGACATGGAGAAGCCACCAGAGCCCTTTTGCTGACCATGGACGACATTCCCGAGGGGATCCCTCATCCCACCCCGAGGACACACACGGACACAGGAGCCACCGCTGCAGCACAGGAGCCAGAAAAACGCAGCCAGAGCTACCGATCCCGCGCCGCACCTGGAGGGAATTAGGCCGCCTGTTCACCTCCCTGCAAACCTTTTGTAGAGCGAATTCCTGCGGTTTCCCATCGCAATTGCTGCAAATTATACGAGCGCCGCGTTTCGTTGCCGTCCCGACGGGAACGTGCCCTTGGCGTGTGCCACTCGGAGCTGCCGCCACGCCTGGCCTCGGGGGACCCTCCCAGAGGCCCCCCACGTCTTTCCTTCTTTTTCCCTTATCCTGGGGGATGTGGGGGGTACGTCCGCGGCAGAGCTGGGGGTGGCTCCGCTTGGGATGGGGAGCAGATGTGTGCGCACAGCTGGATGCGTGCCCAGATGTGCAGGCGGGAGGGGATGCCGGGGGGGGATGAGCTGCTCTCGAGGGGCTTTTCTGAGGCCGCCATCACGCCGGGGACCCCCGCTGGGGTGCCAGGGCTGCCGCAAGATGTGTGATCGTGTACGTGTATGCACACACGCATGTAAAGGCATGCGCACGCCCATCTCCGTGCCCTTCCACGCATGGATCTGCGTCCTCGTGCATTCCCGACCTTCCCGGCCGTGCTCAGCGCTCCGGGGGTGCCCCCAGCCATGGGGACCCCCCTTTATCCTCCACGACCAGCGAGTCCAGACCTCCACGGCGGCAGGAGCGTCCCCGCTCCGCCGCGCGGACACGCCACTTCCTGCGGCGGCGGCGGAAGCCGGAAGTGCCGCTGTGGCCGGTGCCGGCTCGGGGCGGGCCCGGTGGGGCCATGGCGGGCACGGCCGGCTGAGGGGGACCGGGGGCACCGGGCGCTCCGAGCCGGCCGTGGGGCTCGGGGAGAGGCCACAAACCGGCTCCCCCGCCGCGGGGATCCTCCGCCGCGGACCATGGCGGCGGCGGCGGCGGCGGCGGGTTCCAACTGGGGCCTGATAATGAACGTGGTGAACAGCATCGTGGGGGTGAGCGTGCTCACCGTGCCCTTCTGCTTCCGACAGGTGAGGGCCGCCCGCCGGGCGCTGTGTCCGGGCGGGGTCGCTCCGTGCCCTTGGCAGCCCGAAGCCCCTGCGAGCTCCTCCAGCCCCGGGGGAGGCGGGCAGAGACCACTCTGCCCTTCTGGTGCGAATCGGGGGGCGGTTCCCTGGTTGGAAGGGAAAATCAGCAAAGGAAACACTTCAGACCCAGATCGGGCATCTCGTGTTCCGAACGCTGGAAGTTTTGGAACTGTTTTTTTCTTAATCGTGAAGTCTCCAACTCAAAACTTCTGCACCAAACTCTGGGTTTTTTCCTGTTCTGTGGTCTCCAACTGATCCTTTCTGCCTGCCTTGTAAGGAGAAGGGAAAGATTAACTCAAAGGATTTACCCATATGATAAACGGGAGTTGATCTGGAGGCTTTTCCAAACCCCTGCTGCCCCCACAGCCCTCCCTGGGAGCTGGGCCTGTTCCAAGGCACCTGCCCGGTGCCCTGTGGTTCCCAGCCCTGGGAACAGGGAGAGCAGCGAGGCAGGAGCTGGGTGAGGAGTTTGTGAAGCCAGATGGTTGTTGATAAATAAGTTTGCAGCAGAGGTGGCTCCTCGGGGTCTGTCTGCTCCCTGAACCTGCTGGGAGCTGTGGAGGGATGAAGCAGGGTGGGAATTCTACCCCACAAGCTGCTCCCAGTTCACTCCTGGGTGCTTGGACTGGTGCAGCTGGGAGCTGTGGTGTGTTCCACATGTCCTTGTGCCATGGAGAGAGCGATATGGAGCTGGTAGGAAGGGGACAGAACTTCCTGAAAAGGGAAAAATGTGGCTGGAACATGTGTGGGGAGCTGGGGCTGCTGAGGGAGGGTGGCTGGGCTGTGGGGGGGGCCTGACCCCCCATCTCCTGCGGGTCTCTTGCCATTGCAGTGTGGGATCCTCCTGGGAGCTGTGCTGCTGATCTTCTGCTCATGGATGACTCACCAGTCCTGCATGTTCCTGGTGAAGTCTGCCAACCTCAGCAAGCGCAGGACCTACCCCGGCCTCGGTGAGATCCCAGCTCTGGAGCTGCTTCCCAGCCCTTCTAACAGCACTGTGACCTTGGCCTCCCAGTTTGCATTTCCTCAGTGGTGCTGTTGGAACAACAAATGTTTTCTTGCTGCAGTTCCCAGTTCTCCTTGTTCTGCCTCTGGGGCAGTGCTGGGGTTGGATCCTGCTCCCCACAGCCCTGTTAGTGGGTGCTGAGTTGTTTTGACTCCATGGGGCAGGGGAGGAGATGATCCAAACCCAGCTCCTGGGAGCCATCTGGGATGAATTGTGGCTCTGGGATGAATTAATTATGGGTCTGGGCACGAGTTCCCCACCCAGCGCTGCCGGGACAGCGGGTCCTGCCAGCCTGGCACGGAGCTGGGCTGCCTGGATCCGAGCTGGGAGCTCCTTTATGGCTCAGCAGAGAGGAAACAGAGCGAGGTTCCAAAGGGCTGAGAAAATAAAAACATCTGGAAGATTCCTGGGTGGGTTTTGGCAGAGCCTGGCCGCCCTCGGAGCTCAGCGCTGGCGCCGGGATTGGCCTCAGCTCGTGGCCTCTCTTGGGATTCTGACTGACTTGGGGAGCAGGAGGAGTTGTTTGGGTTCCAGTCCTTGCCCTTGGCATATGAAGCAGCAGGAAAAGTTGTCTTTTCCTTGTTCTGCCTTACTTGTCTGAGGGAGGAGGGAGCTGCTTGGCGCTGCCCTGGCACAAGGGCTCGCACCAGCTGCTGACAGATGGGTTTGCTCCTCCCTCAGAGTGCCCGAGGTGCTGCTCCCAGGAAGCACATCCCAGCTTCTGCTGACTTGTATCTGCTAGAAACAGAAAAGGTGGAGAAGCTGCATGGTCTGGGAGGTTGTTTTGGTGCCAGAGGGAAGGGGGAGCCTCCGGAGCGCCCGGCCCAGCTGCCGGTGCCGCCGCTCCCTGCCCCTCACAAGCCGCCTTTGTGTGCCGCTTCCCGGAGCACACAGAGTCCCCTGCACCTTGGAGCGTGTCCCGGGAAGAAGGGATCCTCAGCACAGCCCTGGGCCAAGGGGCTGCCATACAGAGAGGGCCAGGAATGCTTCCCAGCTTCCTCCTGGCAGCAGCCGTGTGCCGCTGCCGGTGCCCTGGGAGAGGTGCCACGGGCCGGCAGCGCTCCCACGCCGCATCCCAATGCTCCCAGCTCGGGCAGCTCCACACAGACCCCCTTTGTCCCCACAGGCTGGGCACGGGGACATCTGGGGGCACTCCTGGGAGGCTTTGGCAGCGCTGAGGAAAGTTGTGCACATTGCCTGCAGGCGGGCAGTGCCTTCCGGAGGAACGGCTCCGGCACAAAGGGTGTCCCAGGCTGGGGCTGGCGCTGGCTCGGCAGCACTGCCGAAGGGGAAGGGCTGCAGGGAGACGTGTGGGTGAGGAGGGGAGCAGGAGGCAGTTCCCAGTTGGGTTTTAACTGGGAGATGAGTGAATCCCTCCCCTTCCAGCAGCACTCGGGATGTTCTGGGGCTGTGCTGGGCAGCTCAGCCCTGCAGGGCAAGGTGCTAAAGCTCTGTCCCAGGAACCACACTGGGTTTGAAAGCTTCTCTAGGTACTGAGCAAGCTCTGCCCAGTTTCGGGGCATTCCAAGATCCCATTCCAAGGATTTGACTGTACCATTTATTTTACAGTTGTTACCTCCTGAAGAAGGTAAAGAATCCCATTTTTCCATTGTCCCCAGGTGGGGACACCTGCCCACAGTGTTTGGAGGCTTGTTCTCATTGAACCTCAATTCCCAGGAGCCAGGGAGATGGGCAGGGTCCAGCATCACCCGGGGCTGTGTCTGTCCAGGGGCTGGAATGTGCCCTGCAAAGATCAGCAGCACCACTCCTCCATCCCCCCCACCCGAGCTCAGCCTGTTACTGACCCATCCCCAGGAGGGATATTTTCCCCTTGCTGGCTCCTCTTTCTCCTCCCAGACCCTTCATCTGTGGGCCTGGCCCCCCCAGGGCTGTTGCCTTTTCCCTCATGGTTGTGAATTCCCAGAGGAGGCCGAAGCGGAGCGGCCGCTCCCCATGCCCGGGCACGGTGCCTGGTGGCTGCTGTCCCACTGCCCTGACACTGATCCAGCAGCTATTTTGGGTGCTCCCCCACATCCCTGCTCCAGGCTGTGGGTCCCTGCCGTGCCTTTTGCTCATTCTGTGGGAGAACATCTCGTTTCCTGAATTTTTAGCTCGAGTAGAGTCCAAGGAAATCAAGAGTTGAAGCTAATATTTAAAATAGCAGAAGAAGCTTCCAGAAAGGATTTGGGTTTGTTTTCTGGCGGGCACTGGGAATGCTGGGCTGTGCCTTGAGGGAAGGCAGAGGGGACTCCAGGGTGGTGGGTTCATGCTGGACCTCACTGGCAGATTTGGACACTGTGGTCTGGGTTTGGCACCAGAGCTCCCCATTCCCGTTCTGCCCAGTAAGAGCTAAAAATAGAAGTAAAGTTTTCTTGGCATTGTCTTTTTGAGAGAAAACCCAATGATTTGAGGACTACTGAGCGTTTTCTGCTCCAACCCAAGGATGGGAGGGGGGAGAGCAAAGCCTTGGCAGCAGCCCTTTGGTGTGGGTTGGGAGCATTGGGTATTCTGGGAATGGGATTGAACGTTCTGGGCACCAGCTCAGCTCTCCCAGCCAGCGATGTTGGGCGGCCCAGTTCAAGGGGAAAGATAAAAATAAAAAGGGGACTTGGACTGGAATTCTGCACCACTTTAACTTTCGCCACACACAATCTTGTACAGGAATATTTTCTCTCCCATTGCCTTTAATGGCTGCCATGTGTGGCTGCTGCTTCACACCACTTCTGGTTTTAAATAGAAAAAAAAAGAACCTGCATGCTGGCTTTCCCTCATCCCTGTTCCTGTCTTATGTGGTTTTCAATTTCCAAAGGGAAAGGCTGAAAAAGAAAGTGGGAGGGTGAGGGAAACAGCCCCAAAATACCAGTGGTGGGTTCCTGCTGCACTGCCCTGTGTCACTGTTAGTGTCTAATTGTGAACTGACATCTTGCCCTGTTCTGGCCCTTTCTTTGACTAACTTCCACTCTTTTTTCCTTTTTATGCCAGCATTTCATGCCTATGGAAAAGCAGGAAAAATGTTGGTGGAAACAAGGTAAATCTGCCACTGATTCAAAGTGTGAACAGTTTGGGTGTTTTTGCCGAAAACTTTTTCTGGGCCTTGCTGTGCTCTCCTTCCTTCCTTCCTTCCCCTGCTGCCTCTTGGAATTCCTTGGGAGGCTGAGTGAGATGCCCTGAGCAGAGCTCACAGGTGGCACCTCCATCCTGCCCGGGGATGGGAGCGCTGCCCAGGCTCTGGGAGCACAGAAGGTGCTTGGGGATGAGCTCCTCTCCTGCTCTGCTGTGAAATCACAGCCCTGTCACTCGTGGCAGCTTTCCAGGGGTGACATCCCTGCTGTTGAGTTAGTGGGAGGGGGTGTTTGGATCCCAGGATCTGCTCTGCTCCTGCCCTCTGTGCTCCCTTCCCTGCGAGATGCCTTGAGGGGGAATCCTGTCTCCATCTCTGCTTCCTCCCATGACCCAGTGCAGATGTCAGGTGATGGCACAATCCTCAGAGCCCTGCTTTTTCCAGCAGGAATTCTTTTCCAGGCATGTTGAGCCCAGGGCTGGCAATGGTGCTGGGTCCTTCTCTCTTCCCAGCTGCAAACTTCTGCACAACACTAAAAATACACAGAATATTCCTCAGATGTTTCTTGTCCATGCAAGCAGAGGCTGTAATTGCCACAGGGATGTTCTATAATTGGAACTGGGAAGGAAAGTGGTCCAGAAGTGGGAGGAGAAGCAGTTCATGGACAATCTTTTCATTAAAGTGTGGTCTATTGTGTGAGGAGATGTTGGAGAGCCCACTGGATATTGAGACTCTCATGGCAGGGTGCTGCTGTGGGTGTGGGGCTCTTGAGAGCCTGCTGCTGATTCTTTTGAATTTTTCCAGGAGTTCAAGGAGTTCTTTTCATCTCCAAGATTAGTTTTCCTTGGGTTTTTTTCCCATGGCTCCCAGCAGGAGTTACACCCCTGCATGGGTTGTGGGCAGAGCTGCGTGTCCGAGTGTTTGGTGTGGAGGGAGGTTCTCTGGTGGCTGTTTTATTGGGATAGAGTGCAGAAGGATTGTCCTGCTCTTCCCAACTCCAAGGATGGACATGTGGCCCTCCTAACCCATCCCTGTTTGTGTTTGCAGCATGATTGGGCTGATGCTGGGCACTTGCATCGCTTTCTACGTCGTCATCGGCGATTTGGGCTCCAACTTCTTTGCCCAGATGCTGGGATTCCAGGTGAATAAATCACTCCTGCAGTGCTCCCAGACCTTGCACTGAGCCCTGTGTTCCCTGGCTGCAGCAGAGCTCCTGCTTTGGGGTGTGCTCAGCATCCCCTGGGCTCCCAGGGGGCTTTGGGGGGTCCCCTCACGGAGAGATCCGTGCACGGAGCCTGCAGCTCTGGGAAGTCTGGGAAGCTCAGACATATGGCAAACAATCAGCTGTGTAAAACTCCAATAAGGCATTTCCATCAAAGGAATTCTTTTTAACTTGGTCCCTTATTAATTCTGAAGCAGATTCCTGGGGGAGATAATGCTTCCTGCCTTAATTCCTGCCCCAGTGGGTAGTGACAGGCAGTTCCTCTGCCTGAACTCTCCTCTCTGTAGCTCAGGAGGGATTTTTGTGCTGTCCTTGGCTGTTTTTGTGGCCAAAGTCTCTGTGTTCCTGCCTCCTCAGCCGTGTGATGAGCCTGCTGCTGGCTCAGGATGCTCAGAGGCAAGAGGTGCTCCTCAGAGCCGGCACGAGGGCCGTGCAGGGAAGCAAAAGGATTTTTGGTAGAGTGTTATCTGTGCTGCCTGATGCTCCTAAGCTCAGATTAAGGGACTGTGAAGTTAAAAAAGATGCGTTGAGGCTGCAGCCAAATTAGGTATTAAATATTTCCAAGCATTCCAGAGTGTTCTGCTATAATAAATACCAGTGTGAGGCTTTGATTAATTTTCTGGATTGGAGTTTTCAACACTTTCAATTTCTTGTCTCCCCAAGTAAATTTAGGTTTTATTTAATTGCATGAAAATACCTAAATAGCTTGTGCTGGATTAACATTTAACCCCCCCAGCCACCCCCCAAATTCTTCCAGCTCGGACCTGTCACACACTGCAGAGCAACAGTGGCACCCAGTGACTGTCTCAGCTCAGCACAGACAGCGCCGAGCTTGCAGCACCTTCAAACACCTCCAGACACAGAATTTCACTGTTTGAAGTTGCTTTTCTCTCTGGAATGATGGCCCACGGCAGGGTTTGCTGGTTGGGTGGGTGTGTGGAGTGTCCTCCCTGCAGGGGTTCACGCTGCTCTGCTCTGCAGGTGTCGGGCGCGTTCCGGATCGTGCTGCTCATCGCTGTGTCCCTGTGCATTGTCCTTCCCCTGAGCCTCCAGAGGAACATGATGGCCTCCATTCAGTCCTTCAGTGCCATGGCTCTCATCTTCTACAGCGTGTTCATGTTCGTGGTGGGTACAGACACTGGGATCCCGTTTTCCTACTTTCTGTTCCTTTTTAATGACCAGTTTCACCCCCCGGTGCTCCTGTGATTCCCTCGTGGAGCCCCAGCCCTGTCTCACCCAAATTTCAGGACTGGAAGAAAAGGGAGGTGTGGGAATTCTTTCCATGTAGCTTTTCTAGTGTGCTGTGCAGGGTCACACCTCAGAGCTGCTGTGGAGCCTCCCAGGAGCTGTGCCTTTAAGAAACCACAACACTCACAAGAGTTGGCTGCACTGAAACATCTCTGGGGATTAGAAACCCCATCCTAGGATATTATAAACAGACATTCAGACATATTTACCTTCTGCTTCCTGTGCAACCCAACTCCTGCCAGTTCTTGTGTCCATGGCAAGGGAGCTCCCTGGCCTCGGCTCCTCCCCCTTTCCATAAAGTTTTTCCTGTGTTGTTAAATGGCCCTGGAGCAGCAGGTGGGATCCTGGTTTAGAACCCTTTGTCTCTCTCTTCCTGTTTGGATTTAAAAACACATGTAAAAAAACACATTTTAAAAAGTGCAAAAGAGATTGCTTTGAGGAATAATTCTCACAGTTAATGTGTCAGTGGAAATTGTCCCACACTGGTGTGTGCTGTGATGTCTGATGGCATCAAACAAGGTGGGGGGAATGTCACAGATCCCTTGAAATACCCCCTGGGGTTCTTGGTGGCCCTGGGAGCTGTGTGGGTGGGAAGTGGAGCTGGGGGATTGGGATGGGGCTGTGGTGGCAGCTCAAGCTGCTCCCAGCAGAGCTGTCACACGCTGCCCCTTATCCCAGCCTGGCTCTGCTGCTGCTGTGGGGCTGTGTGGGGCTGGCTCCTCACCCCTGCTCTGTGTCCTGGCTGCAGGTTGTGGTGTCCTCCTTCAATCACGGGCTCTTCAGCGGGCAGTGGCTGCAGCGAGTGAGTTACATGCGCTGGGAGGGCATTTTCCGCTGCATCCCCATCTTTGGAATGTCTTTTGCCTGCCAGTCGTGAGTACCTGCCATTCCCAGCCCCGAGTCTGTGTGAGGGCACAGGGTCAGGAGGATCTGCAAGGGATAGATACCATCTGCTTTGGTGGTTTGTTTTCATCAGAGTATTTTACAGCTCCTGAAGTTCAGCCTCTCATTCAGTCATGACCCTTTTGTTACTCAGACCCTTTTGTTATTCGATTTCACCTGGGAATTCTTCTAATGGAGCAACTTGAGACCACTGGAGCCAAACAGCTCCTCAGGAACTTCTGGTGCAGCTGCAGGAGGGATGAAATTCCCCTGGTTCTTGAAGGGAATGCTGGAGCACCAGGAAAGGCTATGTCACCCTGTGTGTGACCCTGAGCACTGAGTGCTGGGGGCTGCTCTGCTTCCCCACATTTCCTGGAGAACACTCTGAAGATCACACAGTTGGCTTTAGAGGGTTGTTCCTGCATTTCCAGTTCTCTGAGTTTAGTGGCACATGGGAGGAGGTGAGAGCAGGCCAGGCTGTTTCCACCTCTCCAGTTCCCTGTTTTTGTGAGGATTTCTGCTGCCAAGTGGAAGGAGGTGAGGGCAGGCCAGGCTGTTCCAGATTTCCACCTTTCCAGTTCCCTGTTTTTGTGATGGTTTCTGCTGCCAAGTGGAAGGAGGTGAGGGCAGGCCAGGCTGTTCCAGGTTTCCAGCAGCATTCCCTGCTGCACCAGGACAGCACATGAGTGCTACATGCCTGGCCAGAGCTGTGACAGCTCTAACCAGGGTAAATCCAGCCCTGGACACAGGAAGGACCATCCTCCTCTGGAAGCCTGGCAGAGCTGGGCTTCCCCCCGTGTAGTTCCAGCAAACGGGTCTCGTGCCAACAGTAAATGAATGTGACAGATAAAATTTGCTCAGACTGCTGTGTTTACACCCACTCCAAGATCCAAATCATCATTTCCCACTTACTGGCTCTCTTGGCAGCTCAGATCCTACCCCAGCACACTCCAGGCTTGCTGTTTAATGTCTCCATTACAATTGGCAAAGAGAATTGTGTTCTCTTGCAGCTTTACCTTGTTAACAAATCCCTTTTTTTTTCCTTTCCTTATGGAAGCCACACAGTACCCAGCAGAATTTTCCTGGGAATTGGAAATCCAGGGAAATGGTTTGGTCTGGACCTGTGTGTGCCTAAATATGGGCTCCATAGCAGCACTTTTGTGTCAAATCCAATCTAAAGCTTTGTGCTTTTTCCAAACATCAGGAAAATACACTGTCCCCACCCCAGGCAGTATTTATATATATAAGTATATATATATATATATATATATATTTCCATCTGTGTATTCTCTCTCTCTTTACCTGCCCTCTATATATTCCATTCCTCTCTTTAAATGTAGTTTATCTATACAGTCTCAGCTGGGTAGATTTAATTTTGCTAACCTCTGAATCACCTTTTTAACCATCCCCCACACTGCAGAGCCTCCCTGTTTCCCTTTTTTTTCCTTCCCAAGCCTGAATGTTTGGCTGCACCCTTCTCTTGGAGGCTGAAGACCAGAATATAGCTAGAGGTGGCTGTGGGGAGGGCAGGGTGGAATCCCAAATTCAGAGATTTCTAGGGAAGCCAGTCTCCTCATTCCCAGGGAGGAATCCCAAATGGAGGGATTCCCAGGGAAGCAAGTGTCCTTTCTCCCAGGGAGGAATCTCAAATAGAGAGATTCCCAGGGAAGCCAGTCTCCTTTCTGCCAGGGAGGAATTCCAAATGCAGAGATTCCCAGGGAAGCCAGTCCCTTTCTCCCAGGGAGGAATCCCAAATGGAGACTCCCAGGGAAGCCAGTCCCTTTCTCCCAGGGAGGAATCCCAAATGGAGGGACTTTGGGAAGCCAGTCTCCTTTCTCCCAGGGAGGAATCCCAAATGGAGGGACTTTGGGAAGCCAGTCCCTTTCTCCCAGGGAGGAATCCCAAATGGAGACTCCCAGGGCAGCCAGTCCCTTTCTCCCAGGGAGGAATCCCAAATGGAGACTCCCAGGGAAGCCTGCTGCTCCCTGCTGGTACCTCCAGCCCCGGCACGTGTCCCCACATGCTCAGCCTCCTTTGAGGTTCAGGGATTAAGGGTTAAGGATCTTTCTGCTTGGCCTCAGCCTGACACACTTCCTGGGAATGGCTTGGTGCCCACTGGAGCTGGGGATACCCCTTCCCATCTCCCTGCACGCTTCCCCCCCCTTCTCCCAGAGTTCCAGGAGCTTCCCCTCCTTTCTCCCTAGAGTTCCAGGATGCAGCCGCTAGAATTAAAGTAACAAGAGGTTAATGAGTTGCTAAAATATGCACCTGATGTCAAAAAGAACATTCCCCACGCTTTCCAAGGCTGTAAATACCCCAAATCCCGGGGAATTGGCGCTCTATGAAGCGAGCTGAAGTAGGACAGGCGCTGCTCTGGGGTTTGTTTGTTTAACTTTTCCTTCAGACAGTGGGATGCTCCAACCTTCTCCCTGCTTTTCCTCTGTAAACACTGTGTTGCTTTAATTATCAGCACGGAGAGCTCCAAGAACAATAATCTCTGGCGCTGGGGCTGGCGCGGAGCCACCCGCGGCCCCGGGAACAAGCGGTCATTCATTCTGCAACCCTTCCCGAACCCAAATGTTTACATCACACGTTTCTCTCCACGTGGTGGGGTGGGGAGAGCAGGAATATTTTTGCAACACTTAAAAGTTACGAGTGTTCTGAAATCTCTTGGCATTAGCAGTATAAATTGTGGAATAGCAGCAGGTGTTTATGCTCCAGAGGGGGAAGGCGTTAGGGATTCGTTGCTGCTGGGCTGAGGCAGAGAATGGGTTGGGACTGGGGGTTTTCTCCTGTTTTCTGCAGGTTTCCTTAAGTATTTTACCCTTTTTACAGTCAGGTCTTGCCTACTTACGACAGCTTGGATGAGCCGTCTGTCAAAATCATGAGCTCCATATTTGCTTCTTCTCTAAACGTGGTCACCACCTTTTACATCATGGTAGGAACTTCCCCTTCTCTTCCCTTGCCAGAAATCTGGAGGGGCCACAGGGTTGGGATTTATCTACAGCTGGGGCTGGTTTCTGCTTATCTGTATTTATTCTAACAGATAAGTCCTTGTGCTGAAAGCAGAGTTAGGTGGGAGGTGATGAACCCAAGAGCACAGGGGGCATTGGGAGAATCCAAGTTTTCAGAGTAGCACGTTTCCTTGGATGGAGGCAGAGTGGAGGCCCAGCTCTTCCCAGGCCCAGCCTGGAGCAGAGGCTGCTGCCCAGAGTTTGGGAGAGCTTTATCCAGCCTGTTGTGAAAGAAGTTATGCCTCATAAGGCAGCAGTTAATAAAACTGGGTTAATAATTCCTGAGGAGAGCCTTGGCCCATGAGCCAGGCTGCTGCAGGGAACTGTGACAACCCCTCTGTTGGAGAGGGACAATCTATGTGCCTGGCAGCAAGCAATGGAAAACCCCTGGATTTGATGAGAAACTTGCTTTTAGGCAGTTCCCCCTCTTGATTAACGACCTGTCCCAGGTTTTGGGGTGCTGGGGCTGCTGGCAGGTTGCCCGTGGAGGTGACCTCACACTCCCCCTTGGCTGCTCCAGTGGGAGTCACCATCCTACCCCTCAGTGAGGAGCAGGTGTGAAATGTTGGGAGTCCAACCCTGCTCCCCTCCCCAGGTGGGCTTCTTTGGCTACGTGAGTTACACCGAGGCCATTGCTGGGAACGTCCTGATGAACTTCCCTTCCAACGTGGTGACGGAGATGATCCGCGTGGGATTCATGATGTCGGTGGCAGTGGGGTTCCCCATGATGATCCTGCCCTGCAGACAGGCACTCAACACCCTGCTCTTTGAGCAGCAGGTAAGGTCCCAGGGCTGCCTTGGTGTGAAACTTGATTTTTGAAGGGTTTTTGTGACTCTTTGGTCTCTGACTGGGCCCCAAACCTGCCTTGGCTCCGTGAGACTCTGGTGGTAGTGGTATTTGGCAGGTACTTGTTGTCCAGAGGGACAAAGCCTCAAATCCCATAAAATCCTCAGTGCAGCAGGGGCCTGCGGCCATCTCTAAATGCTGCTCTGCTCAATGGTTAATCCCTGGCACTTGGAGGTTCGTGTCCTCTCTGCAGAGGAATTCCATGGGCCAAAGGGCTGCAGTTCCCAGTGTAAAGCCCATGTCCTGTGGCTGCTGCTCCCTGCTCTGCTGGGGATTCCAGCTCTGGCACAGACACGTTACACAGCTCAGAGCCAAGGTGGTTCTTCCTCTCAGAAAGAGGGAGAAATGGGCTTTTGGAAGCAGTGGAGCTTCCTCATTTCCTGCTGCTCCAGCTGCTCTCCTTTTGCTGGCCAACTCATTGAGCTCCTGTTGCCGGCCTCAGAGCCCAGCCCAGCTCTATTTCTTCTTGCTTCCTTGTGTGCCTGCTCATTCCTGCTCCATTATTCTCACCCAGCACCTTTGTCAGCAGCCCTGGAGCAGCCCTTTCCCCCCCGGGTTCCGATGTCCCCTTCCTGCAGCGCCTCCCGGGCTGCGGTGCCGGCCCGGTGCGGGGGCGGGCAGTGGGATCTGGGATCCAGCCCTCTCCCACACGTTCCACCTTTCCCAGGGCCAGCTCCTCAGCCAGCCTTTGTGACTGAAGCTGGTCTGTCTGCTGGAGACTGTGAGTCCCTTGTGGCAGTGGCGTGTTCTCCTCTGTGCATTGTGCGCGCGGAGCGCGCCGATGGGATTCAGCAAATAACAGTGAGAGATTGTGGGAATGTTCTGAGGCCTTTGTGTGTCCGCATAAATAGAAACCTCTTAGGCAGGAAATAAAACTTGAGCAATTTATAGCTCTAAATCCTGCCACTTCTGCCTGTGAGAAGCCCCCGGCTCTTTTCTCACGTTGGGAGGGCCTGAGGATGGGATGGGGGCAGTCGGTCGGTGAGAGCCAGCGGGTGCGGAGGGGGAAGCGCTGGAAGCACTTGGGAGCACTTTGGATCTCGCTGGGCTCAGCCCGTGCCTGGCTGGGCTCTGAAGGGTCGCTTTGCCTTCCTCTCCCATCTGTGCAGCAGTGGAGCAGGGACCTGCTGGATCTGCTGGGCACACTGGGGCCTCTGCCTTCCACACCTTCCACCTGGCAGATGGGATGGGATGGGATGGGATGGGATGGG
>JAOTQP010000792.1:10727274-10749861 GCA_026413545.1 Cichladusa arquata
GATGGGATGGGATGGGATGGGATGGGATGGGATGGGATGGGATGGGATGGGATGGGATGGAAAGCAGAGGGCCTCTGGAATTCCTCCAGCAGCTGCCCAGCAGCACCCATCCTCCCCTAGGCTGTCTCCCAGCTGGAGGAGCTGCTCCTGTGGCGTAGCACAGCAGGAATGGCCCTGCTCCCAGAGCTGTTGGGGAACACCTCTCCCTAGCACAGCCAGAGCTCTTCCCCTGTGACTTTTCCCTCCTGCTGTACCCCTGAGCTCCTTCCTCCTGCCCTTGGCCTTGTGCTGCTGAGTCCCTGCACAGGGACTGGGGCACAGTTCGGGGGATCACAACTGGGATGGGCTGGAGCTGCAGGGAACATTGCTGAGGGAATTGCTGGGGGGCTGAGGGGATTGCTGAGGGTCTGGGGACTGCAATAGCAGAGCTAAACTCTCCCCTCCACCCCTGCCCTCCCAGCAGAAGGACGGCACCTTCGCTGCCGGGGGCTACATGCCCCCGCTCCGCTTCAAAGCCCTGACGCTGGCCGTTGTCTTTGGAACCATGGTCGGAGGCATCATGATCCCCAATGGTGAGTGAGGAGCTGGGAACAAGGGCTGGCTGCTTTCTCTGCTCTCTGTTATTTGTTTTCCTGGCTGGGGTGGCCAGACTCACACCCCATCCTGCCCGGGGGCTCTGGCAGCCGTCCCGTGCTGCTGCTCTGGCACTCCTGGAAAAAAACCTTTGCTGACTTTTCCTCTTCTTCCCCAGTGGAAACAGTCCTGGGCTTGACAGGTGCGACCATGGGAAGCCTCATTTGTTTCATCTGCCCTGCTCTTATTTACAAGAAGATCCACAAGAATGCGCTTTGTTCACAGGTCAGTGCTGATGCTGCTTGACATCCCCCTAAGCCCTCTGCAGAGCCTGGGAACGTGCTTCATCTGGCTGCAGCACAGAAACTGCTCAGCACCTCCTCCAGCCTCCCCCTCCAGTCTGCCCAGTACAGGTGGGGGCTGTTCTGGGTGGGTGTCCACCACTTAGGGATGCACAGACAGTGGCAGAGGTGCTGGCCCAAGCTGGAACACCAGCTCTTTTTGTCCCTCCAGCAGCAAGTGCAACAGTCATTCTGTGCATAAAACGCTGCTTCCAGTCCTCCTCCTGGTGGGATTCAGGTTTTGGATCCTCAGAACAGGAAATCCAGGCAGCCTGTAAAACCTTAAAGCCTCACATCCCGACCTGCCCGGGCTGGATAAAACAAACAGGGCTCCACGATGTGGTTTGTGCTGCCGACCCTCAGCTTTCTGCTTTCAACCAAAATAATACTAAAAAGGAACACACACATAGAGGTGTTGCTTCAGGAATTGATTTTCTGAGGGATTGGGGTCGTTCAGAGGCTGTTAGAAGTTTAACTTTTCCTTTTGCTCCAGTTTGAATTGGCCTCCTCAGGGACTGAAACAAAGTGGCTCTTTGCTGGGCTTGATCTCTCTGCTCCTGCAAATACCGTGGGCTGAAATTAACGGGTTCTGAGTTTTTTTCCTAACAACAATTTAATCCACTGCCTTTTTCACAGGCCTCTGTCCCAACATTCTCAGTCAGGACAGTCAGTGGGGCTGGGAATCAGGTTTTGGGCGCAGTCAGCAGGGGAGAGCAGAACGTTTTTGTGGGGCCCACAGAACTGGTGGCTTGTTCTGTGCTTAATGACTTGTGGCTTTGCAAACCTATGTGAATTTTTTAAGCAGGGTGTGTTTTTTTTCTTCCTTGTGCTTTCCCTGACACAAGGAAATAGTCCAACTTTCCAGCTTTCACTCTGAATTCTGACACTTAGCTCCGAACTTCTTTGAGTGAAACCCCGAGCAGGAGTCTGAATGCCAGCCTGGGTTTTCAGGGAAACAAAGAGCACTTTCAAGAATTGCTTTCTATTCCGGCTGAGCCAGAGTGTTTCCCTGCAGTGCCTCGAGGCTGCACTCAGGACAGGCTGAGCTCTCTGCTCGGGGTGGGACACTGGAGCCTCACAATGCTTGACCCCAAACCCAGTCACGAGGCTGAGGGAGATGTTTGTCCTGCAGAAATCCCCACAAAGGAGGAAGGGCTTATCTAAAGCATCAGGCCCCGGGTTACCTCTCGAGGGGCTGGCAGCAAGCTGTCCAGCCTTTCCCTGAGTGATCCATTGCCTGTCAGGTTTGCATTCCTGCTCGCAGCGAGGGCACACCTGCCCGCCCTGCTCAGCACCTCCCGCCTCCACAGCCCAAGTCGGAGCCCATCCTCTCCTCCTCCCTCCAGGTCTTTGCAAAGGCTCATTTATTCTTTCCCTGGAGCTCTGTCTTTGGTCTCCTCCTTCATTCCTGCTCTCCTTTGATCAGGTGCTCCACTCCATCAAAGTCAGCTCCTGAGGAAGGTGTCGGGCGGGGGGAGAGGAGCCAGCCCTGGGCTCAGCTGTCCTTCCCTTCCTGTCCCTGTCCATCTCCCTCCTTCCCTGCACCAGCTTTAGCCTCCTTCAGAGCAGCAAACCTCAGTGCCAGCTTTTACACTTCCCTGGGTTATCTTGGCTCTCGTGCTGCTGAGAACTGGCTGCTTTTATCAGGCCACTTCTGGCACCCAGCAGCGTCCAGTGTCAGGCAGGTGGTGACACAGAAGGCCAGGTTTTTACAGGAGATGGTGCAAACTGAGGCTACAAAACAGGGGTTTTGCTAAAAGTAGTGAAGAGGATTTCAGGTGGAGGAGGGAAATGGGTAGATGTTTGCTGGCCAGCAAAGAGCTTCTCCTGAGGAACTGGGAAGGATTGGAGCTGCTGCTCAGCCAGGCTGGAAGGGTTAGGTTGGAAAGGCAGGTCCCAGAGCAAATAAAAAGCCCGAAGTGAGGCACACAGTGCTGTGAGTGGAGCAGGGAGAGTGTTCCCTTTCTTGTGGTTAAGCATCTGTTCCTGTCAAGGTCCGCGTCCCGCTGCTCCCCGGGAGCCCCGGGTTTGGCAGAGCTGCCGTGGGGCGTGTAGGGGTCTGTGAACAGAGTGTGGAGCTGCCAACAGGAAGGTGTTGCCTTCCCAGTGTTGACACAAGCTTGTCCGAGAGGCCCCTCCTAGGGAGGCCGGAGTTGTTGTTGTCCCAGTTGGGGAAGAGGAGCTGCCGGAGGTCAGGAAGTGACCCCTCGGCTCCTGTGCGGGTGGAAAAGAGATTCCCTCTGCCCTTCCCTGGCAGCACAGGGGCCAGCACAGCTTCCCCAGCAGCACATCCAGGGGTACAGCCCCCCAAACAAACACAGCATCTCTGAGGAGGGGCCCAGCAGTGACCCGGGCTCCGCATTCCTTCGCCATGACTCCGTCCCTCGGAGCGCGCGGTGTCCAGGAGGACGGGGATGGCGTCACGCCACACCACTGCAGCGTGTTTGCTGTTTGCTTCCCGTGGCTGCAGGAGGAGGGCTGAGCTCACAGCTCTGCTCTGCAGGCTTGGAGCTGTCTTCTGGGAGGAAGGAGGGCCAAGGGAGCGCGACCGGCCGAGGAAACGGCCGCGTAAACTTCCTCTCCTGAATTCCCGTCCGCGCTCGGAGCGTGGCTCCCGGGAGACCGTGGCTCCTGGCCGTGCTGACCTGCCCCAGGGCTTTCCAAGCCTCTCACTGTGTCCATGCTGAGAGGGGCTCCTGCAGAAAGGTCTCTGCTCTCATTGGGATCGCTGGGTTTGGAGGGGGTCATTCCCATGGCACCACACCTTGGCTCAGAAGTGCCTCCCCTCGCTCCAGGATCTCTGGATGCTCTGGGGATTGGCGGCTCCTCTGCCTGGATTGGTTCCTTGGCACCCAAGTCCTTGCAGCCCTCTCACTCCTGTTCCTTCAATCACCTTGGTGGTCCCCAGAGCACAAACCTCCTGCTTTTCCATGTCATATGCATCTCCATGGAATTAAGCCAAATCATGGCCCCCTTATTCTGGTCTTCGTTTGGGGAGGGGGTAGGTGAGGAGGAGGGAGCAGCTGAGGGACAGCCCAGCCTGTCTCAGACTGCCATGTGTGCCCGTACCCGCAGCTGAACTCCAAATGTGCAGCAATCAAAGGGGTTTCAATCCGAGGCATTTGAGCCCCTGGTTCCCCACTAAGATAAGAAACAACAAAAATCCTTTTAAAGCATTTAATGTTTTCAGCCGTTTCCTACAGTTCCCTCCTCTCCCACGTTGCTCCTGGTTCCTGTGGCACCAGAATAGATCCTCTTTGTGGAAACGCTCTTCCTCTCCGCTGTTGTTTCTGGAAGGTGCCAGAACAGCCTCCCAGGCACAAAATGCATTTGTGCCGGGGCTGTGGATTGTGGGAGGGGAGGAAGTGGAGCAGCTCGAGCCCAGGGCAGCAGTGCAGGACCTGCTGACTCGGCGTTTGCCCGGGGGGCGCGTGGCAGGATATCTGCTCTTTGTGCACCCCGGCGAGGCGGGCAGCACGTTCTGCTCCTGTTTCCTCTGCAGCAGCTCTCCAGCTCTGCCCTCTGCTCCCTGGCCACGCTGCCCCTGATGCAGAGCTGCTCCACGTCCCGCCAGCCTTTTCCTTCCCGAGGCGTCGGGCTGTCTGCGGGGTGTGCTGGGAACGGGGCCCTGCAGGGTCTCCTGGGCTCTGACCACGCTGCTCCGTCCTTCGGGGTGACCTCCCTCAGCACCAGCCCCTCCTCCCCCTCTGGAAGTGCCAATGTTTTAATTCCTTCTTCCAATTTCACCTCTCCCCTTGATTTGCAGTTTTCTGGCGGCTTCCAGTGGTAGAAGTGCTCCCTGTGGCCATTCTGGTTTTCCCCTCACTGAGAAGCATCTTTTTGTTGTGCTTTTTGTGAATTGGGATGTAAATCTGCACAGTGAGGATTGGGAGTCATGGAATCATGGGATGGTTTGGGCCGGGAGGGACCTTCAAGCTCATCCAGTTCCACCTCCTGCCATGGGCAGGGACACCTTCCACTAGACCAGGTTGTCCAAGTGCCATCCAACACTTCCTGTGACTCATGTGGAATTAGACCCTTTTAGATCAATTTGTCATCGCATAACAAGCTGTAAAAATTCTTTTGCTGCTCATCACTTTCTCCTTTTTGAGGTAGAGGAATTCCAAGAGCCCTTCCCTCCACGAGATCCAGATTCCATCCTTCTATTTTTATCCTATTTGATCCTAGCTTTCTGGGAATCAGGGAGTCATTTCTCAGCAGCTTCTTGAGCCCTGGGACCAGGACCTGTTTGTGGACATGTTACTCTTGCTTTCAAAACCAAGGATTTTTAAGCAGCTCCCTGGAATGGTTGGGGGCTGTAACCAGGCCAAGCTCCACTGTGCTCAGCCAGATTTCGTGGAGTTCTCATGCTGGGAATACCAGGGAATGAATCTTTGCAGCAGGACTTGTGTCTGCCACATGCATTTTCCTATCTCTGTGTCCTGTCCACTCTCTCCACTCATTTTGAGCCCTTCCAAAGCCTTTCCAACAGCTTCCAGCTTCTGAAATTCCCATTCCCATGGCTCTGCACCCAAAGACGAACCTCAGCCAGGAACAACTGGTTTTCCTGTTTCTCTCTGACATTTCTCTTCTCTCCCTAACACTGTGCTGAGCTTGGAATTCTGTGGAAGGACTGTGGGAATGCCATGGGGAGCAGTCCCCTTGGATTTCCTGTGCTCACTGTCCCTTTGGCACTCTGTGCAGATTATCCTGTGGATTGGGCTGGGAATGCTGGTGATCAGCACCTACACCACCCTGTCTGCCACCGAGGACACCCCTGTGAGGACAGAAGCAGTGGGCTTGGAGCACCTGGACAGAGAGGAGAACAGAATTGACCAGGATTCAGTCAAACTTCCAGGTATGTGCTTGCTGGATTTGGGTTTCCCAGCTTCACCTCTTAAAAAAAAGGAGAAGGGTTGGTTTTTTTTTTAGTGTGGCTGAAGCAGGGTAATTTCCAGGCAGCTCCACACATCTTCCCAGCTTCCTGGGACCTTTTCCCAAGAAAAGCTGCACTTTTGTGTGCTGGAAAAGCTGCTGTGACTTCCCATGGTACTTTGTGGGAGTTGTTCATTTGGGAAGGGAAAGGTGTGGTGCAGGCCTGGAGGGACAGAGCAGGGGTCCCTGTTTGGGATGAGCACAGTGCCCACCTGGCCCAGCAGGACTGTTCTCCCCTCTGCCATCCCAAGCCATCCATCACCCTCCAAGGTAGGAAAATTTATGGGAACTGCCTCTTTTTTTTTGGTGCCGAGGGTATAAATTTGGACTCGGCTTTCTCTCTGACAAAGCCTGTGATTATGCCTCAGCTTTGTTTAGCAGTTCTCGTTATTTATTATTTGTTTGCTGATGGAATTACGGCCGCTCCTCCCTGTCCCAGCTGCTCCGGAGCGAGGCCGTGGCGCGCAGGTGCCGCCTGACCCCGCGCTGCCCCTCGGCCCTGCGTCCTGTTCCTTCGCTTCGGTTCTGTTTCCTTCTGCTCCTGCGGGGCTTTTTTGGGTTTTTTTTTTTGTTCTTTGGAGGCCTTGAAATATCCTCGCAGAGATTGAGAGCGGAAGGGAGAAAGGGGCTGGCTCTTCTGGAGATTATCCTCCCTCCTGGTTCTTGGCTGGGTTCCTGCCCGGCAGCTTGGAGCGTCTCCCACACCGGTGCTGCTGCCGATAACATTCACTCTGGGGTTGCTCTGTGGTGGAGTTTACTTGTGCTTTACTCGTGGCTTACTCAAGGCTGTGTGTGCCTTCCCTGGCCATGCAGATGCCGGTGAACTCCGAGCAAAAAACGCTCCCAATCCCTTAATGGAGCCCTCAGCAGGGCCTGGAGGAGGGATGCGATTGAATTCTTCCGTCTTGGTTAATTTTGGAGCAGTAATGGCCAAAGAACAGCTGCTCCTTTCAGGAGGAATCGCTAATGACACGTGTTCTGACTGGGAAAATAAAAAATCCCATCAAACACGGTGTGTCGGCCGGAGTTTGCTGAATCTTCTCCCGTTCTCGGCGTGAGGCCGGGCGCTGGAGCGGGATGCCAGGCTCTGATCACCCGAGCCCGCCGGCAGCAGCTCTGAGTGCTGCTGGATTAAATAATCCCACCCGGGGGGAAGGCGGGTTTAGTGCTCCCGGGTCATAAACTTCCCAGGGAGGAGCCGTGCAGTTCCGAGGGAAAGCTCGGCTGTCCCCTGAGCTCCCTCGGCCAGTGGGGGCTCCGTCCCCAGCGAGGAGGAAGAGGAGGACAAGGGACAAGGACCTGCAGGGTAGACGTGGGGCTGCCCCGGGAGAGCTGCGATTCCTTGGATCTGTGCCTCGCTGTGCCTCCGCAGGATGTCGGCTTGACTAGCAATGAGAGGCGTTAAATGGTGCCCTTCATCCCCCGCCGCGGCTCCCCCTCGTCCCCACCCGCCTTGTTTTGCAGAGCAGGAGCCTGGAACGCGCTGCAGCAGCTGCATCCTGTCCTTGCAGGGGCGCAGGATGCGGGCTGGGCCACCTGGGTGCCCTCCGGATGGGCCGAATTCCGCCCTCGGGGCTGCAGCAGGATCCCACAGCTTCTCCCTGGGCACTGCTGCTGGCTGCTCAGCTCAGCCCCAGGGCACAGCGTGCCTTGTGCCCCTTCCCTGGCTGCAGGGTGCTGCTCCAGGCTCCTTCCCTGGCTGCAGGGTGCTGCTCCAGGCTCCTTTCCTGACTGCAGGGTGCTGCTCCCAGCCCTTTTCCTGCATGGAGGGCTCTTCCAGACCTTCTTCCAGGCACAAGGTGCATCTGTTCCTCTGGCTCAGAGGGTGCTCAGCCCCTTCCCTGGGCACAGCTTTGCTCAGTGCCCTTTCCTGTGCTGCCCCATCCAAGGCAAACCTCAGGGCCTTTCCCCAGCGCTGCCTTCCCCGCCTGTCAGCGTGTGAGAGGAGTTTTATTGGCCTCTTTGATGTTGTGGAGCCCAGAACTGGAGAGACTTTCATTAAAGCCCTGCCCCGTGGGCCCAAGGATTATGAATATTAGAACATTGGCCTTTTATGTGAACACGTATTGACCAGCGGCCTCGCAATCGTGTTTTTCCTAACGACACCCAAGTGCCCATTACAGCCCCAGCCTGTGGTGCTGGAGGTTTTACTGTCAGCAGCTCTTCGGGAAAGGGATAAAACCCCTTCCAGCCCCGTCCTGCCGCGGCTGCGCCTCTGTTAAAAGGTTGCTAAGCTGCCTCTGAAAGCTCAGGAAGGCAATTATCCATTTAAAAAAAAAAAAAAAAGAGGCAAAAAAAAAAAAGCTAATTAGGCAATTTCTCTCCGTATTTAAAGCACCCTCGAGGGTCTCGGGGGGGATTAAGATTTTGTAATATTTTTCAGCTCCTTACTTGATCGTTGCTGCTTCATCTTCTCCCTGGCGTTGTGCAATGTTGGGTAACAAAGCCCTGATTCAGGCTCCTTGTGCAAGAGCCCTTTTCCCAGTGTGCTGGGCACTGTGCTCCGGCCATCCCGCTGTCCTGGGGATGGGGTGAGCTGTGTTACGTGGACTGGGGCAAATTTTGGGGTTGTGTTTGGCACATGGCATCCCTGCATCCGTGTGTTTTGCCCCTCAAAAGCAACCTGCCCGAGCCAGGCTGGGTCCCTGCCGGCATTCCCAGCCCCGGAGATGTGTGGAACGTGGCTCCTGCATCCTGCTTAGCTGCAGGAACAGCTTGGCTCCACCACGGCTCTCCCTGGTGCTTTGTGCGAGCGAGCTTTTAATAGTGCCTGTGACACAGAAAAGGAACCAGCAGCCTCTGGTAATTTGGGTTGGTTTTACTGCTGGTGCGTCAGGAGACAACTGTGAACTAATTTCAGGGATGCCATTCCATAACCTTGTGAAATCTGGACCCGTTTCGGGGGGAGGGAGGGCTGCTGGAGGCGCAGCTGGGCTGGGAGCTCCCCGGGGAGGGGCTGGCCCTGCCCTGCTCCGGGGGCAGCATTTGCCCCCCGCCCTCTGCCCCGCTTGTTCGGCTCCTTTTCCTTGGCAGCAGCTCCTGGATCTTGCTCCATATCATGCGATGAAGGAATTTCAGCAGATCTGGAGCTGCACTGGCACAAGCAGCTCCTGAACCCAGTGTCCCTGGTCAGCCCTGGGGTGATGCCCTGGACTGGGTGGCGTGTCCCAGAGCTCCCTGTGCTGTCCCTAAGGCTCTGCCCGGATTGGGGGCGGGCACAGCAGGGTCCATCCCACTGCCTCTGCCCAGGGCAGGGGCTGTGGAGGAACATTTCAGCCTGGAAAAGTGTGTGAGGAGGGATTTAGTGCCTGCCTGGGACCATTGCAACGATCCCAACCAGGAGCGAGGGGAAGAAGGGAAGCTTTTAGGTTGCTAATCATGAAATTTTATGGCAGCCTGGAGAGGCTGTTGCCAAACCACAACACACCCAGGCACGCACACACACAAATCAGCTGCAGGACGCCCCGGCTTCCCCCCGTGTGAGCAGAGCTGCCGGAGAGCCGGGGGTCAGAGCGAACCCTCTCGGTGCTGCCTCACACCCCGGCCTCTCCTTGGGAGCCAAAAAGCTTTTACAGCCTCTCAGGCCTTGCCTGTAAAGTCCAAGGCCGCTCATAAAACGTGACGAGGAGCAGCGTTACTGGAAGATGCTCCAAAGGGACCTGGAGGGCAAGAAGACAGGCAGAGCCCCAGCAGAACTCTTCCCTGCAAAGCACCCGGAGCCCCGGATGGATTTCCAGGCAGCCTGAGAGGTTGTTAATTCACGCCCTGATGATGAACTTAATTTTGTCTCCCGCTGAGCAAATGATGGCTTAGAGGCAGCTTGGCCTTATTGCGGCGTGGAGACTTTTGGGTTTGTGTTTTGTTTGTGTTTTGGGCTTTTCCTGCATTGTTTGCAGAGCGGGGAACGTGCCTCTGCCTGATTTATGGTGGAAGCTGCCAGGGACACTCCCGGAGCAGAGCGGGGCCTCCCCCAGCCCCTCGGGCTGCCCTGGGCCCTCGGGGGGTTCACCTGCTGCTCTGGGCAGGGGAGCTGCTGGGTTTAACTCTTCTGATTCCTGCTGGCAAGGAAAGCTTCCCCCCGTCTTCCCTCTTATTTCCTCCTCTCTTCCTTTTTATTTCCCCTTGAACATCATCTCGCTGCCTCCATCCGCTGCGGGAACAGCCCTGCCTGTGTTGGGGTTCTCTGGATCCTCTGACCAGAGCCATCTCCCGCCTCCACGAACCAATTAACGAGAAACTTTCCTCCAATAGAGTAAATAATTTCTTGCATGGAGGCCAGGATTGAGCTGGGAACATCCGCAGCCTCCCCGGCCTCGGCCTCCTGCTTCCCAGGGCCCCTGGCCAGGGCTGGGCACTGGTTCCTGCAGCCCAGTTTCTCCTCAAAAGGAGGAGTGTCCTGCCCTGACTTGCTGAACCCTGGGAAGTCCCTCAATGGAGAGGGGGGACCCTTGGGTACTAGACTCGAATTTCTCAGAAAATCCAAGTCCTTTTCCCCTCCCACCATCATTCCCAAGCGGAGGAACGTGGAACGCTGGCCAGCCCCACGCACGTCCCTCCTCTGGGTGTGGAGCTCTGGGCTGCAGTCCGGGTTTCTGGAGAGGCTCAAGGTCCTGCTGGCACAGATCACTCTGGGCCAGGAGTTTGTACTTAATTTTTTGTGAATTTTTGTTGTTTCCCCCCCCTCCCCAGCTCAGGCAAGGCCCACGCAGCTGAAGTTGTGGCAATCCCTTCTTTCCCATGAGTTCATCTCGTAATAAATCGCACCAGCCCTGCGGAGGGGGAGGAGAAAATGGAAAGATGTTTATAGAATTAATTCCCCAAAGGAAATCACACGGGGGAGGGCGAAGGGGGGAAGAGTTGGGATTTTTTTTTTTTGTTACAGAAGATAGATTTTTTTTCTAAGAGTTTGTTGGATGGAAAAAAATCTGCAGAACAACTTCACTGCTGGGAAACAATTCCATTTCCTTCTCTGCTGCTCTCCAAAGGAAGAGTTCACTCCCTGTGTGGGTTTTCTGCCACGCTGGGGGTGGAAGGGACCCTTCCCGTCCCATGGAATGTGCAAAAGATTCCATGTGGAACACGCTGGTTGTACCAGTGCTGAACACGGTGACTGGTTTGACTGGGATGTGTCTTCCAAAAACATTCCATCTCTTTGAGGGCAAGGTGGGGGGGAAACTCCCCCCTCTCCCTCAGGAGTTTCCCCTAATTAATGCCTGTTTAATCCCCCTCCTCAAAACTTCTGCGGGAAAAGGAAACCTCCCCACCCCTCCTCCGAGAGGCGTCTGAAGGGCTGTGGGAACACTCGGGCACTAAAGGAGAGAAAAAAAAATGAAAATAAAGGAGCAAACAACAGCAAGGGGGCGGGAGCTGGGCTCAGGTTCTGGTGCTGGGGGGTTTGGGGCTGGATCGCAGCTCTGTCTGTTCCCGTGCTGGGGGATCCGGGTCTGGATTCCAGCTCGGTCTGTCCCGCAGCCGGGGGCTGGGACAGGGAGCCGGGGGGATGCTACCATCTGGTGGCACTGGCTCGCAGCAGCAGCCGGCTCCATCGCGGCTCCATCCCCTGCTGCATCCCTGCTGCATCCCTGTTCCATTCCTGCTCTATCCCTGCTGCATCCCTGCTCCATTCCTGCTCTATCCCTGCTGCATCCCTGCTGCATCCCTGCTGCATCCCTGTTCCATTCCCTGTTCCATTCCCTGCTCCATCCCTGCTGCATCCCTGCTGCATCCCTGTTCCATTCCTGCTCTATCCCTGCTGCATCCCTGCTCCATTCCCTGCTCCATCGCGGCTCCATCCCCTGCTGCATCCCCTGCTCCATTCCCTGCTGCATCCCTGCTCCATTCCTGCTCTATCCCTGCTGCATCCCCTGCTGCATCCCCTCCTCTATCCATGCTGTATCCCTGCTGCATCCCCTGCTGCATCCCTGCTGCATCCCTGTTCCATTCCTGCTCCATCTCTGCTCCATCCCAGCTCCATCCTTGTTCCATCCCTGCTGCATCCCTGCTGCATCCCTGCTCCATCCCTGCTCCATCCCTGCTCCATCCCCTGTTCTATCCCTGCTCCATCCTTGTTCCAGCCCTGCTCCATCCCCTACTCCATCCCAGCTCCATCCCAGCTCCATCCCCTCTCCATCCCTGCTCCATCCCTCCTCCATCCTGGCCACACTTTCCTGCTGGCTCCATACAGACCTGTGACAGGGAAATCACCCAGGTGATCCCAGAACAAAAGCTCCCCCAGCCCCACCGTGCTAAGGCTGGAGGGAAGTCAGCAGCTGGGCTGGGTGGGTGAAAGGGATCAGGACAGACACAGCAATTCCCAGATCCCACACCTCATCCCTGTCCCCATGCTGTGTTTGCAGAGCAGAACCCGGTGGTGGAGGAACCCGAGGATGACCGTGATAAACCCAAAGTGCCCGAGGAGAAGGAGGAGATGGAGCAGCCACAAATCAAGGTGCCTGTGCAGGTACCCAAGAGGGAGGAGGAGAGAGGAAAGGTGGAAGAGAAAGTGCAGCTGGATCGTCCTGACCAAGGTAAAGGTGATCCCAGGAAAAGGAGCTGGAGTGGGAGCTGGGGGTGGGTGTTGTGGGACTCTGAGATAGAGATCCTGAACTCTGCTCCCTACCCTCCTCTCAGTCCACCTCTGTGGTGGTATTGGTGGATTGAAGGTGATTCAGCGTTTGATGCTCTGGAGGCTTGTTGGGAATGTGGCCTCCAGATGAGGGAAAGAAAGCAGGGCTGGACAAGGGCAGCATGGAGCTGGGTGCACTGGGTGTACTGGGAGCCTGCTGCCTCTGACCCTGCCTGTCCCCCAGGGATTGCTGTGCCCGTGGGGGAAGCTCATCGCCACGAGCCCCCGGTCCCACACGATGAGGTGGTCGTGGACATGGGGCGGGAGCGGGAGGAATCCGAGGAGAACAAAGTGGCTCCTGGAGGAGCCAGCGACCATCTGCTGGAGGAACCAGCCAGGCTGAAGCCCCAGAAGGAGGCACTGGGCCCAAAACAAGGGAAGGAAGTGGTTGCTGAGAACCAGCAGCGGGGAGTGACTGTCCCAAATCTGGAGAAGGTCCCAGAGGCAGTGGTGCAGCAGGGTGGGAGGCCGCCCTACAAGGAGCTGCAGCCAGGGGAAGCCAAGCTGGAAGCCAAGGCACAGGCAGCCGTGCTGGATGGGGACACTGCTGAGGCTGCTGAGCGGGACAAGCCACAGCTCCAGCTCCCAAGGAAAGCAGAGGAGGCTGCACAGCCCATGGAGAAGGAAGCAGAGCCTGGTAAGCTCCTTTCAGGGCACCTCATCTGAGCAAGCTCTTCAGGCCCTGTAATGCCCCCGGGGATGGGACAATTTGGTCCTTCCCATCTCCATCCTGGTGCTTCCTTTTAACTCCACGAGTGGAGCACGTGAGTGTGCACAGCCCCTCCGGCAGCTGCTGCGGGAAGGGAGGAATCTGGTGGCTTTGACAGCTACTGCAAGAGCTGTCAAACAGTTGTTCCCTACCCGCCAAAATGTCAGGTGCCGTGCTGTTCCTGCACGGCTCCCAAATCACCGGGGACACGGAGCCGGGAGATCTTGACAGGGAACACATTGCCAAGTGCCCGTCTAAAAGCCAGTTAGAGCTGTTCTTGCATGTTAATTGGCCGAGGTAGTTAGTGCTGGCTCGCTGCCACCAGGCATGGGATTGTTAAATATTGGGTTTATTACTTCCCTCGCAGCCGCCGGGTTGGCTACAAGCGGTGCCGGGACGACGTGTGAGGTGTTTTAGGGAACATCTGTACTGACAGCAGAGCTCTGGTCCTTTGCAGGTGAAAAGCAGGAGCTGCCCCTCCCGGAGAGAGCAGAACTGCTGGAGAGCCAGAACACTGAGGACAAACAGGAGAAGGCAGGGGGTGAGTGTGGGGACAGGGCTGGATCTCCCCAGATCCTTCTCTGTGGGAGGACGGTGTCTTGAGGCCACAGCCCCTGCATAGCATCAGGTGGTGCCTGTCCCATCTCTGGCACACCTGGCGGGGCCACTTGGGGACCTGAGTCAAGCTGGCACCTGGGCCCAGCTGCTCCCTGGTGTCAGAGCGAGTGAAACCGCCCTGGCAGGATGGGCAGGGGCACACGGGGACACCTGAACACATCACAGGGAAAGCTCCTTCCCCTCAAGGCCCCAGCTGCTCTGTCCCTGGGGCATCAGAGCTGGAGCTGCAAAGCCCTTCCTCAGTCTGAGCTCCTCCCTTCAACCTCTGCCTGGCAAGGAGGGCTTGGAACCTGAGCTTGGACTTGTGTGCAGGTCCCTTGCTCTCATCCCATCCTCTTCCAGCTTCCTTCTCTCTCTCCTGGCAGGGTTTGTGGAGTCAGATCTTCCTGCCAAGGAGAGCCCTTGCAGCCCATCCAGAGCTGATGAGAAGAGCTTTGATTTCTGAGGGCTGTGGGTCACAGGGGTTTTATTTCCTCTGTCTTTTTCCCCTTTTCCAGAAGCAGGACCAGCAAAACTACTGGACCACAATGTGCTGCTGCAGGTGATCAAGGAGCAGCAGGTGCAGCACAAGCAGCTCCTGGACCAGCAGGCGAAGCTGCTGGCAGTGATCGAGGAGCAGCACAAGGAGATCCACCAGCAGCGGCAGGAGGAGGGGGCAGAGGAGAAGCCAAAGCCAGGTAAGGACATGGCCAGGGAGCAAGACCCCCCCACAGGCTGCTTACAGCTCAGAGTGCCTCTAAAATCAAACTGGGAGAGATCTGAGTTCCTCTGGCACATGGCAAAGTGCCCACAGCCATTTCTGTAGGGTTAACCCACAGCTCTGCTCATCTTCCCTCATGATTGTGACCTCATCTCGTGTCTCACAGAATGTGGTGGCAGGAGAAGGGAAGGCTGAGAAAAGCCTTTTCCATGTGGTTTTGTCCTGCAGCAGAAGCACAGCCAGAGCCTGCCGTGCCCCTCTCCAGGAGCAGGGAGGACGAGGGCCTGGGAGCCAAGGGGGACACGGCTGGGAAGGAGCAGCCAGAGCAGCGCCCAGCCCAGCAGCCCCCCGATTCCAAAGAGCAGCACAGGGACATCGTGGGGAAGCTGGAAGAGGCTGAGCACAGGCGTGACATTCCTGTGGCTCCTCCCAAGGACTGGAAGGTGCCGCTGCAAGAGAATGACAGAGCTGTTAAGAATCCCGTGGAGAACCGGGATCCCATCCACGGGGATGCCCAGCGTGTTCCAGCAGCCAGAAACCACCTGGAGAAAAAGCCCTTGGCAGAAGATTTGGGAGGAGAACGTGAAGCCAAAGCTGGAAGAGATGTCCACCAGAAGAATTTCCTGAAAGCCGTGGAAGCAGCTACAGCTCCCATCCAAAGAGAACAGCCGGGGGCTGCCAAAGTTCAGGGAGTAGCAGGAAAGGGTTTGGAAAGAGACTCAGGAACAGACCTTAAAGCCAAAACTCTGAGTCAGGTGGAGCCCAAGGACCTGGCAGTGCTGCCGGACTCTTCCAGTAACAGGAATGTGGCAGGGAGGGAGCAGCACCCCCGGGAGCGGGAGTGGCAGAGAGGGGCACAGCCCGAGGGGGCGGGCGGGCGGCAGCGGGAGCCGCCTGGCCAGGGGCACAGGAAGGAGGAGGATCCCCGGGAGGAGCCACGGGGCCGTGGGGGTCCCTCCAACGGCGCCGACAGGAAACCCAGCCCTCAGGATGCTCCAGCACCGAAATCCGAGAACGGAGCGGCCCCTCCCAGGGATCCGCAGCAGGACCTCAAACCCAACCGGGACCTGAAGCTGCAGGGGGGGCTGGACCTGCGGCGCAGGAGACGGGACCTGCTGCCTCCCGACCAGGAGGAGGACGGGGAGGAGGATGGGGAGGAGGAGGCGGCTGCAGCAGGAGCTGGGGGGGTCCTGATCGGCCTGAACCCCCTTCCCGACGTGAAGGTGAACGACCTGCGCAGCGCGCTGGAGACGCGGCTCAGCCAGGTGGCCGAGGGCGCGCAGCACCTGGGGCACAGCCGCCACATCCAGCAGGTGACGCAGGACACGAGCCCGTGACGTGGCTGTGGCCGTGCTCCGCAGGGAAGGATGGGCTTGCTGGTGCTGCTCAGGCATGGAGAGATCGAAGCCAGCACCGCCCCAGGGGTGCCACAGCAGCACCCCCAGTGTGTGCCTGCAGGCAGCCGAGGAGATGGTGGCACTGGAAGTGACATTCCTGCTGTCCCCTGCCTTCCAGAGCTGCCATCCACCTCGGCTCCCTGCCAGGCCACTGCTCCAAGCACCTTTTCCAGCATCTCATCCACATCAAATTGCCTTCTCCAACCATCTCCCAGCTCCTCTCAGAAGCAGGGAGGGGCTCCATCGCCCCGGCTGTGCTGAGGGGACCTGGGACCCACACCTTGGGAAGGGCTTTACCCCAGAGAAGCCGTGAGCTGAGGACCAGGAGATGCTCCAGTGCTGGATCGGGAGCAGAGCCTCGTTTGTTTGGGACACAGTGGTGGTTTAGGAACCTCATTCAGTAGAAATGCTGCCTTAAACGGGCACAATTCCTGTTGTGCTGCCTCTCTCCCAGGGATGGGATTCCTTGGCCACACACTGGGATCACACAAAGCTCTGCCCTCGCTACCCTCCCTGGGTGCTCTTCTCTGTGCTCTCCAGCTCCACTTCCCCTCTCAAAAGTGCATTAAGAAGCTCAACTTTCCCCCAACCCTTCCCAACCCAGCTTGATTCTTCTGCCAGAGGTGAGTAGTTTGGGAAAAACGTGGCAGAGCCAGGTGGATCCAAGGGCTCCACCTACCTCTTCCTGTGTTCCGGGTGCTCTTCCCAGCCTCCCCCCGCCCTGTTCTGCATCCAGACAGGTCCCTGCTCCACCTCTGGAAATTTGTTTGGTGAGTGAGGAAGAGCTTTTCCAAAAGCTCTGTGTTGTTTCAGGCTTCCAGTGATTCATCCCTTGGGGTTTTTTTGGGTTTTGTGTTTTTACATCCTGACCTGAGAATGTACAGAATTCAATCCCAAAGCTCTCCCTAGACAGGCTGAGAATTCCCAGCCTGGAGCCCTCAGACCTCATCACTGTGGTGGGTTTTATATCCCCAAATGTCTTTGGCGACCTCGAGTCTGTGTGCAGTGCTGGGACAGGGTGGGACTGTCCCTGCCTGGTGCTCCCGGGGTGTCACCACCCAGAGTGACAGGGAAACAACCTCGGGAGTCCTTTGGGAAGATCCCCCGGAACACTGTGGCCTTAAACCCCCTGAACCCAACGAGCTTCTCCATTAACGCTGTCGTCAAGCACAAGCAGCGCGGCCGGGAGCCCGGAGCCGCTCCGAGAGGCAGGGGCGGATCCCTGCTGGACCCCGGGGAGATGGATCCGGGCTCTGGCTCCAACCAGCCTTGCTGAAGTGAGAGGGAGCCGGATCGGCTCCTTCATCCCCTGTGCTGCGGGCTCAGCCCCGCCTGTGTGTTGTTGTGTGTGTGAACAGAAGGGACCAAAGACGCTCCTGACATTCCTGCTCCTGGGAATGGCGTGGGCACCCGAGCCGGGCTGGCAGCTGCCTTGTCCCGCCGGGAACGGAACGCTGGGAGGGAGAGCCCGGAGCGCGGGCTGAGCTCACCAATAAAATAAGCTGAAGCATTCTGATCTCAATTCTTTTTTTAATAAATAAAAATAGATGTGTGACCCTCACCCAGCCTGGGGCTGCACCTCCTCCACACCGGGGAGCGGCTGGGCAGCTCCGGGACCGGGGAGGTTCCGCCATTTGAGGACAAACCGGTGGCTTTGAGGGTTTTATTCTCGCCGAGAGTCTCCAGGCGGGGGCGGCTCCGGGGTCACTTCGGTGTCGCCTTTGCCTGCAAAGAGCCGCGGTCAAGACGGGCCGGGATCGGATGTGGGACGGGGACTAGGACAGAGACAGACACGTACCGCCCGGGCGAAGCATTCCCGCAGCGCCTGGAACTCCTCCAGGCACGCGTCCCGCCGCAGCTCCGCCGGTCCCGCCGCCGCCGCCGCCACGCACCGCCCGTAGGCCGCGGCCTGCGGGAATCACACGGGACGGGAGCGGGGGCCACCGGGACCCGCCCATCCCGGAGCCGCCCCCGCTGTGCCCCCGGCCCCACCTGGTCCCCGCAGGCCGCCAGCGCCGCCGGGAAGCGCCGCAGCCGCGCCCGCGCCCGCAGCCACACTCCGCGCCCCGACATCGCCTCAGCGCACGGGCGCCGCCATTCCCGCGCGGCCGCCATTGGCTGCGCGCCCCGCCCGTCACACACCGCGCTCTGCCATTGGGCGGTACCGCCCCGAACCGCACCCCTCTGATTGGTTATTCAGCGCGGGCGGCTCTGATTGGTGGAGATGCCGGTTGTTTACTTCCCGCCTCCTTCAGGCATCAGCTTCATGGGGCTCTTCCGCCTGCAGCCCCGCCCTCCCTCACCGCTGATTGGCTGAGTGGCAGAGCTTCGGGCTCTCATTGGTGCAAAACAACCTCCGGGGGGCGGTTCCCTGACGCCGCCGGGGGACCGGGCAGGGCCGGTGCCAGCAGTGTCATGGCGGCGCCGCTGCGGGACCGGCTGAGTTTCCTGAGCCGGGTACGAACGGGGGCTTTTGGGGGGTGCGGGGGGGCTGCCGGCGTGTGACGTCACTGCTCACCCACGACGCCATCGCTGCACCCCCCACTCGCTGCTGCAGCGGCCGCACACGGCCCTGACGGGGCCGGGCCTGCCCCGGGGCCTCGGTCCGGTCCCCAGCACCGGGGTCCGGGGCGGGTCCGCCCCCTCTCACGCCGCCCCCTCCTCCTCCAGCTGCCGGTGTTGCTGCGGGGCACGGCCGACGACGACAGCCCCTGCCCTGGGTACCTGTTCGAGGAGATCGCCAGTATCCTCCAGGGAGCGGAGGGGCAGGACAGGGGGTTCCCGGGGACAGGGAGGGAATCTCGGGGCCGGGGGAGCTCCTCGGGGCGTTGGAGACCTGCGGGGCTGGTTGGGGGCTGCCGTGGGACTGTGGGTCCTGGCTGGGACTCTGTGGAGGGGCTGAATTCCTGGGCTGCTGCCCTCCGATCCTGGCTGGATCCCTAACCCGTCCCTAGAGATCTCCCACGAGTCTCCCGGGAGCAGCCAGTGCCTGCTGGAGCATCTCCTCACGCGGCTGCAGAGCAGCTCCTGCCACGTCAAGTTGAAGGTGTGTCTGTGCTGCGAGCACTGGGGGGGGTGATGGGATGGAACCCCCAGGGAGGGCAGCTGTGACTTATCCTTGTCCCCCGTGCCAGGTGCTGAAGATCCTGCTGCACACCTGCTCCCAGGGCTCCCCCCAGTTTGTCCTGCAGCTGAAGAGAAACGCCAGCTTCATCCGGGAGGCCGCAGGTAACGGGCTGGGGACACTTGGGAGAGCAGCAACAGCCCCATGAGGGGCTGGAGACCCCAGAAGGGCTCCAGGCTGTGCCAGGAGCAGGGTCCTACCCTGCCTGGGAACATCCCCTACCCTCCTCTCTGTGTGTCTGCAGTGTTCTCCGGGCCCCCAGACCCCCTCCACGGCAACAGCTTGAACCAGAAGGTGCGAGCAGCCGCACAGGTGGGTGCTGCAGGGACAGGGCAGCCCCCAGCCTCCTCCTCTGGGGACTCTGGGGTTCCCAGCACTGCCCACACTCCTGTCTCCCTCCTCAATCCCACAGGACCTGGCCAGCGTTCTGTTCTCGGATGCACCACTGCCACAGCCCCTGGCGCTGCCCGCCCGGGCCCCGGCCCCCGCTGGTGAGCACAGCCCCCCTCGGTCACAGGGCTGGGGAAACAGCAGGAAAGGGGAGCCCTGAGTGCCTGTGCTCCCTCTGACATTCCCTGTGCCTCCCCAGGGATGGGCTCCAGCCCCAGCCCCTGTGGATCCCTGCAGGGATTCGGCTTCAGCAGTGACAAAAGCGGCTCTGGTGAGTCCTGGCCGAGCCCTCACTGGGTCCTTTCCTGCTGGGAGCTGGGGCAGGGCCATGGGGGTCACTTCGTGCCTCGTCCTCTGAGCTCCCAGAGTTCCCTCTCCCCCTTTCCCATGCTGGAACTCAGGGTTGGGCTGATCCCATGGGGCTGGTCTCCCGGGATTCTCCCAACATGCCATCCTGCCGCAGCCTCCACAGGAGAGGCCCTGCTGAGCAGCCTCCAGCGAGCGGCCGAGGCCGTGGCCCAGGCTGTGCTCCCAGCGCCGGGGGGGCCCCGGGGGCTCCGTGGGGACCTCCCTGAGGACACCTACGAGCCCGTCCGAGCTCCATCCCCTGCCAGCAGCCCGGCCCTGCCGCCCCCGACCCCTCCCGCGCCGCGCGGATCCCGAGGTGGGTCCTGCCAGAGCAGCTGGGGGAGTCTGGGGTGTCTGTGCTGGGGGTTTGGGGACCCCAGCTCAGCAGCACTGTCCCCACAGTGAGCCACCAGCCAGGGCTGGCGGGGGGCGGCTGGGAGGAGGCAGACAGCGGGCACAGCTCCCAGGAATCCTCACAGGGCAACGAGCGGAGCCGCACCTCGGACTCGGGCAGCAAATCCGGCAGCGACAGCCGCTCCGGGGCCAGCCGGGAGCTGAGCCACGGGGCTGAGAGGTGAGAGGGGCCCAGGGGGCTCCCCTGCCCTGGGATTGCCCCAGGTGCATTCCCAGGAGCGCTGCCCTCGTTTTCCACACTGTTGATCCAGAGTGGCCCCGGCACTGCTGGCTGTGTTCCGCTGGGGTGTTTGTCCTGCCAGCCATGGGTGGGCAGAGCTGCTCAGGGTGGGGGGTCCCTGTCTGTCAGGGGGTGTGCAGGGACCCAAAAAGGAGTAAGCAGGTGGCTCCTGTCCCCACGAGGTGTGTCCCCAGCAGGGTGGATGCTGACAGCCCGGGTGACTGCCGGAGGGAGCTGAGCCTGGTGTCGGGGCTGACGCGTGGGGCCAGGGTCTTCCTCACCAGGGAGGAAGCTCAGCACTTCCTCAAGGAGTAAGTGTCAGAGGCGAGTGCTCCCTGGGGCTGGGGAGGCTTCTGGGGCAACCTGAGCCCTTTCCTGGCTGCCCAGACCTGGCCTGACTGTGACCCCCACCCCTGTGCAGGTGTGGGCTCCTGAACTGTGAGGTGGTGCTGGAGCTGCTGGGCCGGGCGCTGGAGGATCCCAGTGACAGTGTCCGCATGGTGAGCACAGGGGGCTCTCCTGGGAGGGCTGGGGGGTGTTTGGGGGCCTGCCTGGCTCAGCCACGCTCCCCTTTCCCACAGAGGTCCATGTGTGCCATCTCTGCCCTCGGCTGCTCCGACCTGCTCTCCCCAGAGCAGATCTTTGCTGTGACCCGGCAGCGCCTGCAGCACCTCAGCCAAGGCAGCCCTGGGCCTGTGGCCAACCGAGCAACAAAGGTAACTCTGGGGACATCCCTGTGCCCAGTGCCCAGGGTGGGGGCTCCTGGCACAGGCTGATGCCCTTGGGGACACACAGCTCTTGGGAATGGCTCTGTGTATGTCCCAGAGGGATGGCTTTGGCTGCCTTTCCGAGGAGCAGGAACCTGGGCGGGGTGATGCTCCTTCTGAGCCCCAGGTGGGGACACAGGGGACAGTCCCTCTGCCTGGGAAGAGGTACCAGGGCCAAGCCCCTTTGCTGGTGCCGCTCTCACTCTGCCCATCCCATCCCAGATGCTGCGGCAGTTCGAGGCCCTGTGCCGGGCCCAGCCCTCCCCGAGGGCTCCACGCCCACCCTCAGCCCCCTCGGTGGGTTCAGCCGGGGACCTGCTCATGGACATCCCAGCCCTGGCCAGCGAGAGCTTCCTGACCCCCCTGAGCCTGGCCCCGACCCCTGCAGCCCCCACGGGCCCCGGTGAGGAGCCAGGGGTGGCATTGGAGCCCCCCCAGCAGCCTGGGGCCGCGGTGCCAGCCTGTTCCTGCGAGCAGGACGGGGGCAGCAGGCTGGCAGGGGACACAGCAGCCCCCAGCCTGTCCCTGTTCGCTGGCATGGAGCTGGTGGCCCGTCCTGGCACGGTGCTCCGGCCACACTCGCCGCCGCTGGAGCCACAGACGCCGTCCCAGCCCCAGGATGGGGGGACGGGCACGGAGGGCACCCTGCAGCCATCAGCCTTCGCCTTCCTCAACATGTAGCTGCTGTCAGGCCCTGGGGGCTGCGGGGGCTCTGCCCCCATCCCTGCGGGGCCTGTGCTGTCCTGGTGCCTCAGGGGGAACACGGTCTGAAATGGCCACAAGGGCCAGGGCTTCCATCAGGTGACAATGTCCCTCTCGCTGTCCGTGGTGTTCCAGGGCGGGCAGAGAGGCACGACCCCTTGCTCCTCTGAGCTGGACAGGGGTGTGGGACCTGCTGGGACTGAGCTGGGGGTGCTTTGGGGACCCCAGCACAGCCATGGGTGCTCTTGGGTGGTCCCCAGCTGCAGCCTGGGCTCTGTGGGGGTGGGGTGGGAGAAGGTGCCGTCCCCATGGGACCGGGACCCACCAATAAACCCCACTCGGGTCTGGGAACGTGTGACTTCTTCCTGCGCCGCTGATGGAGCCTGGCCCATGGCTCCTCCTGGCCCACAGCCCCACATTTTCCTATAGCCCCACGGCTCCTCAACAGCCCCACAGCTTCCCACTGTTCTCCCCCACGCTACAGCCCCCCTAGTAGCCCCATGGTTCCCCCTTCTTCCTCATAGCTCACCCCCTGCCCCAGAACCCCCTAATAGCTTCACTTTTTTTTATGGTCCCCAATAATCCCATGAGCTCCTCTGCCTCATAGTTCCCCCTCCTCAACCCGCCTCCCCAATAGCTCTATGACTCCCTTGTCTTCCTCATAGCTCCGCAGTAGCCCCCGTCCCCAAAAAACCCAATTTACCCCCAAACCCCCATTTTTAAC
>JAOTQP010000792.1:10770046-10783309 GCA_026413545.1 Cichladusa arquata
TAGGGATGGTGGGATTTAGGGATGGTGGGATTTAGGGAGGGTGGGATGGTGGGATTTAGGGAGGGTGGGATTTAGGGATGGTGGGATTTAGGGAGGGTGGGATGGTGGGATTTTGGGAGGGTGGGATTTTGGGAGGGTGGGATGCAGGGATCATGGTCCTGGCCACGCACTGCTGCCACCCCAGGGCTGGGCTTGGCTCCAGTCGCTCTCCTGCCCCAGCAGTGCCCCTCTCATCCCCAGTGGGAATTTGCTCCCAGGGGTGGGCTGAGCCAGAGGGACCCCACGGGGCCGTGTCACAGGGCTGGAGGGTGACAGGGCTGGCCCAGAGAGGAGCTGCTCTGTGCTGACTCAGCGTGCCCACTGACAGGAAAATAAATCTCCTGTGGGCATTAATCCCCCTGACGGCCCGGGAAGCACCATCAGAGCACGGCACAGCCGTGTCAGGGCTGCCACTGCCATCGCTGCCATCGGCCAAGTGCTGAGAGCTGCCCCAGGCCCTGATGACCAGGGATACTGGGGGGACACGGAGCGTCCTGGGGGGACACAGAGTGTCCTGGGGAGACACAGAACATCCTGGGGGGACATGGAACATCCTGGGGGGACATGGAACATCCTGGGATGCTCCAGAGCTGGCATTGGGCTCATGGTGGAGCTCAGAGCCAGCCGAGGGACAGTAAAGATGTGAGGATTGTTGTTTTGAGAGGGCACTGGAGGAATGGGAGCAGGATTTCCTGCAGAGCCACTGTCCCACAGCCCAGACCGTTGGGGGGGATCCCCATTCCCACCCCTTCCCCTCTGTCCCCATGTCCATGTCCTGCCTGCAGCCCGGTGCCAGCAGCGGGGTTAACGCCGTTTGTTTAATTACTGGAGCGAAGGAAAATTCCAGTGTGGGCAAACGCAGCAAAGGAACAGCAGTGCCCGCCTGGCTGGGCAGGGCACCCACGGGCTCCCAGGCTCCCATCCCAGCTGTGCCAGGGTGTCCTGCTGCCAGGCCACCGTGCTGGCCACCTCGGCCCTCCACCTTTCCAAAACACCTCAGCGGTTGTGCGTGCCCTGTGCCCACCCTCAGCCATCATGATGGCAAAGGAGGATTTTCCAGTCTGTGCTCTGTGTGCTCCTGTGCCTGCAGGTGATTTGGGCACCATGGACCGACCTGAGGGTGGACATGGGGCAGGGAGGTGCCAGCATTCCCCAGCTCCGTGCCCTGAGCATCCTTGATGCCGAGCCCCACTCCCTGGGGTGCCAGGGCAGAGGGATCTGGGCTGTGCTGGGGGGCAGAGCCACACCCCAAACCCGGGCTCCTGCTGTGCCAGGGCACCCCCTGCCCGCTCACCCCTCGGCCTCCTGCTGCTGGGGCCCTGCTCTGCAGCCAGAGCTGCTCGTTTCGTAACGCCCAGGAGCATTTTGGATATAAATAGGCCGCCCCGCTCGCGCTGCCGCTCCCGCGGTTACGTAACCGCTGCCGGGCACTGCCAGAGCTCGGCGGGGCCGGTGCCGTGTGCCTGGTGTGCCACTGCCTCCAGTGTGGCACTGCCACCGATGTGGCACTGCCCCTGGTATGGCACTGACCCTAGTGTGCCACTGCCTCCAGTGTGGCACTGCCACCGATGTGGCTCTGCCCCTGGTGTGCCACTGCCTCCAGTGTGGCACTGCCACCGATGTGGCACGGACCCCAGCACTGACCTTGGTGTGGCACTGACCCTGGTGTGCCACTGCCTCCAGTATGGCACTGCCACCGATGTGGCTCTGCCCCTGGTGTGCCACTGCCTCCAGTGTGGCACTGCCACCGAGGTGGCACTGACCCCAGCACTGACCTTGGTGTGGCACTGACCCTGGTGCGGCACTGCCTCCAGTGTGGCACTGCCACCAATGTGGCACTGCTCCTGGTGTGGCACTGACCCCGGCACTGCTCCTGGTGTGGCACTGTCCTCAATGTGGCACTGTCCCTGGTGTGGCACTGTCCCCGGTGTGGCACTGTCCCTGGCACTGTCCCTGGTGTGGCACTGTCCCTGGTGTGGCACTGTCCCTGGTGTGGCACTGTCCCTGGCACTGTCCCTGGTGTGGCACTGTCCCCAGTGTGGCACTGTCCCCGATGTGGCATTGTCCCCAGTGTGGCACTGTCCCTGGTGTGGCACTGTCCCTTGCACTGTCCCTGGTGTGCCACTGTCCCCGGTGTGGCACTGCCCCTGGCACTGTCCCTGGTGTGCCACTGTCCCTGGCATGGCACTGCCCCCGGCACGGCGTTCCCAGATCCATGGAGGGAGCCCTGCCAGCGAGGGCTGGATGCTCCCCCCAGACCCCTCCCAGTCCCTTGATGGGCTCCACAGCCCCCACTCAGCTCTCACTTAAAACACCAAGCACAAGAATTCCATTTAAATAATCAATTTGAGCTTGTTTTGCATTCTCTGTAGTTTTCTTTTATTTATTATTACAATATGTTATTATAAACCTAATATTCTATAATCCACATAGACTATATAATTACATAAAAAAGTACAATATATGTAATTCAATGTATGATTCTATATATAATTCCATACCCAATTCCAATATTCTATATAAAATAATAGTATATTATTACTATAGTATAGAGTATTATAAGAATTACATTATAATTATATTATCATAATAATATTAGTATTATTTTCCGTGGAAGCAGAGGGAATTGTTGGCTCTTGGCTCTGCATCAGGGCAGGCTTTGATGGAGGAACTTGATTTTTTGTCCCTAATCAGGCTGACACGCGTGGTGTGTGCGCAGCAACGCCGGAGCCCGGCCTGTCCCTACCACAGTCCTCGTTTTTATTTCGTTGCTTCAGAAAATGATGGATGATTTTCTGTTATTTTCCACCTATTTATTTTTTTTGCTGCTGTTTCAGCCCGAGATGGTAAAACCAGAATTAAAGGGCAGAATCAATCCTGTTGGTGAAATACGCCACGTTAAAAGATACAGAAGGAGAAGGGATTAGCCAGGCGTGCCTGGAATTCACAATTAACTGATCTATTAATCACCAGAGAGGCTGCCCGAACGGCTCTGCCTCTTCCTGGTGGGGAAAGGTCTCCAGCAAAGGGGACAAAGGGTGCTGCTCCCTGCTCCTGGATCCTGCAGCAGCCCGGTGGGGGCGGCTCTGGGTACCACTGTGAGGGATGCAGGATCCCGAGGATGCTGTGGGCACCGGCTCCGTGCCCGGCACCGCGGCTACCGCCAGCCCCAGCCCTGCTGCTTCCACGGGCTCAGCGGGGCCATCCCGGCTCCTGCTGGTGCCTCAGTTTCCCGCAGAGCTGCACAGTCCCCGGGCTGTGCTCACACCCCAAATGGCAGCGGGGGTTTTGTGCCGCCTGGGTGCGTGTGGGTGAGCAGAGCGCGCGTTCTGCGGGCTGTGAAATTGCTTCCCTGGAATTTCCCTGCCCATGGCCTCAGGGATTAACGTGATGCCAGGGCTGTGCCTGCCCCGGGAGAGTGGATGGGGCTGGGAGCGAGCAGCCCGTGGCCGGAGGGGCTGAGGGACATGAGTGTTTGATCCTGCCCAAATCCCATTCGGATCCTGCCCCAGTCCTGCCCTGCTTCTGTACAAACCCGGCCCGAATCCTGCCCCCTTTCCTGCCCCAATTTTGTGTTGCTCCCTGCCCATATCCTGCCCTTCTCCCTGCCCAAATCCAACCTTTCCCAGCAGGATCTGGCATGTTTCCAGGCTGGAATCCGCGGTGGGCGGCGAGAGGGCAGGGGGGATGTATGGACCATGGTCCCAAGGCGCCAGAGCATCCATCCCCTCCTGGATGACCCCTGGGAATCACCACTGGGGAAACTGAGGCACGGGCTGTCGCGGTCCTGCCCGGCGGGAGCGGGGCTCGGGGTGCGCCTGGGGCAGCGCCTGTGCCCGTGGCCTCGCCCGGTTCGGGAGCCCCGAGCTGCCTCCGGCTCGGCGGGAGCCCCGGCTCGGCCCTTCCGCACACGTCAGCCGGGCTGGCCGGGCGGGCTCGGCCGGCACCGGGATCGCCGGGATCGCCGGGATCGCCGGGATCGCCAGGGGCCGCAGCATCGCCCCGGAGGCAGCGGGGCCATGGCCGGCCCGGCGGCCCCGGGGCCGTGAGTCAGCACAGGCGAGGCACCGGCACCGGCACCGGCACCGGCACCGGCACCGGCACCGGCACCGGCACCGCTCCGGGACACTCCGGCCTTGGCCCGGCCCCGCTCGGAGCCGGCGCTGGGTGGGCGATGCAACAGGCGGGGGGGCAGCGCGGGCGGGGCTGTGCCGGCTGCGGGTGCGCGGTGGTTTGCGTGGGGATGGGAGGGTGACTGCTGCACCCCGCTGCACCCCGCTGCACCCCACTGCACCCCATTGCATCCCGCTTCATCCCACTGCACCCCGCTGCATCCCACTGCACCCCACTGCACCCCATTGCATCCCACTGCACCCCATTGCATCCCGCTTCATCCCATTGCATCCCACTGCATCCTACTGCACCCCGCTGCACCCCATTGCATCCCACTGCACCCCATTGCATCCCAGTGCCTCCCATTGCACCCCAGTGCATCCCACTGCATCCTACTGCACCCCGCTGCACCCCATTGCATCCCACTGCACCCCATTGCATCCCATTGCATCCCATTGCACCCCATTGCATCCCACTGCATCCTACTGCACCCCGCTGCACCCCATTGCATCCCACTGCACTCCATTGCACCCCGCTTCATCCCACTGCATCCTACTGCATCCCGCTGCACCCCGCTGCATCCCACTGCACCCCATTACACCCCGCTGCACCCCATTGCATCCCGCTGTGCCCTGCTGCATCCCATTACACCCCGCTGCACCCCATTGCACCCCACTGTGCCCTGCTGCACCCCATTACACCCCGCTGCACCCCATTGCACCCCACTGTGCCCTGCTGCACCCCACCGCATCCCATTACACCCCACCGCATCCGCATCCCCTCTTTTCCTCCGCTGCCCTTCTGCTCCCGTGTGCCAGGGCTGGGTGTGAGGTTGGGGCAGGTGCCCCTGGAGCTCTGGCCACCAGCCCCATTGCCACCAGCCCCCCAGCAGTCCCCTCGTGCCAGGTGAGGAGGGATGCCCATGGCCGGGGTCGCTGGGTGGTGCTGGGTGGAGGGGATGCAGGTGATGCCGCCGTTTTTGGGGATGCACCAAGCTGGCCGTTCTCAGCCTGTGGTGAGGAAGGCCAGGGTGCCAGGGGACCTCACTCCTGCTGGGACAGTGGGAGGCAGAGCCTGGGAATGCAGGGCAGGGTGTGCTGGGGGCTCTGGTTTCTCTGGAGAGTCCTGGGGTACTTCAGGCTGCAGTCAGCCCTGTGCCTCAGTGTCCCTTGTGTCCTGGTGTGCCTTGTGTTCTGTGCCTCCTGTGTCCTGGTGCTCCCTGTATCCAGTGCTCCAGCAGCTGCTGCTGCAGGTGCATCTGACCTGGTTTGGGGATAATTTGGCATCTGAGATGAAGCCACACTTCCCATCACCGTTGCTGTGGGTACAGGGAGGGAATGTTGCCAGTGGGTCGTGGCACAGGTGGTGCCCCTGCCCAGTCTGGGCTGATCACAGCTCCCAGGTTGTGCAGATGGGGAAACCGAGGCAGGAGCAGCTGCATCTCACTGGCCTGTTCTTCTCTGGGAACCTCCAGTTCCCGAGCTGAGGGGCAGCTCAGCTGACGGTCCCCTCGGACGGGCTCCCGTCCCCGTGCTCTGCTCCCCGTTCTGTTCAAAGGCTCTTTTCAGTGAGTCATTTTCTCTTTTGCTGTCCCACTATCCAGGGAAAATGGTGACGTTGGCGGTACAAAGTGTGTTCACCATGGAAACCAGCTGGAAGGGGGGGCACGCCGCCCCCCGCTCCTCCCAGGTTCGGCTTTGCATCCCGAGCCTCAGAAGATGGCTCTGGAGCTCCTTCCCTGCTCCCTGGCACGGCTGGGCTGTGCCAAGGCCCGTGGGGCCACTCAGTGCCATGCCAGGAGCCAGGGTGCCCTGTGCCCACCCCAAGTGGTGCCGGGCAGTGCTCAGGAGCAGCAGGTGCTGCCAGTGCTCACCAGGGCAGCAGAACCTTCCCCAGCCCCCGGTGCCCTTCAGGTGCTGGTCTCAAGGACACACAGGAGCCCGTGGTGGAGCCCTGGAGCAGGGCAGTGTGGCCAGGGCACAGGGACAGGGATGCTCCATGGTCCACGTGCTGGAGCCACGTGTGTGCCACCAGCATCCCCGAGGGGCTTGGCACCGGTTTGGTCACCCAGGCAGGGAGCACGGCACCGGTGGGGGTCTGTGCCAGGCTCCTGGCTGAGCACAGGGCACCTGTCCCAGCCGGGCACCGTGGGGCTCCGGGGGTCTCCGGTGACCGGCTCCGCTGGCAGTGCCGCGACCTTCCGGCTGCTCCCACCACAACAGCGCCGGTTGTTTGGGCAGGCTCTGGGCAGAATAGTAATGTGGCAGCTGCAGCTGGCAGCGGGGCCTGCTGGGGATGGGCAGCTGTGACGTGGCCACCTCCACTGCCACCATGGCCACTGTGTGCCCTGCCACCCCACGGGACACTGCACAGCTGGAGTGGGGAGGCAGGTGCCGGGATTTGGGGTGTGCTGGTGCCAAGAGGATGCGGTGCCCAGCCAGGGTAGTCCCTTCCCCATGCCCAGTGGCCTGGGGCGCAGTGTGGGGCTCATGGGACCAAATTCAGGTTCTTCACTGGGGGGCAAATCCAAGGGCTGGAGCTCAGCTGGGTGGGGGTGCCTGGGACCCCTGAGCTGGTACAGCCCCTCTCCATGGGGTGTCATTGTCCCCCTGGGACAAGGCACCCCCATTCAGGTCCTGCCTGGGCTCTGGGGAGTCCCTCCTGGGCTCCCCACTGAAGGGGGCACACGGACACTGGGACCCTGCTCCTACCGACTGCTCCCTGCCAAAGCCCCAGTGAGCCTGATGTGCCCCCACATCCCAAGAGCCAAGGCAGGACCCCTTGGCACAGCCTGACCCCTCCCTGGTGCCCCCAGCCCTGACCACCTGGTGTCCCCACAGACGGCACCCCCCTTAGTGAGCTCTCCTGGTCCTCCTCGCTGGCCGTGGTGGCCGTTTCCTTCTCGGGGCTCTTCACCTTCATCTTCCTCATGCTGGCCTGCCTGTGCTGCAAGAAGGGGGACATTGGCTTCAAGGTGAGCGGGGGGCCCGGGGGGGATGTTCCTCAGGCCAGGGTGGGGGGTTCTCAGGGACACAGCGAAGGACAGAGGTGTCTGGAGGTTCCTGGTGCAGAATTCTCTGCCCCAGCACTGGATGTGTGCTGGCTCAGGACAGCAGTGCCTGCAGGGAGGGGTTCAGCCCCTCACTGCCTGCCGGGGCTGCGGGGCTCGGGGCTGGATCCTGGATCCCAGCTTCACAGAACCTGGATCGGTGGGATTCAGGACTCTTGGGGTCGCATCCTGACCCATCCGTGCTCCCGGCTCCATGGCGAAGGGCCCGGTCCCACCCGCACGCCCCCGAGGGTGGGAGGCACCCTGACCTCACAGGCACAGAATGTGCCGAGAAAACGCTTTTTCCCTAATTGCTGAGATTTTTGTGGAGGCTTGTGGCGCCCGCGGCGGGAGGGGGTCAGGCTGGGGGGGGACACGCCGGGTGTTGTGAAACGTCCCACACCGCCGGAGCACCTCGCCGTGCCGGGGGGGACAGTGACCCCCCGGAGCCCCCGCACCCGTATTTAGGGGCGCGCGGCAGGACGCGGCGCATGGCCCGCGGTGGCACATGGCACACGGCGCGGTGCTGGCGCTGTCGGCAGCGCCATGAGGCACAGCCTGGCACGGCGAGATGCTCACCGTCGCCTACCTGCTCGCCCGGGCGGCTTTTGGGAGCCGGGGGCTGCCGGGGTGGCACAGACAGGTAATGGGATGGGTGGTGGGGAGGGTGTGCTCTCCCCGTGTGCGGGCAGGGTGGGATTTCTGGCCCCCTTTGAGCATGTCGGGGCAGAGGGGTGTGCGTGACCCCCCTGAACCCCCCTGTACCCTGAACCAGGAGTTTGAGAACGCCGAGGGGGATGACTACGTGACAGAGCTGTCGGCCCAGGGCTCGCCTGCCCCCCAGCATGGCCCCGAGGTTTATGTCCTGCCCCTCACCAAGGTGTCCCTGCCCATGGCCAAGCAGCCGGGGCGCTCAGGTAAGCCAGGGCGGGGCAGGACCCCTGCATGTCGTGCTTGGGGGTCCCTCATCACTGGGCATGGGGTGATATGGAGATGCTGAGTCTCTCCTGCTCCTCCAGCAGAGCCCTGGCAAGGGACAGGCAGCTGGGCAGTGCTGCAGGGTCCCCCTGTGCGAGGGTCCCTTGTCCCTCTCTCCAGGCACTCGCGTGTCCCAGCCCAGGGGAGCAGCACCGGGGTGGGACACGACACGGCCACCCTGAGCGGTGACATCCACGAGTCCTGGTCCCATGTAAACAAGCCCATGAGTGGGAGAGGAATGTGGGGGGTGCCTAGTTATGCCCCCCTCCTGCCCCGTGTCACTCCCTGCCCAAAGAATGGCCACCGTGGGGGGAGCAGAGAGGACCAACAATGGCCCCATTGCTGCCTGCCCTTGGCACGGGCTCCCGAGGGGCCGGACTGGGCCGGGGGGGCGGGCAGGGGCTAAATGCCAGCGCTGTGCCGGGCTCAGCTCTGCACACCCTGCGGAGGAGAAGGGGCAGAGAGCCAGCTCTGCTGCCATCCCCTTTGGGGACACTGATACCACACGGCCCCTGATCGTGGGAGGATGCCTGGAGAAGAGGATGCCTGGGATGCAGGATTCCTGGGCAAGGATGCTCCGGAGCATCCTGGGGTGGCAGAGGGCCTGGCACCGGGTGGCACGGTGAGGACAGCAGGGCTTGGCTGGGACTGGTGGGGAGCACAGGCAGGTGGGCAGGGGGATGTGTGGGCAGGGGGACAAGGGACACGCGGGCAGCTGGACGGGCTCTGTTACAGTGCAGCTCCTCAAGTCGGCCGACCTGGGGCGGCAGAGCCTGCTGTACCTGAAGGAGATCGGGCATGGCTGGTTCGGCAAGGTGAGCCCAGGGAGCCCCGGACATCCCACCCCGGTGGGACGCGGGGCCCCGGCTGTGCCAGGGGTGTTTGGGGTGTGGATGGAGTGATGAGCCTGTCCCGTGTCCCAGGTGTTCCTGGGGGAGGTGAACTCGGGCATCAGCAGCACCCAGGTGGTGGTGAAGGAGCTGAAGGCGAGTGCCAGCGTGCAGGACCAGATGCAGTTCCTGGAAGAAGCTCAGCCCTACAGGTACCTCTGGAGTCTCTCCATAGTGCTGGGATGCCATGGTATGGGGGCAGATCCACCCCGTGCCACCTTCAGCTGCCCCTGAACGGTGGCTGCCCCTTGCAGGTGCCAGCTGAGCTCTGGGGCAGCACAGTTCTGTCCCTACGTGGTGGCGGGACCGGGGCTGCCATGGCATGGGGTAGCAGTGAGGTCATGGGCAGAGCTGGGCCAAGGGGGGGCACGGGGCTGCTCCTGCCCCAGCACAGCTGAACAAATGTCCCTTTGTGACACATCCCGGGCGCTGGGACGTGCTGGTACCCGCTCCCAGCAGCCCCCGTGGCAGCCCTGGTGCAGGCAGGACGGTGGCTCCTGGGGGACTGTGCCATCCCCCCGGCACAGGAAGGGCGATGGTTCCCGGGGGGCTGCCACCCACCCTCCCAGCCCAGTGCCAGCACAGGCAGGGTGCACAAACACCCCCATTGCTGTGCCCCACGCAGAGCCCTCCAGCACACCAACCTGCTGCAGTGCCTGGCCCAGTGCGCCGAGGTCACCCCGTACCTGCTGGTGATGGAGTTCTGCCCGCTGGTGAGTCCCTGTGCCCGCTCCCCGCTGTGCCCCGCGGGTGCTGGGCACGGGGGGTGACACTGGCACTGCCTGCAGGGTGACCTGAAGGGGTACCTGCGGAGCTGCCGGGGGGCCGAGGCCATGACCCCAGACCTGCTGACCCTGCAGAGGATGGCGTGCGAGGTGGCCTGCGGCGTCCTGCACCTGCACAGGAACAACTACATCCACAGGTATCCCGGGGGGAACAATGCAGGGTCCTGATGGGGGGCTTCCCAACGTGCCACTGCTCCTGCCTCACCACTGCTCCTCCTGCCCAACAATATCCTGGTGCTGAGTGAGTTGCAGACGGAGACTCCAGCATCAGTGATTTTGTTGAGGAGGGGGCGCGCTGCCATCGGGGGCCACCGGAGTGTCCCCACCCGAGCCTGGCTCTGCAGGTTGGTCCCCACGAGGGTGTTCAAGCTGTGGGAGGGGGACATGGGCCCCCAGCTGTGCTGGAGAGGAACTCCTTTAGGGCAGCCTGTGCCCCGGCTGCATGACCCGCCCAGTGCCGGAGCAGCCGCCCGGGAGCCCGGCCGCATGCCAGGGCTCACGTTGGCCGGGAACACACCCGCCTTCTGCTTGGCTCGGCGTGTGACGGATGGACGGACGGACAGCGGCGCAGCTGGGGCCGCGCAGGCATTCCTGCTGTGCACTGAGAGCCGCGTTATCGGCACGCCCGGAGCCGGGCGGGGAACGGAACGGCCCCGAACCGGGAGGGGAAGGGCCCCGAGCCGGGCGGGGAACGCGGAGCCAGCCGGGTCCCCGCCGGGTGCTCCCCGAGCTCTCGGTGCCCGTGACAGCTCCGGGTTTGCTTGGCAGCGACCTGGCCCTGCGGAATTGCCTCCTCACCGCCGACCTCACGGTGAAGATCGGGGACTACGGGCTCTCGCACTGCAAGTACAAAGTAAGGCTGGTTTGGAGGGAGGAGGGCGCTGGGGGCTGCGCTGGGATCCCGCGGTACCCCCACGTACACCGACCCTGGCACAGACCCAGCTGAGCCTTCCCCCCACCCACATCATCCCCCCTCCCCAGCGGTGTCGGGGCACCCCTGCGTTTGCTGGGATGCAGGGCAGCTCAGACCTGTGAGGACCAGGGGGGTTCAGCCCCTGTGGGGGATCCTTAGTGCCACCCGCTGTGCCCCCCTGGGCATGAAAGAGAGTTCCCCCCCCTCCGAGTGCCCTAGCACCCACCCACCCACCCAGTGGGGTGACTCTGCCTGGGCTGGTCCAGACGTGCCCCTCTGCCAGGCACGGGTCCCTGCAGGAAGCTGCCAGCACAGCCTGGGGTTGCCCACGCGTCCATTTGTCTCTCTGTCCTGCTCCAGTTTGCCCACGGCTCCTGCAGAGCTGGAGAATTGCCCAGCTGGGGATCTGGAGGGGCTTGGGTGGGGGAGCAGAGGGGGGAAGGAGGGGAGGCAACGAGGGACAGCAGGTGCCAGGAGCAGAGTAGGACAGGCTGGGGGCAGATTTGGGTGAGCAGGGGGGCACGGGGGGCAGTGCTGGAGGGCGGGGAGGCAGGCCAGTCCCTGACGCCATGGATTGACGTTCTCTTCTCGTACTGACCCTGCACACTTGGCAGGACGACTACTTCGTGACGGCCGACCAGCTGTGGGTGCCGCTGCGCTGGATCGCGCCCGAGCTCATCGATGAGGTGCACGGCAACCTGCTGGTGGTGGACCAGACCAAGGCCAGCAACGTCTGGTGAGCGGCTCTGGGGGGCACAGGGGGCTGCAGCCTCACGGGGTGGTTTTGGGGCCGATGGTCGGGCGTGGGATGGGTGTCTCCCTGCACCCCCAGCATGGTGCCATGCCCGCAGGTCACTGGGCGTCACCATCTGGGAGCTGTTTGAGCTGGGCAGCCAGCCCTACGACCACTACTCTGACCGCCAAGTGCTGGCCTACGCCATCAAGGAGCAGCAGCTGAAGCTGCCCAAGCCCCAGCTGAAGCTGTCGCTGTCGGAGCGCTGGTGAGGAGCCCGAGCCGCCCCCTCCCCTGCCCCGCGGCACGGGCGGGGGCCGGGCTGACGCTGCCTGCTCCCCACGGCAGGTACGAGGTGATGCAGTTCTGCTGGCTGCAGCCCGAGCAGCGCCCCACGGCCGAGGAGGTGCACCTGCTGCTGTCCTACCTGTGCGCCAAGGGCGCCACGGAGGCGGAGGAGGACTTCGAGAAGCGCTGGAATTCCATGAAGCCCAACGGCAGCGCCAGCGGCAGCCACCACGGTCCTGAGCTCTCGTCCTTCCCCCTGCTGGAGCAGTTCTCGGCCGACGGGTTCCCCTCCGACGGGGACGACATCCTCACCGTCATGGAGACCAGCCACGGCCTCAACTTCGAGTACAAGTGGGAGCACACCAAGACCGAGCACTTCCAGGCCCCCCTGGGCTCCCTGAGCCCCAGCAGCGCCGCCCGCTACCACGACCTCTATTACCCGGCCACGACGGCGGGGCTCAGCCTGGGGGTGTCCCCATCCTGCTACGAGTGCAAGGCGTCCGGCTGCCCCGGCGTGCCAGCGCCAGGCGTGGTGCCCATCCTGGGCGCCCACAGCCCCTCGCTGGGCAGCGAGTACTACATCCGCATCGAGGGTCCCGGCGAGGGCAGCGCCGAGCTGGACTACGCCATGTGCACCTACAGCCCGGCGGGCGAGCGGGGGGCTCCGAGAGCCCCGGCCTGCTGGAGAGCGCAGGGCGGCCGCGGCGGGGGGAACTACGACTCGGATGGCAGCCCCACCGTGTCCCTGAGCATGGAGCCGCTGCTGGGCCACGCACCCGCGGCCGAGGGCTCCTGGGAGTGCGCCGAGTACTACCCCTACCCCTGCCCCGGGCAGGAGCCGCGGGACTACGAGCCGTCCCCCAGCCACGGGGCCGAGGGGTACCTGCTGGAGGAGGAGCCCCCCCAGCCGGGCAGCCAGGACTGGCCCGTCCCCGCTTTCCAGCCCGGGGTCTTTGCCGACCCTCTGGGCGTCTCGCCGTCGGGGAACTGCGCCTACAGCCCAGCGGGGTACGGGGGGACAGCGGGACCGAGCGGGGGGGCTCCGCCGGACTGCGTGGCGCTGGAGCTGGGCGAGGACAGCCCCCCCTTGGCCCCCCAGCCGGCCGGTGCCAGCCCCCCGCCTCAGCGCCACCCCTGGGCCTCCAACAGCTCCTCCAACAACAACATCGGCGGCGGCAGCCCCCGCGAGCCCCCGGCCGGCGACAGCTGGTGCTACCGCCGCATGATCACCTTCCGCGGGCTCATGGCCAAGCCGCTGGGCACCGTGCCCCGCGGGCAGCCCCAGCTCGGGGGGTCCCCGCCGGGACACGACTTCCTCCGCCCGCGGCAGGATCAGCCCCTCGCCATGGCCGGCGGCTCCTCCTCCCCGTGCCGCTCGCCCTCCCCGCGGCGGCAGGCCTGGCACGGCCGTGACTCATCACCCTGCGGCCCCGCGCAGCCCGGCACGCTGGCGGAGAGCCCCGCCGCTCCCCGGG
>JAOTQP010000792.1:10787769-10800276 GCA_026413545.1 Cichladusa arquata
GGGGGGAGGAGGGCGCGCTCGTGGTTCTTTGTTCTGTTTTTTTTTCTTTTTCTTTTCTTTTTTTTTGTTTGTTTCTTTGTTGTTGTTTTTTTTTTTTTCTTTTTTTAAAATTCATTCGAGGCTTAGGATAATTGTGCAATTCCAGCTTCCGGAAGGAAATAGAAGTAAGCGGAGCTGAGCGAAACCTTGAATTCAGGGCTGGTTCCTTTTGGGGTCTATAGACCAAACCCTGAGGTGAGAAATGTCCCCCCTGAGCCCCCGCCCCTGTCCTGGCTCCTGTGCAGGGGGATGAGGGCACACGGGTGTCCCTGTGTGGGGACACTGCACAGACAGCCCCCTGTGGGGTGGGGCGGGTGCCAGGGGTTCTGCTCCGTGCCACAGGATGGTCCCAGCCTGGGCTGGACACAGCTCTGGCACCAGGACCCCGGGCACTGGCACTGCCATGGGTCCCAGCCTGGTGCTGGCAGAGGTGTCCCCATATTCACCCACCCTTCTGCAGCCCCTCCCAGCCTGGAGCTGTGTCCCAGTGCTCAGGAGGTTCTTGTGGGGGCCAGGGGCTGTTCTCCAGTCCAGGTCACAGCCAGGGGGACCCCAACTTCAGCCCCAGCATACCCCCACTGCTGGTTCCTTCCCCCTACTGAGCAATTTTTTAAGTGTTTTATTTAAGCCCCCACCTGGCCTGTAACCCCCCCCACCTCACTTCTCCTGAGCTTTTCCCTTATCCTTTAGCACAGGGGGGCACCCCCTGCACTGACTGGGGGTGCAGCACCCAGAGGTGCTGCCCATGCAGGACTGGGATGCTCCAGGGATTCCCTTGCTGCAGCACCCACCCTCCGACCCCCTGATCCCCCCTTCCCTGCACCCCCAAACACCACGGGGGGCTTTCTCAGCCCTCACACGCAGGGGTGCTGGTGCAGCCCCCACCCCACACCCCAGGTTTGGTCTATGGCGCCGCAGGTCCCGGCTCCGGAGGGTGGATGAGGACAGAGCTGTGGCTTGGGTAACTTTTTTAATAGAAAGGCTCTTCTTACATGGTCTATTTTCTCAATACGGGTCATAATTGCTGTATTTTTTATCAGTGCTGATTTCCATACAGCTCCCAGCATGTGTGTCAAATCTCATCGGGCCAATAATAAAGTTTTTAAAATATCTTAAGCTGTTTCCTGCCCCGATCATTGCCCAGCACCCAGGATGGAGCCAGCTCGGGAGGGCAAACCACGCTGGCCAGGGAGAACGCTGCAGGAGGGAGGGCTGGGCGAGGTTGAACTGCTCATAAATTACGTTTTCTCACAAAAAATTATTTCAGGTTACGTCTTCCAGGTGCCAGCGAGCCAGGAGGTGCAGCGAGGCCCCCGGGGGCTGGCTGGAGCCAGGGTGGCAGCCTGGGGGGCCCAGGGGACAGCCCCTGGCACGGGGGTGGAAGAGGACACCGCAGTGGCCGAGGGGACCCCAGGCCTGTCCCCACCCCGGGCTGTGGCCACCAGTGTCCCACACACCCAGTGCCCCCCAGCAGAGCCCTTCCCCTCGCCCCTGCCCTGTCTGGCCCCCACCCATCTGCTGCAGCCCTGGGAGAGGAAGAGGAGGCACATCATGGAGCTGGGAGCCCTCGTGCAGAGCTGGAGCCTGGGCAATCACAGGAGAAGCTGTTTTCCTGCAGAGGAGCTGGAAAACCCATCCCAGGGGACACAGGAGGGATGAGCCACCACCTTTGACTGGGACTGAGCCCCCTGGGCTGGGGACACTCTGTGCACAGCCAAGAACCCACTGCCCGGGCTGTGGGGACCAGGACATGCTGCACCAGTGACAGAAAGTGCAAAAAGGAGAAATACAATGGAAAAAGCAAAAACTCTGCTCGGGTTTGACCCCTCAGCCGTGGGAGACACAGTTCCTGCCTGGAAACCCTCTTCTCCCTGGTTTTGGAGCAAGGATGTGACCCTGGTCACTCAGGAGCTGTGGGATGGGCTGTGGGAGCCGCCTGGCTCGTGGGCACCCCCAGCAATAAGCTTAGCAAGTGTGTGTATATATATATTTATATATATTTATCTCTATCTATCTCTCTCTCTCATGCAGCCCTAGGAATAGAGGAAGAGCAAACAGCCAAGCAAGAGGTCCGGATGGGAGCTCCTGTCTGCAGGGAGCAGGGGCACTCCAAGGCTCACTCACACACTGCCCTGGCCTCCACAAGTGGTTTTTTTCCTAGCTTATATTTTACAGCAGTACCATAATTCCCCACAACACCCCGAGCCTGGGGCTGCAGGAGCTCTGGGACTGGAGCTGGCCCCGTCCCAGCGGGGGCTGCACCCACTGCCCTGTCCCAGCCTGGAGCACGGCGTGGCCACCTGGGCTCTGGTGGGAGCTGCCTGTGGCTGCCACCATCCCTTGGCTGGCACGGGGTGTCCCAGTGTCCTGCCTGGCCTGGTCTGGGCAGGGAGAGCAGGGGACAGTGACCTCTCTGCCACTGCTGCCCCACTGGGGCACTGTGAGCCCACGGAGGGTTGTTCTCCAGCTGAGCCCGTTTCTCCACCCACAGCAAGCTGCTGCTGGGCCTGGGAGCCCCCCAGCTCTGGGACGTGCTGCCCTGACTGCGGGAAGTGCCACCACGCTCGTTGGCACAGGCTGAGGACAGGTGACACGGCAGCACAGTGACCCTCTGCCACCGAGGGAGTCTAGAGAGGAGAGAACTAGGGCACTAGCTTGAGCCTTTGGCTTTCAAAGCAGCAGGATTAATAAATTCCGCCTGAAAATGGAGTCCTGGGGAGCTGGGCACGCAGCGGCGAGGACGAGGAGGAGGAGGAGGAGGAGGAGGAGGAGGAGGTGGCGAGTGCCAGGCGGGGGCAGCTCCCGGATCAGCTGAGGAGCGGAGCCGAGCGGTCGTTTGTCACCGTTGGCTTCAGCTGGACGTTGGCAAAGGGGTTCCTGTGGAGGAAGAGGAAGAGGAAGGAAGAGTTACTAGGGGGTGGAGGCCTGGAGAGGACGGGCACCGGCACAGCGAGCGGCGACTGGCGAGACCACGGGACCAGCAGCGTTTGGGAAGGGGTTAAAGTGGAAAAGCTCTGCCTGGAGCCAGGGGCTGAGCTGCCCCCACTCCCTGAGCTGCCCCCACGCCTCAGCTCCTCCCAGCTAAGCCATGGTGGGTCAGAGATGAGCTGAGTGCAGCTGCAGGGGGATGTTCTGTTCTACCTCGCTCTCCTTCAGCCTAAAGCTGGGGATGCCAGTGGAGCTGCTCCAGCCTCCTCCAAGGCTGGACTCAAACAGCTCCCACAGATGGGAGCACTGCAGGATCAGCCAGCCCTGCAGCAGAGGGTTATGGCTTCACCTCCTGGCCAAGGGCAGAGCTGGCAGCTCCCTGCAGAGCCCTTGTGCTGCCTCTGGCGAGTTCATATCCGAGAGGAGGAGTGTGGGAGACTGAGGACACCTGGGTGAGCTTGTCAGAGTCCAGAGCCCAGACAGGCTGACCTTGGGTTTCACCTACCTGGGGTGTCCCAGCACCCTCCTGCTGCCATGGTCACTTGGCCAGGACAGGGGACAAGGACTGCCTTGGCATGGGGAACATCCTTACCCCTTCTCCAGGAGGTGCCCTCTGTCCTCTCCCAGCAGGAGCTAATTCCTGGGGGTGTGGGCAGCTCTGGGGGTCCCTCTGGCCACCAAGCACCCCCTGTCCTCCCTGCAGCCCCTCTGTCTCCTCTGCCCACTGCCCCCAGCCCTCCCCAGGGAGCCTCACAATCTCCTGTCCCTGGTGGAAGCAGTGGCCACCCACGCCAGGTCCCACTGGCCGGTCACCCACCGTGGGGGCACAGCCCTGCTCCCCCTGACGTGGGTTCAGGTAAAGTGCTGTGGTTACCGTGTGCACCTGGACAGAGCAGCTTTGGGATGTCCCCAGAAGCTTTGGGATGCCCCCAGCCATCTCCCAGAGCAGAAAGGAAGATGCTGGGACATCCACCCCCCTGGGACAGGCACTCATTGTCAGGCCCAGGCCCCCTCTCTGCCATTCCTCACCTCTCCACGTTCGCCTTTTCTTTCCTTAAAAGATAAATTACTTTTGCTTAAAAATAGGCTAATTAATTTCACACCTAATTAATGCAGATGCTTAGATCACTTTCCCTCCCAGGATGCCAAAATAGATTCTCAGGACTGGAGGGAGAGGAAAAGTTGCTTTGATGAGTCACCCGGGGCTCATTTAACTATTTCTGTCCTGGCAGAGAAGAGCCACTGGGCTGGAGCCTGCAGCTCCAGGGAAAGCAGCTCATGGATCAAAGAGAAACGGGCAAGGGGCTCTCCAGGCTCTGCAGTGCCAGCGAGGAGGGTCTGGACTCCTGGGGAGGCTCCTGCATCCCGTCCCTGGGGCCAGTCTACAACAAAAACAAAAGCTGCTCAAAAAACTTGCGGTTAGTGCGGACGTGCCCCGCCCCGCCCGAGAGGGCTGAGGACAGCGGCGGGCACCGGGCAGGGCACCGGGCAGGACACCGGGCAGGGCACCGGGCAGGACACCTGCGACCAAAGAGCTGGTTACGGGCAGCGGGGGAAGCGCAGGAGCGGCTCAGCAGCCCGGCAAGCGCAGCGGGGCGAGCGGCAGGGGCGGCCCGGGAGCCCGCAGCTCTCGGGGACAGGCTGGGGACAGGCGGTGGCGGAGGGAGGGGACACGCTGGGGTGGGTGCAGCGGGAAGCAGAGCGGTGGCACCGTCCCCGCGCAGCCCCCGGCGGCACCCGCTGCCCAGCGCACCCGCGACAGTGTCACTTACTAACTACGGGCAGGGCCACCTCAAAACCTGGCCACTTCAACATCGGGGCTGCAAGGGAAACAGAAGGCAGGTTGGAGGACACCGGGACGCTTGATGGGAACAGAAGGTTCGTGGTTAAGGAGAGGCTTAAAGGCCACGAGCCGGTGGCCACCCGGCCCGAGAGCCCGCTGGCCACCCCGCACGCAGCGCCGGCGGGGGCAGAGGAAACAGGAGGGAAAAAAAAAGAAGAAAAAGGAGGAAAAGTCGTGTTTATTGAGTAGCTGGTGCTGCGAGGAGGGGAAGGAAGGGCACGGCCAGGCGGGAGCTGTGGGAGCAGCGGCCGGGCACGGCGGGGGCTGCGGAAGGGAGGGGGCGGCTTCCTTCCCCCCGGAGCGGCCACCGCCGCTTTCCCAGCGCCGGGAAAGCGCAGCCGGAGCCTCGGCATGCGGCAGAGGAGCAGCATCACCCCCCGAGATGCTCGGGGACGCGGGGCCCGGCCCTAAAGCAGCTGTCGCTGCTCCCGCTCAGCGAAGCTGTTTAGTGGCGGCGGGATGAGCAGCGTCCCCGGGGACGGAGCAGGGAACAAAAACACGGCCTGGGAATGCGAGGCAGGCTCAGGGCAGCACGCAGGCACGGCAGCCGAAAAAGACACCGAGGCCCAGCTCAATGCAATAAATAAAACTTTTATTCAAACAATAACTCAGTACAGGGCACGATTCTCTCTGGCTTTTAAAAAAAGGTTTTTCAGCACTTTACAATCTCCACACAGGCTTTGCTAGGCTGGGTTTGTGGTTTGTTGGTTTGTTTTTTTTCCCCCTCTACATTCAGTCATTCATCGTGAAATATCCTGGGTTAAAAATCCTTAGCAAAATTCGGACATCGATGCAGGAGGGGCTCAGAACAGTGTGCCCGTAGGCGAGGAGATAACCCAAAAACTGGTCCGGGGTGGGGGTGGGGGAGGTCTATTGCCAGCAATGTCCCAGTAAACAGGCAATGTCAGAGGTCTTAAAAATCACATCAGAAAAAAGCGTGAACAGCTTTGCAGTGGAGACGGCCACGGGCACTGGGAGGGCTACGGCCGGGCTAGTGCGGGGGGGGACCCCCAGTGCGGGGTGGGGACCCCCCGGGCACCGCCGAGCCCCCTGCAGGGGCTGCCTCGCCCAAGCCTGGTTTGGGGATGCGAGCAATCCTCGGAGCCCCAGCCCTAACGTGAGGTAACAATACCTTGCTACAAAAAATATATATATATATTTATAAAACAACCAGGAGTAACCCTTCCGGGGGGGGGGGTTCCCAGGGGACCCCAGCCCAGAAGCAGCCCTTTCCCCGGGGCGGGAGCTCTGTGCCATCCGCTTCTCCCAAAGCCACGGCGCTGGGATGGAAGCGGATCGGGCGAGCGGGAGGAGGGGACGCTGCCCCTCCCTCCGGGAGCGGCATCCCGGGCGCGGGCATCCCGGATGCTCGGTAACAGTACGGACACCAGAGGCCATGCATATGTGATCCAGTCTGGGAGTTTGGTCCAGGCTCGTGCGGGGCGGCCGGCGCGGCCCCGGGGGGGGACAGTGCATCGCTAACATCACACGGGAGGACAAACACCGGGTCCCACTAAGTGACAACTGCACCTGGGCTGCGAGCGCAGACCTGGCAGCAGTTTCTGCTCCAAAAAAAGGCTTCAGAAACAAGGGCACTGTGAACACCAGGGAGGGGTGAGAAGCACCATGGTTTCCTTGAAGATCACAAGAGTTTCAAATCCAAAAGAAGTAGAGAAAGAGAAACGAAAGGGAAGGAAAAAAAAAAAAAGGTGGGGGGGAAAGAAGCAGAAAGCTCTTCCAAGCAGCAAGGGGCCGCTGCGAGCCCAGGTGTCCTCACACCGTTGATACCAAGCTGCCACTGCCGCTGCGGAACAAAGCACAGAGATGCCAGAGTGGCCGCGGGGCAGCAGCGAGCCGGGAGCCCAGACCCCTCCCGGCACCAGGAGCCACCACGGACCGGCAGCGAGCTCCACCCAGCCACGGGCTCAGCCCCGGGAGCCAGACGGGGCGGCTCCGAGGAGGAGGGGATGGAGACTGAGCTCTCCGTGGCTTCCCCGTGCAGGGTGAGCCCGCAGGAGGTCGGGAGACGCGACTCTGGAGGAGCAGGAGGTTGGGGACACCAGGCTGGCCCTGAGACCTGCCCTCCCTGGGTCCCCCCACTCTCACAGAGGAGACCTGGTCCCATCCCAGGCACTGCCAGTCCCACGCAGGGACCCCTGTGGGGACACAGCCCCTCAGCTTCGCCCACAGCCAACGCCAACAGCTCGCAGGGAATGGGACAGGAAGGTGACATCTTACCTGCTGACAGACCTCGTCCCGTAGTCATCGAGGCCCTGTGGAGAGGAGGGGAGGAAGCACAGTGAGGGACTGTGGGCTGTGCCGGCTCAGGTGCCACCAGAGGGTCACACGAACAAACCAAAGTGCATCAGGAGCCAGGGCCAAGAGCTGATGCATTTGGAGGGGAAAGGAGATATGGAGATGGTTGGAGTGGGATTCACACAGCAGGGAGTGAAGTTGCACCACTCTCTGTAGAATTTATCTGGCCAGACATGGAAAAGCGACTGCTGGGAGAGCCCTGCTCTGCTCTGGCCAGCCCAGTCCCTCTGAGAAACAGAGCTCTGGCTGCTGCTGAGGTGCTGAGACTGTTGGAAAGGGGCTGCACGACTGAGAGACACCAGTGAAATGTTCCGTGGAAAGAGGGGTTGCCTGTATTCACTCCCACCAGAAACCCACAGGGTTTTGGACCATTTTCTCCTTTAGCCGGTGCTGAGCAGGCTCTGCAGGGAGGGGATGCAGACGGGGACCAGGCCTGGAGAACATCCCTCAAGGACATCCCTCCTTGAGCAAGGATCTGCCCTGGGATATGACTGGAGCAGCTCTGCTCTCCATGGCAAACGTGGGACACTCCAGGAAGGAGGGGGAGTCTCTGGCCTTTGAGCTGGAGACCCACAGCCACCAGAGACCCAATTCCCACCTTCCCAGGAATGCTCCCAGTCACAAAATACAAATCCCAGCAGCAAATCCTGCTGGAGCACCCCAGCAAAACAGCAAGGAGTGGGGCTGTGCTTCCTCCCCAGTCCCTGCAGAGAGGATCAGATCCCAGCTGAGGTGCCCTGTCGAAGGTCAGTGCTGACTGCCCTTCTCTCTCCCTCCTCATCCTCTCCCCATCTGCCAGCACCTGATGCCAGCATGGCTCATCCCACTGTGCTCGTCCTGGTGGGAGAGCTCCACTGCCCCAGCAGCTCCTGGGTTAGGCTGATCCCACCTGCTGGTGCATCCTCCCTGGCCTGTGATCCAAGAAGCCCTGGGCTTGCTTTGGACACTCTGGGATCCTGTCCAGGATCTGCTCCAGTGTCCCCACGGGACTGCCACCGGCTTGAATTGGCACGTGCCAGAGAAAACACTTCCAGCTGCCTGTGAGCAGCCTGTTTCTGGTGGGAGACTCCCATGGAGTCAGCAAGTGTTGTCCTTTGGGGGTTTACGGGGCCATTTTGTGCCACTGCCCCCCGTGCCTTGCCCGTTCCTCCCCGTCCACGGGCTCCCTGCAGCCCTTCACCCCAGGAGAGGCGCTCAGCAGGAGCAGGGTGCAGGCAAGGCAAGGGATCACCCGGCACAAAACAGCCGAATTTCCATAAATCCCAAGGGAAACATTGCAAGCGTCGGACTTACAGCTGTCGACCTAGTGTAAGGCTTGTAGTGAGCGGAGGGTGCTTGGCAGAGGCCACTGGAATAGTCTTTAATTGCACACCCATAGGGCATTAGGTAGTCCTAAAACAACGAACAGAGGTTGGAGAGCCGCCCTCGGCACCCCCACGCATCCGCAGCACGGGAACGCTCCCGCTCGTCCCATCCCTGGGGACAGGGATCTGCTCCAGCATCCCCCACTCCTCAAACACCCCCAGAGTGGGACAGGCCACGGGAGAAGCTCACCTGGGAGAAGGCAGGCACGGCCACACTGTAGGGCCGCTGCTTGAAGGTGTTGGTGCCCTGTGCAGGGAAGGCCTGGGAGGCCATGCCATAGTCTGGTGGCGGGATGGAGATGTCATCCTTGTCCAGGAGGTTGCCAGTGCTGCTGCTCTTCCCTTGCTGCAGGCTGGGGAGCCCAGAGCAGAGGCGTCAGCTCCATGCAGAGACCCCCCAGGCCACTCATCCATTCATGGCAAAAGCCACCCAGAAGCAGCAACCACCCCCTTGTGCTGCTATTCCTAACAAGAATTCCTAAGGAATTCCTAATTCCCACCCCAAGGACACAGACTCCCTGTCACCCCACACGATGCTCCTACCTGGTGTGCACCCGCTCGCTGCCATCATTGTCAAGGACCCGTGTGTAGGAGAAAGGAAACCAGCCCCTCCTGAAAGGCAAAGGTGGGGATGGAGTTTGATGTCGATGTTTGGTGACAAACCAAACCCGGGGTTGTGCACAGAGGATGCACACGAGGACTGAGCACTCCCAGCACACTCACATTTTGGTTTTCTCGCTCTCCCCGTAGTGCCAGCCGTCCCTGGCCTCGGGCACCAGCAGAGTGATGAGGTCTCCCTCCTTGAAGCTCAGCAGGGTGCTGTTATCCCCGGCAGCGTGGGAGAAAATCGCCTGCACCCTCGTCCGGCCGTTCCTCTCGAGCCCGGCAGCCATGGAGCTGGAGCGTGGCAGGGTCTTGTTTTCAGCTGGGGGAACAGACACTGCTGGGTGCCCCAAATCCTGCACCCCAATTCCATCCCCAGGCACAGGACAGGCCCCCCCACCCCTCCTTCTTTCAGCCCAGGTTGCACTAAAACCTCTGGTGTGTCTCACACCTTTCCCTCAACAAGCAGGACCAGACTCTCGGCATCACCCACCAGCCACGGCAAAGGGAGCAGCTTCCCTGTGCCAGACTCCACAAGGTTTTCCTCCTGGAAATCCTGTGAAAGCGCAGGGCAGAGCCCAGCTCCAGCATTTCCTAACGCCAAGAGCCTCGAGCAGCACTTGACAGCGAGGGGATGCTGTCAATCACTGTCCCCCCACAGCAGCACCCCACTCACCATCCCCACCCTGTCCCCCAGACCTCTCCTGTGGCACAGCTGGCTCCAGGCCCCCCAGGCAGGGCTGGGGCCTCACCTGAGGCGTAGCTGTTTTTCGGTGCCACGTTTTTGCGAACTGGGAGTGTATTGGAGTAAGATTCACTCAGCTGCTTCTGAGGCTGGGGAGGAGATAAAGATTTGGGCTGTGCTGGCTTCATCTCAGACCAGTGGTTGTAGCCGTCGCTGTCGGAGCCTGAGACTCCGTTCATCACTGGCATGGCCTCCTGTGCTGACATGCGCTGCGAGACAGGAGGGGAGGGGGACACAGGGGGGCTTCGTTAGGGCATCATCCCCCTGCAGCTCCCCAGTGGGACACAGCTCCAGGGACAGAGGCAAACCGGAGCTTTGTCCTGTTGGGTTAGCTCCCACCCACACCAAACTGCTCTGGGGGGAGCAGTGGGGTCACCTCTGTGGTGTTTTACTGCTCTGAGCTCTATGCTCAGCTCGTGCTCCCACATAAGGGGGACACCCTCTTGTGAAGGGTCCTTCATCCCATGGGTCACTCCAGGCCTTTCTCCCGCAGTTATTGGGGTACCTGGGTTCAGTCCCACAGCTCAGGGACCAGCCTGGACAGGCAGGTCCAGTTATGGGTTCCTCAAAGAGCCCCTGGGAGCCTCAGAGCTCCAGCAGGATGAGCTGGGACAGGCTGCCCGTTCCCAGGCCAGGCTCATTCCCACATCCCAGGATGGCAGAGCACAGAGCTGCCATCCCTGCCATCAGTGACAGCCAAGGGCAACTTGCCAAGGACAGCGGTGACACCGGCCTGGGCTCGTCCCTCCGGCTTTGCTCAGGAGGGCAGCACAGCTTCCAGCACAGAGATACTTACTCCTACAAAAGGTGCCAGCTCCGGGGGGACAGGGAGAGGTTTGGCACCAGGGATGGGGTCAGAGATGATGAGGTTGGACTTGGATGTGGACAGAGGGCTGGGCATTATGGTGCCATTGCTGCTGGCAGCCATCTGCTGCATCAGCTGTATGGCGCGCTCCGGGATCTTGTTGGGATCCGAGCAGGACTGCTGCCACAGCGGCAGCTTCTGCGTCAGCATCTCCTTCCCCTGCAGGAGGAAAATGAGGAGTGAGGGCACAGGGGTGCAGCTGGTCTGCCCCCCTGCCCAGGCAGCACCACACGGATCCAGGGCTGAGCTGGTCTGGGGTGGGTCAGTGGCTCTGTGCGTGGCACAGGTAACACACAGGGACATCCTGCTTCCAGCAGAGCCAGGAAGGTATCATAAAAAATGGCAATGAGGGAAGGAAAAGGTAATCCATCTCCCCAGTTTATTCCAAGATATCCAGTGTCCAGCATCTCCAGGCTGCAGGGAGCTGGGCCCCACGTGGAGCAGAGAAATAAAATTGGCCTGAAAGCCTGGCAGGGCACAGCCCGTGCTCCAGGCTGTCCCCACATCCCAAGGGATGAGCTGCTTCCTTTGGGTGCTCCAGGCCCCAGAGCTGCAGCCAAGCCCCCCTGCTCCCTGCCTGCAGGACTGGCAGCCACCTGCTACCATGCTCCCAGGGGGGAACAGATGGAGCCACACTTGTCCTTATTCACCCAGAATGTACAAGCATCCCGTTGTGTGACTCAGAGGGGGAAGATGTCCCAACCCCCTCGAGGTCACTCCCCAGTACAGCCAAGGGTGACCTGATGTCTCTGCTCTGCCTCATCTGGAGACAAAATGTGGTTCTGTATATCAAAACCCCTCTAAATCCAATTTCAAAGCCCCTGCATATTTCCCCAACAGCAGCCAGTGGGTCCAGCCTCATGATCCTGTGGAGCATCCTGCAGGAGCCACGGGCAGCAGCAGGGTGGAGTTTTTAGCAGGACACCCACCACACTCTGGACAAGCCACCTGCAAAGTCCCTCCTGCACAATCACCCTCTGGGTGCTGCTGCAGGGAGGTTTTGCTCTGTTCCTGCTGCCCCCCAGCCCTGCAGGGTATTTTCCCCTCCTGCACTACGCTCACCGAGCCGAGCGTGGATCCAGCCTGTGGATGTGCCAGGACAGAGCTGACTAATCCCAACTCCCTCTCCTGCTCCAGTGCCAAGCGTGGCGGTGACAGATGGCTGCTGTGAGCCACGGAGGGCGGTGCTGGGAACAACCAGAGCGGGAGCACGAGGCTGTGGAGCAGCACAGCGCTGCCAGCCCTCGTCTGCAGGGATTCTGCTCCAGCCCAAAGCAGGTGCTGCTGCTTTCCAGGCGGGCAGGGGGCAGCTCCAGCCCTGCTGCAGGAGATGGGGGCAGCCACGGGTAGGGCAATGTGGAGCTGCCACGGGCAAGAGGGATTTGGAGCAGCTGCTCCTGCTGGGGCGTCACCTGCTGCTCCATCACCCCCTCGGTCCCCTGAGCTGCACCAGATGTGGATTTTGGGGTATCAGGCTATTCTGTGGGATGCAGCTTGAGCTGGGAGCACCCCCCCAGCGATGGGGCAGCCAGGACTGACTCACCTTGGCGTGGTAGGTGATGGCACTCTTGGCCACGGCGCACTGCTTCTCCACCAGGAAGCAGAACCGTCTCCTCTCTTCCGTCAGAGCTGTCTTGTACCCATCAGACACGTAATTCTCCAGCTCCCCTTGCTTGTTGCTGATGGCTTCGATGTACTGGAAGGGGGAGAGGAGCAGGGAGGGGGCTGCAGGCGGGGACCCCGGCACGGGACACGCACGTGTGCCTGCTCAGCCCCCCTTACTCATGGCAGCCCCCACGCAGAG
>JAOTQP010000792.1:10820638-10843346 GCA_026413545.1 Cichladusa arquata
CATGGGGGGGACTGGGACAGACACCTGGAACCATGGGGGGCACTGAGGGGGCACCTCAAACCATGGGGGGAACTGGGACAGACACCTCAAACCATGGGGGGAACTGGGACAGACACCTGGAACCATGGGGGGACTGAAGGGGCACCTCAAACCACAGCTGTGAGGAGGGAGGGCACAGGAGGATGCCTGGGCAGCAGGGACACAGGAAAAGCAGCTCCCAGAGGATTTGGTGGGGAGGGGAGTGTGAGGAAGGGGCAGGAGGCAGCGTCACAGCTCGTGGCTCTGCCATCGACGGGGCAAACAGCAGTCCCCTGCACCCAGGGCTCAGGGTGACCCCCCCAGCACAGCCCCTGCTCCTTCCCAATCCCTCCCTCTCCCCTTCCCCTCCAGAGGCCCCTGGGGCAGCTCAGCCCCAGCTCCTGGCCAAAATCTGCTGCTCCTCCTTCGCCAAGTGAGCAAAACCCAGCACGAAGCTGCTCTCCAAAACCACTCAGAGTACCAGGGGGTTTTCCAGAGTGCATTAACAGGAAATAGACACAGAGACAAGGCAGGACCAGCCCCACACTGAGCTCCTTCTCCCAGCAGCACCAAAGGTCTGTTCCATTCCTGGGCTGGCACTTTGCAATTCCACTGAGCAGCACACTGGGGACTTACCCAATTCTTTCGATCCTTGGCTTTCACTGGCCAACTCTCCCATCTTCACCAGAGCATCAAAGTACCCTTTTGCTGCATATGTCATGCCTAAAAAGCACCAAAAAAATGGAGGTGATGTTCTCCTCCATGCTGTTAGAACTCCTGGGGCACTGAGGAGACGCTGGACACTAAAACAGGCATTACCTCAAAGGGCTTAACCCCACGGGGAGGGAGCACACAGCAAACAGAGGAAAAGCGAGCACAGAAAGCTGGAGCAGAGAGATTACAGGGTAATTTAGGATTAAAAAAAGGTACGTGCAGGACTGTGGTGGCTTTCATTGCAGTGCAAGCATCAGGCTGCTAATGCTGCTCAGAGAAATCACTGCGGAATAATTGAATATCACAGACTTTCATTATAGTTCAGCCTTGTTTGTTGACATCCCAGCCACACACTTGACTCTAATCAGATAAGCAGGGGGTTTCCTCTAATCACAGAACACGCTGTACAGCCCCAGCTCCAGCCTTCCAACGCTGCCTCTGCTCTGCCTGCTGCTCTCTGTGCTTCCTCCAGCTGCCCCAGCTCGGGCATCCGGGGGGAAGGATGAGCCAAGCTCAAAATTACAGGAAGATCCTTGGCTCCACAGCAGGGATGTGGGAAAAGCACAAACCCAGTGATCACACTGCTTATCCCCAGTGCCACGGGGGGTGGGATGGGACAGCACAGATCCACCTCCCAGGGAACCACAGCTGAGTTACCAGGAGGGTGTTTCAGAAGAATAAATGAAAAACACAGTCCCAAGGGTAAGCAGCTCTTGTTAGACCCTCCCCCTTCCCAGCAGGAAAAAGCACCCCCAAATCAGGACCCTCACTGTGCTGGCATTCCCAGGAATTGCTGTGAATTTCCCTGGGATCAGAGTCCGCAGCCCCTGGGCACTGGACCAGGCACTTCCCACCACGGCTGGTTGAGCCATTAAATCCCAGTTCAAACCAGTGCCCAGCTGGCAGGACGCTGTGTCCAGGGCACCTGGGAACAGGGGGAGGGATCAAAAATCCTCATGGAAACAGCCCTTGGCTCGTGGGAAAGAAAAGGTGCTGCAGGCAGGGAGCAGGAGCAGCCATCCTTCCCAAAGGCTGGGTCCCAAACCTGCACTGCAGGGCAGGAGACACCAAAGGGGTTTTCCCTGCTGGCTGAAGATGATGGCAGACTCTCCCCCACGGGCATTTGCACTGGGATTATTCCAAAATAAAATCCAGGAGACACGTGCAGCTCGGAAGGGAGCAGAGCCCTGCCTGGAAAAACACAGCTCTGGGCTGAGCCAAGCTTAAACCTCCTTAAAACCCAGCTGAGGGAGGCCCAGGCAGTGCACAAAGCCAGTTTAAAAAATAGTCCATTTTGGAGTTTAATCAATTCCTAGCTTCCTTTTGATCACTTAAATCTACACTTCCCTAATGGCTCCCAATAGGATCCTGCATTCCCAATCAAGAGCTGCCATCAAGACTTTCAGGCTTTTCCCTTCTCTTCATTCTTCTGGGCAATTTAAACATTTCATAAACACCTCTTTAAACAAAGCTGAAAATCTCAATTCTTGATATTTTAAACAAACATTTGAAGATGAACTGTTTGGAGATGTGTTTTGTTACCCTGCTGCCTCCCAACATTTTTCTCCCTGGAATCCCTCCCACATCCATGGCTTTGCACATCCCAAGTGGTCCAAGAACCTTCCTCCCAGTTCCTTCCCCATGGGAACAAGGAACTTTTCAACAAAACCCCAACGATTTCATGCAAAAAACAAAGGTTTTCCAGCTTTCCCCCCTCCCTGGCAGCCCCAGGGTCACTTACTTGCTAAGGCTTTTTCATAGGTCTTCCCCATAGAAATGAAATTCCTGAGGCTGGGGTTGAACTGCTCCATGATCGTCTAAAGGGAAGAGAACATGGCTGGGATTAGCAGGGGTGGTGGGAAGTGAACAGCTCCATGCTCAACCCTGTCCTGACAAACACAAAAAGAGCAAAAAAAATCCCCCCAGCCCCAGGACCCTCCCTCATCCTGCAGCTCCACTGAGGAGGAACAAGCTGGGTTTAGGGGCTCTGCAGTGCCCCAGCACCAGACGCTTCCCCAGGAGAGGAAAGCGAGTGCCCCAACCAGAAAATTATCAGATGTGGCAAAAATCACCCCAATAACAGTGTAAGTGGCTGTTTGGGGCAGCAGCAGCCCCCAGAGCAGGGGGAGGGGACCCAGGAGCTGGTGGCAGGTGAGCTCCCACTCCAGCACCAGCCCAGCCCAGCAGGGACCAGCAGGAAGGGCTGAGGAGCAGAATTCCAGATGTGCAGCCAGGAGTGAGGCAGAGCAGAGCCCCCAGCACCCCCTGAGCCGTGCCAGGAGCCACACCTGGCTGCCCCAGCCCCTGGGGGCACTGCCCACCTGCCCAGAGGTGAGGGTGAACACGGGCAGCGCTGCCTGAGCTCCTCCTGCCTCGCTCCCAGGCCCTCGGACAAGGTGGGGCAGGAATAATCGGATCAGGGAGGAGAAGAAGGGCTCTTTGTGTGCTGGGCCCTGCAGCCACAGCCCCCCTGGCAGGGCCCTCACCCCAACACTGATCCCAGCCCTGGGACAGGCACAGCCTCCATCCCCTCCTGGGCATCCTCGGGATCCAATTCCAGCCCCTGAGCTGGTCCCGAGTCCCTGCCCCACCTTGGGGACACCCTCCCACCAAGGTGCCCCCAGGAAATGGAGCTCAGAGCCTGGATGCCCCTGAGGAGGGATGCACAGAGGGATGCACAGGGGGGGATTCCTGCTGGGAACGGGGGCTCTGCACCCCCAGGCTGCTGGCAGAGCCCCACCCCGGGCAGGGAGGGAAGACAGGCAGACACTTAGAGGGAATAAGCTGATTAAGCATCTGTCACCTCATCTGAGGCTGCCCCAACACTATAAAGCTCATTTTCTGCCTGAGGCATTTTTATCCCAGCTCCTGCTGCCCGGTCCCCGAGGCTGACAGCTGAATTTTCTCCGCAGGTGTGCAGGGCTCAGGCAGAGCCCTCCTGGCTCCAGCAGCCCTGGCTGGGTTCCTCTGGGCAGGACTCTGTGGGGCACCTGTCAGAGGGGTGGCACCAGCCCAGGGCTGGCATTTCAGCAGAAATCCTGTCAGTCCCTGCAGCAGCAGCAGCCTGAGGATGGCTGCAGGGTCCCCAAACCTGCCCCCAGCAGCTCCCAGGTCCTCACAGCACCAGCCACAACTGCAAAGGGCAGAAGATGATTGACGAGGCTAATGAGGAGCTGCCCCGCTAATGAGAGCTGCAGGCCAACAAGGCAGGGCCCCTGAAGGTGTTTTGGGGCAGCTCAGAGCAGTTTGGTGGATGTGCTCAGCCTGAAAGGAGAAAAGGAACCTGTAGCAACAAGCCAGGTGTTCTCCAAGGTGTAGGAGACAATTGCACAGGAGTTAATTAGCAGTGGTGAGGATTGCTCCATCCTGCCCACATCACACTGAACTCCAGCCCAAAATCTGAGCAGCTGGAGCTTGGGCTCAGTGCCCACAGCAGGGACAGGGGCACAGACACGTCCCCACGTCTGGCAGACCCCCAGCTGCAGCTCAGCCCCAGCACTCTGAGGCTCAACAGCATTTAAGCAGCAGAAATGTTGGCAGAATTTCTGCAGGGAGCAGACTTCTTTTCTTGGTTTGCAGGTTGAGAGCAGTGTTTGTGTACGTGGATGAGCACAGGGATATGTAAATAGTGTGATTTTCTCAGCAGTGCCCGTGTAAACACATCGTCCTGAGCACGAAACCCAGGGAATTAATGATGGAACAGGATCCCCAGACAAAGCATCATCCAAAATTCAGCACATCTTGCCCAAACCAGAGGGAATCAAAGCACAGCCCAGCCCTGGCACTGCTCAGGACAGGTCCTGCTCCCCACTGATGCACAAGAGACGTTTTAAAGCAACAAATAAAGAGATAAAAGCCCCCAAAGGGTCTCATGGAGCAGCTGAAGGAGCGGGAAGGTGACTCTGTGCTGGCCAAATAAAATTCACCAACCCCCAGGAGGAAGTTTGCTGAAAGTGAATGTTTTTAAAACATTGTCTGGAGCCTCCAACAAAAACAGCCTGGCAGGATGAGAGCAGTGAAAAGGGCTCCTCACCCCAGAGATAAAAATAGCCTTTTCCAAGCCTTCCTCTCACTCCCAGGGTGGGAAGGGAAGGTGACTCCAGAGCCTTCACACCCCCCTCCAGGTGAGAGCCAAGGAGAAATAGTGGGAAATTAACAGATTTGTGCCATGGAATGGCTCAACAGCATCACCCTCACAGCCAGGGATGTGCTGGAGCTGCTCCCCTGGCACCACAGGGATCAGGGTGAGGGGCTCTGGCAGGGCTGTCCCCCACAGCACAGGTTTGCAGGACACCAACAGCAAAGCAAATATTCAGTAACATCGTGGCAGTGAAAGCAAATCTCATTCTCCCCAGATTTTGCCCCCTCAGCAGCACCCACAAGTTGTTTGCCTTCCATGGGCTGCCTGGGCAGAGTTCAGAAAAACACAGACACAGAACCTGGCAGCCAAGGGTTGAAAGGGCTTTGCTTTGTTCCACTGTGCTGAATTCCCTGGGTAATACCACTCAGCTCCCCGGGATTGGCACGGCTTTATTCAGCTGCCAAAAATGAAACTAATGCAAAGCACAAGGTCTCCAGGACACGGCCCTGCTCCCTTTGGTGGGGGAAGAGGCAGCAGAAACAAGTTCCCTTTTCTCTCTCCCCTCTGAGCACACTCCAGCTACAGCCAGGATGCCCCAGTCCCATAAGGAAAAGTTTAGAATCATGGAAAAGAATAAAATATCCCAAAAACTGGAAGGAGCCCAGCTCCATGAGCAAGGATCATGGAAGCCCAGCTCCTAAATCCTAAGTTTAAGTCCCACTCAAGCTGGAAGTGGACGTGGCTCAGGCAAGTCCTGCTCAGCAGCTGAAGGGCAACGCTCCCAACACATCCCTGGCTCAAAAACCACACGGATGTGGCACCTGGGGACGTGGCTTAGTGGCCTTGGCAGTGCTGGGGGGTTGGTTGGTCTCAGAGGGCTTTTCCAACCTTCTCAGGGATTTTGTGGCTCCCTGCAGGACTGACACTGCACAGGGACCTGGGCCCAGCCACGGCTTCCCGGGGTGACCATGGACACCAGGGGATTCTCCTGCCACAGCTCAGCTCAAAGGAAGTTTTGTGTCTAAATGGGTCAGCCCTGCTCCAGGAGCACCTTCATCATTTTGCTATCAATATTTAATGCCCAGCAAAGCCCAGAGCTGCCTCCTCCATCACAGCTTGTCCTGCCCAGCACCATCAGGAGCAGCCCTGGGGGTTTCAGGAGCCAAGTTTCTGTCAAGAAGGAGCCCAGCTGGTAAAATCAGGGAAAAAACCAGTCCCTATCTAAAGGTATTTAGTTTCCCCTGGCTGTCATGCCAGAGGACGAGGGGACCCAAATCTCAGGGCAAGAGCTCTGAACATCTTTGCACCGGGGTCTGGGTTTGAAGAGAACTGGGGTGAGGAGGCACACGGGGCACAGAGCCCCCCAGCACTCTGGGAACACCCATCAGCACCCATCCCTGCCAGGCAGGGCCATCCCCAAGCCCCCAGGGCTGGGATCTGCCCTGAGCAGCCAGAAGGGCCCCCAGCCCCCTCCCCAGAGCCGTGGCAGCGAGGGGCTCAGCCCCAGAGGAGCTGGGAGCTGTGCCTGCCCCGAGCCCTGCCCTGCAACACGAGCAGCAGCACTGAAACCTTAACCAGGAGCAGCTCAGCACGACCAAGCACGGAGGGAGGGCAGAGCTCAGGGGAGCAGCAGCAGCCCAGCAGGGCTGGGGGACACCCCTGGAGAGGCAGGAGCTGCTTCCTAACACCTGGGGATCCACGTGTCTGCAGGCTCCCATCTCCAGGAATGCTGTCCCAGTGTGAAAGGGGATGGAGCAGCATTCCCAGCTCAGAGCTCCCCATGGAGCCTTGGCTGGGAGCAGTGCCACCCATCCCTGGCACGCTCAGAGCCCCCAGGGCTGGGCTGCAGGGAGCAGAGACAGCAGGGAGCACAGGGCATGGAATTTGGGGTGCCACAGGCCGGCTCCTTCCTCCTCTACCAAAGCAGCCTCAGTTTCCTTCCTGAACCACCTGAGGAAGAATCGCTCCCACTCCTCTGGATCTGGAATCCTTCTGGACCTGGACACGAGGAGGAGAGGCTGTGACACCACAATAACATGGATTACAGCTGGTGGGGAGCAAAGCAGCCTCAGGAATTCTGTCCAGCTTCCTGCACCACAATTCAATCTTCGAGCTCGGGGTGCTGTTAGGCAACCAGCTCCTCTACTCACACACCACTGCAAACCCATCTTCTGCACAAAAAATGGCTTTAAAATGAAATGGAGGTTGGGCTGCAAACGGCAATAATCTCATCTGGCAGGAGGAGACAGAGCTGTCTTCGGGGGAAGGAAGAATTGCCAGTCCCTGCTTTCTGCAAAAAGACAATCCGGAGCAGGGGACGAGCGGGGAGGAGCAGAGCGAGCTGCCCAAGCCCACAGCCCGTCCCGGGGCTCCCGGCAGAGCCCAGCCCGGGGTCCTGCAGTGAATCAGCAGCAGCAAAGGTGGGATTACGTTGGCGGAAGGTGCCAGCAGCCTCCGTCTCCCTCTGTAATTACTCCCCGTGTGTAGGCAGCTGCCTGTAGTGGCAGCATCGGCTCGGGGGCGGCTGACAGCTCCTCCACCAGCTCATTAGCACAGTCACTCCGAGGGTGAGCGCTGCTGCTGCTGGAAAACCATGACAATGGGCTCCCCGAGCAGAACGCCTCGGGAGAGCCGGAGCGGTGCCTGGCACGGGGAGCTGCTGCCAAACCCGCTGAGACGCCACGGGAGGAGCACAGAAGGGTCAGCGACCCACCCTGGGCACCCACGGGTCACTGGCATCGTCCCCTCCTGCCCATGGCAGAGCCCAGGCTCCTGCACAGGCCAAAAAAAAATACCTGGGTAATGGGGATTGAAGCACTGGGACTGGTTTGGATTCAGAGCCTCCAAAGCTTGAGGAGATCCAGAGGAGCCCAGTCCCTGAGCCCCAGCTGTCCCACGGGGCTCAGGGTGGCCAAAGTCCTCCAGGCAACAGGGACACGCCAGGTTCTTGCAGGCACCACACACCAAACATCTCCAGAGGCCAAGAAAAGCAGTGCTGGCTTCAAGGAGCCTCTGCTCACCACAGGGAGCACAACCAGAGCCAGGAGCATCCTCCTCCAGCTCCCAGCGCCCAGACTCGGATTTTGGGTGAACCCACCAGATTTTCACCAGTTCCATCTTCTCATTCCCTGCATCTGGCTGCTGGCACCGGCAGCTCCCGAGGAGCTGAGGTGTTCAGTGACTGTCGGACACCTGTGGGATCCTCCCAAGCCCATGTGTGGCTGTTGGGGCCAAGGCACCCCGTGCCCCCCCCGGTGGAGCTCTGGGCCAAGGGCTCTGCTCTGGCTCCAGCCAGGGAACAGCTGGGCCAGCACTCGCCCCTCAGCCCTCGTTTTTTGGGGGGATGGCCCCACTCCAGCGCACGTGCTGGGACGGCACCAGCTGCCCTGCACTCCCTGCGGGCCGTGCCCGGGGAGGTGCTGACCTGCTCCCCAAACCTGTCATTAGCCCCGTGCTTCCAGGACTACACACCTCGAACAACAACTGAGTCACCGCTGGGGCTGCTCCCAGCCCCTGTCCCCAGCAGTGCCAAGGCACAAACACTGGCAACACCCTCGGTGCCAGCTCTGCCCCAAGCCAAGGGCAGCCTGCACGGTGGCAAGAGCTGCCTGGCAGGGTGGGAAGGGAGCCCCAGAGACCACAGCAAAATGCCACCAAGATTCAGAGCAGCCAAGATTTCGGGTGCCACAGCCCTGCCTGAACAGCTGTTACACACCAGAATCTCCAAAACCAAGACTTCAGAACTTCCCTGCCTCGGTACTTTTTGTACTAGATTCCTTTTTTTTTTTTTTTTTTCCTGCTCTGTGCTCCCAGGTAACTCAATCCAAGCCCTTAAATCACAGGAAATCGTGCAAGCTTCCCAGTTTAACAAACGACATCCTGCGTTACACGTTAGGCTACAGCAGTTTCATTAGTCCTGGTCTCAAGACCCAGCAGAGCAGAAACCGCTTCCTTCGCGGGGGAAATTAAACCACATAAATTGTTGCATTTTCTCAGGACACCGGGAGCAAAGCAGAAAGGAAAAACGGAGAGATTCCCGAACTCCAGGGGATGGGGAAGGCTCTGGTTTGTGGCAGAGCAGCGAGTGACGGCGGCCCCGCTCCGGGGTGATGCGGGGACAGCGCTGCCCACGCCGGGACCGGGCATCCCCAGGCGGCTCCCGGGGACGGGAAAGGCTCGGGGGTGCCCGGGGAAGGCTCGGGGGTGCCCGGGGAAGGCTCGGGGGTGCCCCTCGCCCCGCGCTGGCCACGGGCACATCCCAGGAGCGGCCCCGCCGCCGCCTCCGCCCGCGCCCCGCGCCCGCTCTGCCCCCGCGCGTCCCGGGGAGGGGAAATCCAACAACGAAAATCAACTCCGAGAGCAGCAAAAGGGCGAGACGCGGCGCCGGGCACCTGCTGCGGACCCACCTTGTAGACATTCTCGGTGAGGCGGTGCACCTCCTCGGAGCGGGCCATGCCGGCCGGGCCGGGCAGCACCATGGGCGGCGGGGCGGGAGCGCGGCGCGGGGACAGCGCGGGGACAGCGCGGAGCGGCGGCCGCGGGGCCCTTTATCAGCTCCCGGGGGCCGAGCCCGCCCCGATCCGCCCCGATCCGCCCCAGCCAGCCCCGCACCGCCCCGCGGGGAGGAGCCGGCCCGGCGCGGGGCTGGCGGTGACGGGAGGGATGCGCCGCGCTGTGCCCGCCGTGCCCCATCCCGTGTCCATTCCCCGTTCCACAGCCCTTCACATCCCATGTCCCTCCTCCACCCCATTCCCATTCCGTACCTCACCCCATAGCCCACAACCCCTCATTATCCCCCAGCTTTACCCCATCCCGTAGCTCTCGCCGTGCCCCTCATCCCTGAGCTGTCCCACACTCCAGCCCCCGCTGTACCCCCAGTCTGGGGCTGTGCCCCATCCCCAGCTGGGCAGTGGGGATGGGTGAGGAGCATTTGGATAAGGAAGAGCAGCCTGTGGTTTATGGGGTGTTGGGAAAGAGGGTGCACATTGCCCAGGGGGGCCGGGAGAGCAGAGGTGGGATGAGCCATCACCCACCCAAGGGATGCTCAGCCCAAGGGTGACCAGCCCTGCCAGCCCTGCCGGCCACCTCGCTGTCCCCAGGCCGTCCCTGGCCAGCCAGGAGAACCAGGATTCCCACGGGATGCTCCTTCCAGAGCTCCTGGCTCTCAGGTCCCTGTGGGACATCCCAGCCGTGCATCCCTGTCCTTCCCATCCCTCAGGCCAATGGCAGTGACTGTCACCCTGTCCTGAGGGACACGAGGAGCAGGCCCATGCCCTGGGGCCAGTGGCCCATCCCTGTCCCCTGCCTCCTGTGCTCCAGAGCTGTAGTTAAATGGACCCTCATGGCCAGACCAAGCCTTCCACTCCTTCCTCTCTAAGCAGTGAAGCACTTAAGCAGCTGAGGGTGTTATTTTCCATCACATCCATCAATTCCGAGAACAAGGAGCCCAGGTCGATACCCCGGTCCCAAACCTCCCGTTGCTGTTCCCGCTCTCCCTCCCAGCCCTGGCAAGGAGAGCACCACCAGCAGCTGCTCCCTCTGGCTGCGTTTGGGTCCCATTTCTCTTCTGCCTCAGGGCTTCCACACTCCAGAGCACAGCAAAGAATTTACAACCCCTGAGAAGGATTTTTCTCATGTGCCTGGTGTGACCAGTTAACCCTTTCCCACTGGGGCAGAAGAAAGGGAGCAGCTGTGGGACCAGGGGAACAGGACAGTCCTGGAGATGTTCCCAGGGAAATGCTGGGACACCCCAGTGCCACTTTCCCTCTCCATCCCACGTGGCCAGACCACAGGGATGCCTCTCCCTGAGCCAGACACAGCACCTGGCTGCCTTTCCAGCATCAGTGAAGGATTCAGGATTGAGCATCCAGGAGTAGAGTGCCTCTCTCTGCATCTCCATCGCCTTATTTTTAGTTACGTTATGTAAGTTCTTCGCTACGTCATGGATGTGGGGGGTTCTTGCATCTAATTCCAGTGTGACAGCCCAGCAATTCAAACAAGCTGTTCCTCTGGTGAGGAAGATAAAAGGATTTGTAATTTCTGATAATAAAAGAAGCCTTTTGGGACGGCCCTCAGAGAATCTCTTCCATCTAGGCCTGCTCGCAGACAGCGCTCCACTTTCTCCCCGTGTTCTCCTTCTCCTTATCCCCTGCAATCTGAGCACTGAAAACCTTTCTCCCTCCCATCTCCCTGCTCCCAGAGCGGCTCCATGGCTGGAAGCAGCCAGGGGAGTTCATTTCCCCGCAGTCAGAGCCACGTGGAGCGAATTATCCTTGTCCCTGGCCCTTGCCATGTCCCCACCTCGGGGCTGCCCGTGCTGCCCTCGGCCGGGAGCGCTGCCGCCTCCCGCAGCACCCCGGGAATTCTCAGCAGGAAAAACCCGCCGCTGCCTCGTGCCGTAGCATTTGCTTTGATTGCCTTTTTTTATTTATTTTTTTTCCCCCCTGGTTGCTGCTCGCTGCCTTTTTGTCAGGGTGATTCACTCCCCGGGGCTCGGCGGCAGCTGGAGCGTGCCCAGGGTAACCATGGCGCCAGGGCTGCCGTGGGCTACCTGAATCCTTCTCCGTGTGCCCTTTGCGAGGCGGGACCCTCCGGCGCGGGGGCAGCGTGGGGAAAGCACCACGCCGGCCTGGGAACAGCGGTGGGATGAGCAGCAGCAGCCCCGGCGCTGGCGCGGCCCCAGCCCCGAGCGGTGCCGCCCCGGGGTGACGGCGCAGCGGCACACGCGGCACCGGCCACCTCCAGCCCCGGGTGGAGCCGAGTTGCTGTGGCAACAATAACTTATGTAATCCACCCCGCTCGGCTGCAGGTGTGGGGAGGAAATTGTGCTATTTTCGAAAGTTTCATTAGGTTCCTGCTTAATTAGCAGCGTGGCATCGCTCCAGAGCTCCCGGCCGGGTCACGCGCCCGGCGCAGGGACGGGGAGCGGGGACGGGACAGGGACAAGGGGGGACAGGGACAAACCCAGGCCAGGGACAACCTAGGGCAGGGACAACCGAGGGCAGTGATGGCCAGGGCAGTGGTGGCTGGAGCGGTGATGTCCGAGGGCAGTGGCAGCAGCTGCACCGAGGGACAGTTCGGGCCAGCAGCCCCTCCCTGCTCCCAGCTTGGGGACTCTCCCTGGGGACACTCTCCCTGCTCCCGAAATTCCACCTCGGCGCTGCGGGGGCTGCCAGGGAGGGACAGGGAGGGACAGGGAGGGAGGTGCTGCCCAGGGAGGGACGCGGGCACTGCGAGGGCACCGAGAGCTGCCACATGCTCAGCGACTCGAGAAGCCTCTGGTCACATGGAGAGAGCAGAAATCAAGGTGTGCTGGAGTTCCTGGTGCCTTGGAGTGGGATGTGTCACTGGACAGCACAGAGAGGAGGGAGCAGAGGGACCATCATGGCACCAGTGCTGTTTTTGTCACAGTCCCTGAGAAAACGCTCAGAGTTTCCCAAGGAAGATCCAATTCCAGTTGTTCCAGGCGGTCACTGGGTTCTCCTGGCACTGGCAGAGCAGCACAGAGCAGGCAGGGAACTGGACCAGGCTGAAGAAGCTGCCTCCATCTCCATCTCCCACTCAGTCCTGCTGGCTCTCTGGCAGCCCTTGGCTCTCTGTTCCTCCTTTCCAGGGCGTGCTGAAGGGTCAGGCAGAGCCCACCCAGCCCTGGTGCCCTGCTGGGCCGGGCGGGGCAGGTGTGGGCCCGAGTGTTAATGAGATTCCCAGGAGCTGCCTGTCCTGTGGGCCTGGGCAGATGGCTTCTCCATCGGAGCCCTGACATCACTCCCCGTGCTGTGTCAGGAAGTTTTCATTTCTAAAATAACCTAAACGTGATTTTTCTGACATCTGGGGGTCACTGGGGAATCGCCCAGGTGGGTTTGAGCCAAACCAACCCCTCGTGGGCACAGGATGTGTTTTCCCTGAACACCTCACTCAATTCTGTCACCTGCCCTTCTTGGGAGGCCCCTCCTCAACCCCAGGCTGTCCCCCCACTTCCTTTTGAGGGCCTCATTAAGGAGCTGGGCCACAAACCCCACACCAGTACCCAGGTCTTGGAGCATCCTCCCAAACTCAGCCTCAGCCTCCCCTTTGCAGTGCAGCTGTCACTCACCAGGATTCCAGGAGGTGCCTGGGACTGACAGTGAGTAGGCTTAGGTTAAATATTGGGAATAAATCCCTCCCTGCGAGGGTGGGGAGCCCCTGGCACAGATTTCCCAGAGAAGCTGTGGCTGCCCCATCCCTGGAAATGTTCCAGGCCAGGTTGGACAGGGCTTGGAGCACTCTGGTCTAGCAGAATGTCCCATGAGCTTTAATGTCCCTTCCAACCCAGCCCCTTCCATGATTCTGTCACTGCTGGTGCTGGTGGGAGCTGGTCCCTGAATCATCAGGGGGTCAGGATTTAGAAGCTGTCCCTGCCTTGGAGATGTCCCCTGTGTGTGCCAGCAGCTCCCAGCATTAAATCCCACCAGCAAACCCAGCAAAGCCTTTTATTGGGGATTAGCCCAGGATGAACAATCCAGGCCCTCACTGTGCAGGGAGGGAGCTGCAGGGCTGGATCCAGCAATTCCCAGCTCCTGCCTCTCACTGGGGACAGTGGGACTCACAAAGTGGGGAGAGATGTTTCACCAGGGGGGAAACTGAGGCACGACAAAGTACCTGGCCTCTCATCATCCCAGGGTTTCCCTAATCCCTTTGGAAGCAGCTTCTGGGCAAGGCTCCAGCAGTGCAGGCTGCCGTGCCCAGGGACTGGGGGTCAGTTCCTGCCCCCTGGTGTGACACACGTGTCACTCTGGGCTCGGAGCACCGGGCCCTGCCCATGGCGAGGGCTGCAGAGCCTGGGGACTGCCTGTCCTCCCTGGGGACACTGCTGGCAGTCCCAGAGGGACCCCGGGACCCCTCTGCTCGCAGCCCCGCATCCTTGGCCGTGGGATGCGGGTCTGGGACGCTCCTGGTGCCAGCAGCGCTCCTGGAGCTCTGGCTGGGGGCACAGCCCTGCCCCGTGTCCCCCGTGTCCCCCGTGTCCCCTGCGTGTCCCCCGTGTCCCCCGTGTCCCCCGTGCCCTGCCCGCGGCCCGGCTCGCTGCAGGAGCCCCGGCTGTCCCGGGAGGCTCCCGGGGAGCGCAGGCACAGGGAGGAGCCGGAATGACGGAGGAAACGAGGAGTGGGTGGGAGAACAAAGCGCTGCGGATGCGGAGCTGCGGTGGGGCCGGGGAAGATGGAGACAGACACCGAGTGGGGATGAGGGAGGCGGGGAGGGAGGCTCTGCCCTGGGGACAGCCGGGCACATCCGTGCTGCCACCCCTGGGGGCTGGGCAGGCTTGGGAGGGCTCCACAGCAAACCCAAGCTCTGCTGCGTGTTCTGGGGGAGCAGAGCTGCGTGTTCTGGGGTCCCCCTCGCTGCCAGGCTGGGGCACAGCCCGAGCCCCTGTCCCTGCTCAGCTGCCCCAGCGCCTGTTTCACGAGTGAGTAATGCTGAATTACAGCGCTAAGGAGCTCTCTGGGGATCCTTGGGAATAACAGGAATAGTTTATGCGATTTGCATAATTGGTATGATGAGATTTTGCATCACGTTGCTGAGCTCGGGGAAGCGTCTGGGACAGAGCTGAGGTGCTGCTGGGGGCTCTGGGCACTTTGGGGGGCTCTGGGCACCTTGGGGAGCTCTGGGCACTTTTGGGGGCTCTGGGCACTTTTGGGGGTGTCTCATCCCTACCTAGCCCTGCCTAGGAAGGACCAGCCGGTTACAGAAGGGACAGGATCAGGTCCTGCTGCCACCCCCTGCCCATGTCCCCCCTTCTGTCCCTCCAGCTGGCCCTGGCTGGTCACAGCCCCACAGCCCCTCGGGCACGTTTGCCCGTCCCGTGGCCACTTCTGATGGCCCAGCCCAGTTCCTGGGAAGCAGCACAAGGCTGGATCTTGGGCCTGAAGGACACGGTGCCAAATTCCCCTGCCCCTGTCCCAGCCCCAAGGCCACCCAGCTCCTGCACAGCATCTCCAGCCTTGCTGGACACGGCTCAGAGCTCAGCTCAGCCCTGGCACTGGGCTCAGCTCGTTTCCTCTCTCGCTAATTAATCCCAGAGCCCTGGGCTGTGGCTCCCCCAGCCCCGGAGCAGCCTGGCACGGCTCTGCTGTGCTGCCTGAATGGCAGGGCACAGGCTGGGGACACCCATCCCGGGCAGCGCTGGCCCTGGGGACACCCACGACTGGAGGAGCCACATTCCAGGGCAGGGCAGGGCAGGGCAGCCAGTTTGTGGCAGCAGCAGCAGTGACACGGGGACAAATGCCCCCTCCCAGCGCCCCTTCCACCCATCTCCATGGATCCTGTGTCCCCCAGGAGCAGGAATTGTGGCTCCTACGTCAGAGCTGAGGCGTTCCAGCCCCGCCAAGCACCACTGCTCACCGGCAGCTCCCGGCTGGCACCGGGAGCCAGCAAAGGTCACATTCCCGGCCGTGCTCGGACAGACCTGCTTTGTTCCCAGCCCTGCTCTAATTAGGAAATTGCGCTGATTTTTTTTTTCTCCCACAGTTGAACTATCAAAACTTGGGCTTGTTCCCTGCCAAAGCCTCTTCTGTGACTCAGCGTGACACCAGGGCACTGAAAATATGGAAGAGGGAAAGGGAAGGAGCCAGTGGTTGGTTCCCAGTGTGTCCCAGTGGGCAGCTGGGATGGGATGGGGATGGGGTGGGGGTGGCACTGCGAGGTCGAGCTCCCCAGTGGTGCCCCCAAGTGTGGGAAGAACCTCTGGGACTCCCACACAGGGCAGGGCAAGCTCAGGGTGTGTATAATGAGGAGGAGGAAGAAGATGAAAGATCCTCACCAAACTGTGCCTTGTTCTGAGTGTTTGCCAGAGAGGGTGGGGGAGAAGGGACACTGTGAGTTCATTCCCTGGGCTGGGAGCTGAGGGGGGACAGGCAGAGCCCCCAGGGCCTCTGAGCCCCTCGTGCCAAAAAGCAGCAGGGCCCAGATGAGAGGCCCAGGGATCTGACACCTCCTGGGCTCCCAGCTCTGATTTGTTTTCCATGGGTGTTCCAGGAAACACGGGAGGCAGCAGAGCATGACAGCGTGCCAGGGGTGCAGCTGTGTTGGGGTGCAGCTGTTCTGGGGGCTGGGCAGCTGTTTTGGGGCTGGGCAGCTGTTCTAGGGGCTGTGCAGCTGTTCTAGGGGCTGTGCAGCTGTTTGGGGCTGGGCAGCTGTTCTAGGGGCTGTGCAGCTGTTGGGGGCTGGGCTGGCAGCCCCCCTCCCTGGCAGTGCTGCCATCCAGCTGTGTTGGCATAGAAACTGCCAGGGCTCTGCCACTGCCTCCCGTTACACAATTCCCTCAAAGCTGGGGAAGAGGCTGCTGAGGAGGGGAGGCAGCCCCAGGCTGTGCCCCAAACCAGCCCTGAGCCAGCTGTGGGCACACAGGGTGGGGGTGGCTGGGGAGGGAACGGGGCTGGTGCCCAGCTGCCTCCTGGACAACAGCAATAAGAGTCTATTTAAAGGCACTGCTGCTTGCATAACGCTGGCTGGAATTCCTGCTCCCCCCAGCCTCATCCTCACTCCTGGGGTGTTGGATGAAGGCCCTGACTGGGCAGATCCCAAGGGATGGGGCAGTGTCCCCATGCAACAGGGAGTGTCCCTGTGTTGGGGAGTAGGGAATGGGCAGCAGCATCTCCCAGCAGAGCTCCTCGTTTCCCCCCTCCCCTGCATGGGCTGGGATCCCACACTGCCACACAAACTGCTGGGAACAGCCCAGAGATCCAGGAGGAGTGACAGAATTCCCTGTCACTGTCACAGGTGCTGTGCCTGCCCCTGCCCCGGCAGGTTTGCCCTGGGCATTGTCCCGTGGCCAGAACCTCTCCAGGGGCTCCAGGGAGGGAGCAGGGGCAGCAGCCAAGGCAGGAGCCTGAGGTTTGCTCCTGTTCTCCAGGGTTTAATTAACAGCCAGCAGCGCTGCCTCCACACTCCTCACTCAACATCTGGCCAAGTCAAACACAGCTGGAAGAGCTCTGTGTGCAGCCCTCCTGGCAGGAGCTGGCTCCCACCCACTGCCACAGCTCAGGGGCACGGGCAGTGCTAATGAAACACCCCAAACTCGGCACAGCTGCTTTCCCAGGGCCCAGCAGCAGGAGACACAAACCCAGAGTAACAAGGGAGCAGCTGCTGGCCAAGCACAGCCAGAGGCTCAGAACATCCCAGCTGGGGCCTCACCCCGAGCGTGGGGTGTCCCCAGGCCCTGTGCCCATCCCAAACGGGGACAGTCACACTCAGGGGCTTGGCTGGGGTGGCTGCTTGGACAAGTCCTTGGGGATGGAAGCACAAAGTCCCACAGAGGGAGGCACAGGGACAGGACAGTGAGGTCCCTCTGGAGGGACCCTGAGTCAGGGCCATGCCAGGACTGTCCCAGCACTGTCACCTCCCAGGGCCATCCAGGCAAACAGGATTGTTTGTGTCACACTCGGAGCCTGCTCCAAGATCTCCTGCCCACATCTCTCCCAGCAGCAGGGAGCAAGGAGGGCAGGGAGGAGGAAGATCCAGAACACTCCCTGTGCACACAGAGGCTGGAGAGGAGTCACTGGAGCCACTGGAGGCAGTTTATTGTCACAGGGCAGCACAGAGGTCACAGCCCACCCCTGGCCCTTCCTCCCAACGAGACCTGGCTCAAGCTGCTGGGGCAGGGATTAGCAGAGGAAGCTGTGGCCAATCTGCTCCCAACTTTCCTGCTGGATCAGAAATTGGCCTCTGCACTGGGCAAGGAATGGAAGGAGCTGCATTAACCCCTTCAGCACCAGCCCCACTCCCTCCCCCCACCCTGGGGAGGGCTGGCTCGCCTCTCCTGCTGCCAGGACGTTCAGCAGAAGGAAAGCAGAGCAGAGGGACTGCAGCACACCCTCCTCATCCCTCTCCCCTGGCAATGGCCATCCCAGGGAACAGGGTTTTCCCAAAGCACCTGCAGTGGAAGCTGTGCACAGATCCCTTCCAGACCTTGCTGGCAGTGCCCTGCTCTCCTCCCGTGAATGCAGATGGATCAGGGGCTCGTTCAACAGCCCACACTGGCTGGCACCGGGCTGGAGGAGCCCTGGAGGAGCAGCAGTGCCCAGGAATGCTCCTGGCAGAGGCACTGCTGGATCTGAGGCTCTCTCTGCTGGGAACTGGCTGCGTTGCAGCACAGCCAGGACTGAGCACAGAGAATGAAGCACCAGGAGCAGAGCAGGACCTGGCCCTGGGAGGGCTGGGAGCAGGACCCTGCTGTCCCAACAGCAGCTGGGGTGACCACAGACCCTGCCCTGGGATCATCCAATGGCCAGGGCAGCTCCACAGGCAGCAGCTGCTTTGCAGCACTGTGCTAGAGTCAAACACAGAGCCAGGGACTGGGGGGCTGGTATGGAACATTAGTGAGGGGACAGCAGGGGGAAATGGGGCAGCTCCAAGGCACTCCCTGCCTTGGGGACACACGAGGATGTCCTGGCCAATCTTTGGAACACAACAGAGAGGACATGGAGAGCACAACTCCACCCAGAGCTGCTGCTGGCCCAGCACCATGATCCCAGTCCCTGGGATCACTTTTTGTCTAGCACCAGATCCCACAACCCCAACAACAGCCCCACAAAGTCTCCAAGGACCCTCTGGTCCTTTGCTGTCACAGAAATGCAGATTAGGGGTTGTGGCTTCAAGAACATAATAAACAAAATCTGCAGTGTCCTGAAGAGCATCTGCAAGCTGGCAGGTGAGCTCGTTCCCAGAGCAGCCAAATCTGCTGCCCAGGCAGCCCAGGCAGTGTTCCAGACCCTTCAGCATCCGAGTGAGTCCTCAGAGGGGATGGGGCTCCCTGGAGCTGCTCCCAGAGCCCTTTGCAGTGCTGGTTTCTGGAGCCTCAGGAGCCCGAGGAACGTGTCTGAGTGCTGAGGAAACGTCTGGCAGGAGCAGCTGAGCAGAGTCTGAGTGATCCATCAGTCCTTCCCAAAGGCCAAAGGTGAACTGTGGCACTGGAGCAGAGCCACCAGGAGGAATCCTGGCTCCTAACCCGGGCAGGAGCTCCTTGCTGCCATTGCAGGAAATTTCTGCCAGCCCAGGGCTGCTCAGGCTCAGCTCCACAGGGCTCCAGGGCTGAACTGAACTGTGCCCAGGGCTGACCTGAACTGTGCCCAGGGCTGAACTGTGCCCAGGGCTCACTCCTCAGCTCACAGCAGCTCCTCAGCTCACAGCAGATCAGGCTTTGCCCAGCCACAGCCACTGCAGCAGGAGCAGGGCTGAGCACCCAGGCTGAGCCTGGCCCAAATCAAACCCCTGGGGCTGGTTCTGCACGAGCCAGGGCAGAGTCCAGGCCAGAGCTCAGTGCTCCAGCAGTGCCCAAGGTGCAGCAGGACAGGACAGATGGGAGCAGGAGAGAGAAGGGACAGAGGGACACGGACACCAGAGCGCTGCACAGGGCTCCTGCTCACCCAGCACTGCCCAGCACAAACTCCTCACTCTGAGCCTGGGATTTTCTGGGATTTGGCCAGAGCAAAGGCAGGCTGACCACCAGAATCAAACCTACAGAGAAAAATTTGGCTTTGGATGATTTCGAGTTGCTGTTTAATCCCGAGACAGCGCAGCTGAGTGAGTTTGGAATTTAAGTTACAAAAAAAGAAAGCACTAGAAAATAATCTTGATACAAGAGCGATAATCAGCTGAGGTTCCCCACCCTGTGCAGGGAATCCTGCTCCACAATCCACCCAGCACAGCTGGGATGCTGCCAAGGCATTGCCTGTCCCCAGCACACACTGGGAGGGCAAACTGTCCAGGGTGAAAGTGTCGTGGGGGAATCCCCAGCACTGGGAGTTAAGATGCTGCCACCAGCTCTGGCTTTGGCCTGTTCTTGATGGGTGACACCTCTGTGGAAGGAAAAGAAACTTGTTACAGAATCAGGGAATGCAAATATCCTGCAGCCATCTCCTGAGGAGGATCCAGGGCTCAGAGTCCACTCTGCAGGGCAGCAAACACTTGCACAGCTCCTGAACTAAGAGAAATTGGTTATAAATAATCCCACATTCCCATGTGGAAATGCCCCTTTTTCACAGCACTGAAGAATCACAGACTTTCAGAACATGCAAAGCCACCAGCCCAGGGACAGACCCTGGCAGGAGCAGGGCCAGCTCTGCCCTCACCCCTGGGACCTGACACCCCTGGGCTGTGTTTTGTTTGGCCTCAGTGCTGACACCTGAGCCCTGTTTAGGAGTAAACAAGCTCCAAGGAAACCAGCCCCACTGCCCACATCCCACATTGCCCCTGGGCAGATTCCACACAGGGAAATGGCTTCTTCCAGCTCCTCTTTGCACAAGCAGGCAGGTCCAGCTCCTGTGAGTGACAGCTCAGGGCTTTGCTCACCCACGAGAAGAGTCTTCACCAGTCTGAGTTCTCAGCTCCTCAGCACAGGCACCTGATGAATCCCAGTGGGCTCCTTCCCTGCCAGGCAGGGCCACCAGGGCCTGTTTGGTCAGCTCTCAGTGAGCTCTCCCACTTGCCAGCTTCACTCCCACACAAATCCATCCACTGAGGCTTTGGATTGCTCAGGAGCACTCGGGGACCACCAGCTCTGTGGAGCTCGTGCTCTGACAGTCCTGGAACTGTGGGACTCCAGTGATCCTCATCCAGCTGGCTCCAAAACACTGGGAAGTGAGGTGGGAAGAGCTCCAAGTCATGCCAAGCCTCAGAGAAATCCTCAGAGCTGTGCAGGGTGAATCCAACATCTGCAGAACAGCCATCCCTGTGCTGTGAGGACAGGACCAGCCCGGGGCTGTGGGAGGAAGCCTTGCCTGGCTCAGGCAAGGAAGCAATTCCTTATGCAGCCTCCTGATGGAATGAGGAGTCTCAGGGCAGGATTTGCCTCAGAGCAGGTACAGGATGGGACAAGAAGAGCAGGTGTCACACAGGGAGCTCCCCAAGGGACTGACCAGATGCTGACAGAACAGCCTCGGGTGCTCCTGGAGCGAGGGCTCAGCTGGGCCTGTCCCCACCCCAGGAGCTGCTGCTCCTGCCCCTTTTCCAGGACACTTACACTGGGAGAGGGTCCCAGACCATTGCACAGGACAGGAGCACGAGAAGCCAAAGCTGTGCAAGGAGAACATACCTGGGATCTTCTCTGGGAGCGGCTCTGAAGGAACTTCTGGAAGCTCCAACTGTTCCTGCAAGGGCAGTAAAGACAATGTGTCACAAGGTGTCACAAGGTGTCACAGACCCCAGCTGTGGCCAAAGGCTGGGGCTCTGAGAGCAGCAAAAAGGTGCTTGAACTGCTGTTAAAAATAGCTTCCCAAAATGTGGGTTTTAATCCCAGAAACATCAACTCCACCTGAGTAATAGCATTTAATTCTTCTAGAATGGCATCTTCATCCTCCTCAGTCAGGCTGCCAGCCAGGAGCTCGTCTATTTGCTGTGGGAGAGAGGGAAGGGCATCACATTCCCAGCCTGGTGGCTCTTGGACACAGTGCCCACCCCAGCAGCTCTGCAGAGCAGAGGCTGCTCCCAGCTCCTCGTGTACACACCCTCTGGTACTCCACAGCATCCTGGGTTTCTCCTATTATCCTTTCCACCTCTTCTATGGACATAACCTGAAGGGCAGAGCCAAAATGCAGGTGTGGGAGGGGCCTGCAGGGAGGCAGCTCCAGGCAGGCCCCTCTGAAGTGCCCCAGCCACAGGTACCTGGTGCATTTTGTTCAGACACTCGTTGCCTATTTTCAGGCCCTCGATGACCTTCATTTCAATCTGGGTGAATTCAATGTCCTGGACCTGGAGTGGGGAGGAGAAAGGGAAGAGCCTTTGTCACACTTTGGCCAGGCATTGGCACAGTGAATCCTGGAGGGATTTTACAGATATGGGGGCAGTGGTAGCCATGGCAGTGCTGGGGAGTGACTGGGCTCACAGGGCTCTTCCCACCTAAATAATTCCATGTTTGGCATTATTAGGCAGGCACAGGCTGCCAGGACCACCAGAGAAGCTGCAAGCAGCAGTCAGAGGAGCCCTTTGTGTCCTGTCAGTGGCACCAGCAGCAGGAAACATCCACACAAAAAGCTCAGCACAGGCAGCTGCACCAGCAGGTCCAACAGCCCGGGAAGTGATTTCACCAGATATTCCAGCTGCCAGTCCCAGCTGAGACCTCCCCAAACCCAAACACATCCAGTTCTGAAATGACAGGCCTGAGACAAGCCCAGGAAGGCCCCAGTGCAGCCATCCCCTCTGTGAGTAACATTTCAGCAATTTCCAAACCACACATTTAACAGGGAGCCTGCAGATTCCAAACACACCGCTCCGTGTCTCCAGGGAAATGGTGGCACACGTACAATTTTGGAAACATTTTGTAAAACAGAGGGCTGAGCACCTGCCAGGACCTGCCAGTTGGGATGGAATTCCAGGGAATCCAGGGGAGCCCCACCCCAGAACACCCCAAGGGCTCGCTCACCATCCGCTCCAGGTTGCTGATCTGGTTCTCTGTTTTATCCAGAAGCTGCTCCTGGTACCGTTTCTTCTTCAGCAGGAGCATGGCTTTCCTGAGGGACACCCAGGGAGGGAAACACAGCAGGGGTGAAGCAACTGAAGCTCAAAGGAACCTCATCAAAACCACGATTTTCTGTGCTTCTGCTAAAAGGGGAAAACTCCTGGCTGCTGAACTGGCAGCCCAGCTCCTGCAAGGAGCAAGGACGAGCAGACTGGGTATTGGGAATAAATCCTTCCCTGTGAGGGAAGCTGTGGCTGCCCCTGGATGTGTCTCAGGTCAGGCTGGACAGGGCTGGGAGCAGCCTGGGACAGTGGAAGGTGTCCCTGCCCATGGCAGGGGTGGGATGGGATGAGCTTTAAGGTCCCTCCCACCCAAACCATTCCGGGACTCTATTCCTACGATCCAGCGGTGTTTCCTGGCCGGGACAGCCTGGAGGTGGCCCTGCTGCCCCCTCCCCTCCCCTCCCC